>JAVTVY010009099.1:0-456488 GCA_036873755.1 Hanleya hanleyi
GCACTGACAAATATTTTAGACGAGTCATTAGACCAAGATAGACTTTTATGTCCTGTTCGTACCATTCGTCACTACATTCTACGAACGGACCCCAATAGAGGTAGTCGACGGCTACTATTCCTCTCTCTACAACCAGGAGCTAAATCGGACATTACCAAGAATACAGTGGCTTCCTGGTTAAAAAGACTTATTCATTGGACTTACACATTGGCTATTGTTACCCCTCCACTGCTGTCTACCGTTTCGTCCCATGAGATTAGAGCCCTCTCTGCGTCATGGCCATTGTGGCGAAACCTTTCCGTTGATGAAATTACCACCTCGTGTGCCTGGCGTTCAAATTCGACTTTTGCTGATCATTATTTACGTGATCTGTCAGTTCAGGCTGAGGGGGTAGCTGCATTAGGACCATTAGTTGCAGCACAACGTGTAATCCGTTAGCAGCTCAAAGAAAGGGGGGGAGCAGCGGTGTCAAGTTCAAGACTTCCCTTACCTCGGTAAGTCATACAACTATATCCACGTGCAAGAGGAAGGGACTTCACAGTGATGACAGGGCATACCTCGCCCTCCCGTGGCGAGGGATAGAGTAGATGACGGGACTGCGGTCGGTTCTTTACCACCAGCTCACCATCTCACCTGTTCCCTGTGAGTTCCCTACATCTTACACTTAAGAAGGGAATTTATCAGGATACTCCCTATGGGCTAGGGCGTGCTTCACACTATGCGAAATGAGATGACCGGCGTCCCAACCGCCTCCGTTGGGAGTCTGGCACTGATGTAATAAAAGTGAAGCTTTGAGAAGAAAACAGGAAACATTTAAAAACAATGTTTGTGTTTTTTATCAAAGCAAACCTTTTATTACATCGGATCTACCCAACCCATCCTCCCCTCACGCTGCGGCCATCAAAGGCACGTCTATAACGTCACTGCAGTAGGGAAAAAGAGGAAGACGCATGCGCGGAAGCACGCCACCTAGCGGTCAGTCAAGGGAGTTAATTTCTATTGCAGAGGGGATCTCCAAAGGAGGAAAATGGCACTGATGTAATAAAAGGTTTGCTTTGATAAAAAACACAAACATTGTTTTTAAATGTTTCCTTTTGTGTTGTCTGGCACAAGGCCAAAACTCAAGTTGAGAGTTCCAGCCAAGTGAGAAAAAAAGGATCTTGGATTGAGACCGTGACATTTAAGACTACACGAAACCACATTCCAGGCATGTCCATTATTATTCAAATTACCCAGAGCTAGGGTTAGACCAAATTGTTTACAATATGCCAAACAAGGCAGAGTGTGGGGCCAGGTTTGATTGTACAACCCTTAATTGACAGGCTGGCTTGTCTCATTTCAAAGCTGTGATGAATTTTGTTGATAATGGCCCAGTCTAAATTCTTGTATACAAATTGAAGAGCCCCAATATGGTTTTCACGTCATTGTCAGAAGGCTATATTCACTGCAATGAATTAATGAAGTGACGTCTAAAATAAAATAACATTTGTGTGCGTGTGTGTTCATTTCATTTCCCTGCATCACATTGTTGCTGAAATGAAACAAAGCAATACATTTGTCCCGTTCACACAAACTATTATCACAGCGGGGATCAACTGGGATGAACGAATTTCAACAGAGACTGTGTGCACAAAGAGGCTCCATGGGGGATATTCAGAGGGGGACCAGCATCCATGTCTATTGACGTCTCAAATGAAATACTCAACGACTCCCTTTTTGCAGTCAAAACGTATGGGAGAGATCTTGCAAATCTAAAGAAATGAAAGAATGGCTCCCTCGACATAGGACTTGCCCACAAAGTACTACAACGCGGAAGCCCTCATAGGGACAAGTACAGGAAAACTTAATATTTATCCTTCCATATCATCTGTTTATTAAAGAAAAACTCACCTTCCACATACTTGGGCTTCAGCTGAGTGTTGTCACCATGTGTGTATGTATGTCAATCTGTCTATCATTACATCGCATCTATTGAATAAACTTTTGCAAAATAGAATTCATGGTGTAAATATCGTAATCAGTCCACCGTCATTTGGTGTTCTAGTCGAAATTTTCTGCAATATCAAATATTTTTTATTCCGTTGAGTGGAAAAAACTCGCTATCTAATTTCTGCAAATTAGAGCATTTCCACAAAGTGGATGCTCTTATGTTTTCATGAGAAACGGATCCGCCACCGTGACTTTAAACGTGAATATCTCTGAAACCGTTTAATATTTTCGGGTCAGACTTTGTGTGCTATCTCCTTAGGCCTGGGAAATTTGTCTGGTTGTGTTTTGATAGCCGCTGCTCACAACTATATAGGTGGCGTTGTAGTCCGAGCATAGGTAAACCTCTGACGATTTTGTCTGAACGACTTGTTTGATTTCTATGAAATTTAATTACAATGGTCTTGAAGGATAGGCAGTGTGCTGAAAGGTTTTGATGTAGCTGGCATAACTATAAAGGCACGTTTTTTGCGTCTCAAAAAAGAAGTTTTTCGTGAAATGAAAATTTACTAATTCGCTTGGAGAAATATTTGAAAATTGTTCTATTCTAGGTTGCCAAGCATAAATATAGGGTTGCTGACATGATAATTCTCTTTCGGTGCCAATCAAATTGCTATTTAAATGAAAAATCACAATTATCTGACTTTAACGTCAAAACCTCCATAACCATTATCATGATTAAAATATTTTTTTCTCCATTGAACTCTTATGTGCCATCTCCCTAGGGCTTTAGATTTCACCTGCTTGATTTTTCGTGGTATTTGGTCATCACGGGGTGGGGCTGTACACATGAATTCAGGTAAACCTGTGTAACACGATATCTTCTAAACTACTTGTTTCATTTCCATGAAATTTGGGTATAATGATCTTAAAAGATAGGCAAAGGGCTGATTTGATTTTGGTGGTGTTGGAGAAATCATAGAGGCTCGATTCGTGTTTGCATCTCAAAATAAGATTTTTTTACACAAAAATGGAAATTTGCTTCTTTGAATCAGGAAACAGTAAATCTATTTTGCTGAGCATGAACATGCTAAATGCAATTAAATTTTTATATGTAGCTTCTGGTTTGGAATACCCTGTGTCTGGGTTAAATCGTTGCCCACACTTGTATATGGTCTTGCGTGGTGTTAAGAAAGCACAAGCTGGGCAACAAGCGCCTCGATTTCCAATAACCTTTGATATTGTGTCGAAAATGTGTAATTTGCTCAGGGCTGGCTTTGCAAGCCCATTCACAGACATCCTGTTAGAATCAGCTTGTTTGCTTGCATTTTTTGGATTTCTGCGCTGTGGCGAGTTCACCACACTAACGTCTCATTTTAATCCTTGTATTCACCTTACCATGGGAGGCATTTCTTTGTCCGCAGAAGGGGCATCGTTGGACCTAAAATCATCCGAAACCGATCCATTCAGGCATGGTTGTGAGATTAGGCTACCTCGATTGGGAAACCTATGTCCAGTGTCGAGTCTCGAGAAGTACATGCGAATTAGAATAGCATTTGGCGCAAGCAAAAACGACCCCCTGTTTATCACATCCAAGGGTACCAATTTGACATGTGCGGAATTCATTTCGACTATTAGAAGTATACTGCAAAGATTAGGCTTCGACCAGTCAAAGTTTGCAGGTCACTCATTTCATATTGGGGCCGCCACGGCCAATATACAAGACCATATGATCAAGCATTTGGGTCGTTGGTCATCAGAGTGTTATCAGTGATACATTCGCACGTCTTTCAAGTCGGTCTCCCAGGCACACTTAGCTTTGTCGAAGCTGTAATTAACCATTGTCACCGTATGCCTGTATACATTCAGAATTTTCCAGCATAGCTGGGCACCAGAGAGTGCAGTACCATCTCCTTCCGTCCAGGGGATTATGCAATAATTCAAGGTAGTTCCAGAGCGCTGGTCAAATGTGGTTCTAGTCGCATTTTATGTCAGTGTATGTTTCATCACAAATGTTTATTGAGATCATTGATGTCAGTCATTTGACCGCATCTCCAGGTGCGAGTTTCACATGAATTCTTGTGATTATTGTGCGCAATTAAGCTAAGTAGTAACCTTGTATTTTTACAGTGGTTATTGGTCACGTCTCTTTTCTCCAGCTCATGCCTCTCGGTGCTATATCCTGGGGGCGTGGGCATTGGGTTTAGGCATGGTCTATATCACGATGCATTATATGACCATGCCCTTACTTTAGCTGATCATCTTGGAGAATCAGCCGAGAGCCCTGTCAGAGTTGTCTTCCTTGCCTCCAGAGGGCAGCACGATCGATGCCAAAAGGGAAATTCCCACAGCAAGTGCCGCCATTTTGTATGTTTATTTTTTGCAGAGACCTGCTGGACAATAAACGCTCGACCCTGGGGTAGCACTTGATCACTCGTCATAATAACATTGTACAACACCTATAGGTTATGTTTATTACTATAAGTCTAACTTCCCATGGTTTCATGTATATTTTTTTTCTCGTGCCAATACGGACCGACCCGCATGTATTGAGCTCTGTTGAGAAAATTAGGGTTCCCCACTTCCATTTATGCCGGGCATAGTGCTGGCGATATTGTTGGGGACCATCCTCTATACATGCATTCCGGGAGATTCACATTGGGTCACTGAGGTCTTAGGTAGAGCTTTATTGCTGGGCCGTCATGTACCGAAAGTGGCCTTTGACCTTTTGACCCAGATGTGACCTGTGACTCGGATGTCCCGTGACCGGATGTGGCGTCATAGTGACGTCATATGCGAGTCAGGGGAAAAGCAACGTCCTGCGTATGGCCGTTGACCTGGGACTACTTTCTGTCCGCGGAGGTTTATTCCCGCGACAGCATCACCGCGGAATACATGCCCCAAAGGTTATTTCCGGTAACGTGACGTGACCCGCCGGAATTATAGTGACCTTGACCTCTGTGACCTCCACAATATGCAAATTTTTTAGGTCAATGGGTGTCCAAATCCGCTTTATCTACTACTTGGGTCATTCTGACCCTATTTGCATACTCCCAAGCAGAGGATCGTGGGTGAATTCAAAATGGCAGCCATGTGGGATACCTGAAAAGTTATGTATTGTCAAATTTCTAAAATTCCTGCTTTTCTGCCAGGAAAAGTGAGCAAAAACTATTTTATTTCACATGTGTCACTGTGAAATAATTGAAGCGGCCATTTTGGATTTTTTTTCTTTTTTAGATTTTCTGTAGAGCTTGGACCAATGGTATAGTGTGGTAAGTTTCAACCCGCTTCTCAGGGGGTTACAGCTCATGGGGTTAGAAAAATATTTGGTGTGAGGGGTGGAGGCGAAATGGCCCCTCCTCAGGCCAGGACAGGTCTCAAAAAGCCCAGGCCAGATATGGTTGACGTCGCTTTCAAAAGTAATATCATGACGAGGTTAACGTCTGATAATTATTTCACATTATAGTTAATATATTTGGACTAATACGTGTAGAGCATCGAATATATCTGGTAAAAGCTGTACGCCAAAAGTACAGCAAAGGTATTGAGGACAGGAACCGCCAGTATTTGAGCCAAGGCTACCATGAAGATGAATCATGCGAAATGGTTAAGGAAGATAATATCCCGATGATGGGAAGAGACTGTCTCAAATGTATCACGATCAAGTGATGAAATGGCACACATTTCAACGCTTGGCATGTAGACCCCTCCTATCATGTTCTACGTGATGAGACGAGAAAAACAAGATGCCACAACCCATACCGCAAATATCCAGAAGCGTGTTTCCCAGTGGGACAAACATTGTCCACTGAGCCAGTATTAGTCCGACGTGCAGCCCCTACATGCTATTTAATAAACTGATATCTATTTAAATAGATATATCAGTTTAAATTGATATCAGTTTATTAAATAGCATGCAGGGGCAGCATGTCGGACTAAGCCAGTATGAACCTATCCACCCCATCAGACATACGTAAACTTTTCAAAAAAAATCACCGCTTAGCCCCATACAGGCATTCCCCGTATAGATGCAAATGTTCGAATCAGGGGAGATGACCCGGAATTTGCCCTACAGAGAGTTCGCCCTGTCAGAGTTGTCTTCCTTGCCTCCAGAGGGCAGCACGATCGATGCCAAAAGGAGAATTCCCACAGCAAGCGCCACCATTTTGTATGTTTATTTTTTGCAGAGACCTGCTGGACAATAAAGTAAACGCTCGACCCTAGGGTAGCACTTGATCACTCGTCATAATACCATTGTACAATACCTACAGGTTATGTTTATTACTATAAGTCTAACTTCCCATGGTTTCATGTATATTTTTTTTCGTGCCAATACGGACTGTTCCGCGTGTATTGAGCTCTGTTGAGAAAATGAGGGTTCCCCACTTGCCATTTATGCCGGGCATAGTGCTGGCGATATTGTTGGGGACCATCCTCTATACATGCGTTCCGGGAGATTCACATTGGGTCAAACAGTGTCGGAAAATATTTATTGTCATTTTTTACGATTTTATTACACAGAGTAAACAGCAAATAAAGCATGATATTCCAGGGTGGTCTGTTGCACTCATATCTAGGTCCAGTGACGTCACACTGTCTCAACACATATATTTCAAACTTTGTATGCACTTTCCAATGCTTGATTCAAGCTTAAGGTAGTAGTCCAGTCAAGTTGCGGTTTGACCCACCACAAATTGCAACAGAATTGTTTTTGCTGCAGGGCATTTCCGAAAGGTCTCTAGAATAACATACTAAAAGTCTACAAACAGATATGCATGGGAAATATAATAAATTTCAAATTGAAATTTGAGGTAGTTTTCGCGAAATTTCAGTGTTCACCTGTCTCTTGCTCCTATAAGAAAACCTTGTACTTGGTACTAAGTGTGAAAGAAATGGGTCATATTACTTACACCCATTCCATTCGTTATCATATCAAGGTTATACCCTTGCACAAAAATATTTATGGAGAAATTCAAAATGACAGATGTATGGGGTCATTCTAAATCTGAACTTTCTACCATTTTTTTTATGACAGTACAGGCAATCTATCTGGGTTTTTTTAGCTGGACCCAAAACAAATTGCAACAGAATTTTTTTCACTGGTATGCATTTCTAATAGGTTCCCAGAACAACAAACTAAAAGTCTACCAAAATCTATGCAGCTTTTCTTGTATATTGGAGAGGATATCACATGACCATATTCCAGATGAGGTCGAACTAGTGAAACGTATAACCTTAAGAACGAGGCTTTGTCCAAGTAAGTATCAGCCCTAGGATTCTGTTTCCTTTATCTACAGCCTTTGTCACAGTGGTGGTCAAATAATGTAAGTGATGCAAGTGTGGTGGTCAAATAATGTAAGTGATGTAAGTGATGATAAGTTGAATATTTTTTGAAATATAACCATTTAAAACAGAAGGCTCATTTTTACCCCTCAGCCTATTAGGCTGTGTGGTCTTGTCGTCAGCAAGTACGTCCGGTCGGTCGTCCGGTCGTCTGGTCGTCAGTCGTCAACAATTCTTCTGACCGGTCTAGAAGCCAAACTGTTGCATCTAGAGACTTCAGATTTGGTATGCAGGATTGTTGGGCGGTCAACCACAAGCCTATTGAATCTGGACCCGATTGGTTGGAAACTTTGGCAACCATTTTTAATTTATGCGAGACCATCACAGCTTTCTCGTTACCAAGATATCTTTAGAACGACTTACCCTAGGCACACCAAACTTGCCGTGCACATCCATATGCTCGTGACCCATAACCCTATTGAATCTGGACCCGATTGGGTGGAGACTTTGGCAGCCATCTTTAATTTATGCGAAACCATGAATCTTGTGTATCTTGAAAACCATTTCGCTGTTCAGTGTGAAACTTGGTATAGATTATCGATACAAGAAAGTTGAAAGGAATGACCAAACCAGTTTCCCTGATTGGGTGAAAGCCTTGGTGGCCATCTTTAATTTATGCAGAATCTTTAATGATGTATATCTCTGATACCATTGAAGTGTTCTATACGATACTTGTATACAGCATCGATGTATCAAGAGACTTGCAATGAATAACCACATCAGTTCTTCTGAGAGGCGTGAAGGATGGCTGGCCATTTTTAATTTATACAAAATCATTAATGATCTCTGTCTCTGATACCGTTCAAGTGCTCGATGTAAAATTTGGTAAACATCGTGGATGCATCAAGAGACTTATGATGAATGACAGAACTGGTTTCTCTGATTGGGCGGAAATTTTGGTGGCCATCTTTAATTTATGCAAAAATTTTAATGATGTATATCTCTGATACCATTTAAGTGTTCTATATGAAGCTTGGTATACAGCATCGATGTATCAAGAGACTCGCAATGAATAACCACATCAGTTTCTCTCAGTGAATTAGGGGAAGGATAGGCAGCCATCTTTAATTTGTGCAAAATCATTAATGATCTCTATCTCTGATACCGTTCAAGTGCTCGATGTAAAATTTGATAAACATCATCATTGCATCAAGAGACCTACATGTATGATGAATGACAGACATGGTTTTTCTAATTGGACGGAAATCTTGGCGACCATTTTAATTTATGCAAAATCATTAATGATCTATATCTGATATCATTTTAGTGCTTCATTTGAAACTACAAATCATCGATACATCAAAAAACATACAATTAATGACAACCAATTTCTCTGATTAGGTGGAAAACTTTATTGCCATCTTTAATTTATGCAAAATCTATACCTCTGGTACTGTTCAAGTGTTTGATGCAAGACTTAATTGTATACATCATCAGTCCATCAAGAGACTAAAAATGAATGACTGAACCGTTTTCTGGATGGAAACCATGGCAGCCGTTTTCAATTTATGTAAAATCATTGATGATCTATATATCCTTGATACTGTTCAAGTCTGTATGCTTGGTATGTCATAGATACATCAAGAGACAAGTATATGACTGCCAGTTTCTCTGATTGGACGGAAAACTTTGCGGCCATTTCTGATTGCAAATTTTTGATAATCTGTATATTTGTCACTTGACTGCTTGATGTTCCTGATATTTTCAAAGTAATACATGTATGGTTCAAATTGAATAGATTGTGAATGGCTGGCATCCAGAGCCGAGGGGTTTCTAATAGAGGCGCAGCTTCATATTCCTATCAAAATTCTATATTAATTGGCTCCCACTGAAAATCGGAAGACTTTTATTATTGTTCAGATTATTAAGGTTCAAAACAAGAATGGCTTGAAGCCTTTTGTTTTTGTTTAGAATATTTTTGTTCTTATGCCATATTTTTCGCACGTGATATGTCAAATTATTTATTATAGTTCTCCAATTCATCCAACATCCCACACTGAATTTATCACATTTTAATCTTTTACAAGCCACTGCTAAAGCATCTTCTGTATTCAACCAAATCTTTCAAGCTTTTACATGTGCATTTTCCATTCATTGTGTACCAATATAATAATAATAATATTGGTTCAAAGCAAGAATGGCTTGAAGCCTTTTGTTTTTGTTCAAATCTTTCAGGCTTTTACATATGCATTTTCCATTCATTGTATACAATGACTAAAACTGTCTGGCTGAGGGGTTGTTGCACCTTTTAGGTGCTGCCTCATGTTTTTAATTACTTTTTTAAATCCGAATATCTTCAAAACCTACAGATTTACAGTGAACACATTTATATATTTGGAATCCCTAAGATTAATGCGCTTTCAACAAATATATACATTACCATAGCTATAACGCATAATTTTAGCTGTATAAAGACAAATTCTAGATTCCACAAGTGTCTGCAGGAGGGCTTAGTATCTTTAAACAAATGATTAATTTTTATCCCATCGGCATATATGCAGGATGGGATCATATCGTCACGCTGTCCGGCTGGCTGGCTGGCTGGCTGAACGACGTGACCGCTCTAAATTAGGTGAACCGTTCCAGCTAGAGTCTTCAAATTTGGTATACTGCATTGTTTGGTTGTAAAGCACAAGCCTATTGAAATTGGGCACATTTAGTTGATTTTTGTGGTTTCCATGGCAACATAACGAAAAATATCCATATAACGACGTGACCGCTCTAAAACTAAGGTGAACCATTGCAGCTGGGGACTTCAAATTTGATATACTGCATTGTTGAGTAGTAAAGCACAAGAGTATTGAAATTGGGTGCATTTAGTTGATTTTTGGAGTTTCCATGGCAACATAACGAAAAATATCCACATGGTGACGTGACCGCTCTCAAAGGTAAACCGTTGCAGCTAGAGACTTCAGATTTGGTATACAGCATTGTTGGGTGGTAAAGCACAAGCCTATTGAAATTGGGGACATTTTGGTGGTTTCTGTGGTTTCCATGGCAACGTAACGAAAAATATCCACATTACGACGTGAATGCTCTAAAAGCCGAACCGTTGCAGCTAGAGACTTCAAATTTGGTATACAGCAATGTTGGGTGGTAAAGCACAAGGCTATTGAAATTGGGTAAATTGGGGTGTTTTTGCTGTTTCCATGGCAACCAGGCAACATAATGGAAAATTTCCACAGAATGACGTTAATGCTTTAGAAACCAAACCATTGCAGCTACACACTTCAAATTTGGTACCATATTGTGTGGTAAATCACAAGCCTATTGAAATTGGGTACATTTGTGATGATTTTTGGGTCTGTGTAAAAGGGTGCCCGGACAAAAGCCCCACGAACAATTCAGTCTTACAAGAAAATGGTTTGATCTGAACAGCAATGTTTGACTAACATGGCGCCCCCGCTTCGCCCCCTAATTTCACAAGATTCAGAAAGTCGGAAATTGGGAAAATTTTCTAAATTTCTAGCTGGGATATTCTCTCCTGGTCCCAGTCCTCAAATAGATCATTCTGTTTTAATATTGAATATAATTGTTCTAATATCTTATGCTGGGAGGTGATTACCGTACCCATATGCAAGAGCAGCACTTGAATTTGCTTATTTCGTCCATGTCACTTGTGGCAGTGTGCCGCGCTGACATCTCTTAGCTGCGAACTGGTTGAACTTCACTTTACTTGAATAAAACGCTCCGACAGTGTTCGGTTTGTTCTTTTCTGTGCAAGGGAAAGTAAGCTTGCTCAACAGTGAAACTTTGCACTAAACTTTCACACTGCAATTTTATTTCAAAATATCAAGAAAAATCCACCAGGTTACAGTTTTCTGTGAATAGCAAAAACAAAACCCAGAAAGGGAATTTGCAGGTTAAATTTTGATGTCCCGGCGTGAAGCCTGCATGTTATAACACTCAGACGGGCCAACATCATAATGACCATGACGTCCGAATTTAACCTGTAAATTACCTGTCTGAGTTTTGTTTTACTATTCACGGAGAACTGCGGGGAGGATACCAAGGTTTGCAACAATTCCATCATCTGTATAATACACCTGGGCCTATCATACTATGCCTTTAACATTTTACATTAACCAACAATACATGTGAACATTTCCTTACACATATTTGTTGTTGTTGTTGTAATCCTAGGCAATGTCGACGATGCTGCCAAAAGTCACATTGTGTGGCACATTGTAAAAAAGTTCACTTGTAAAAGTCACATGTATACTGTTAAAAAGAACTGGTCTGGAGGTTGAGCGAGACTAAAATATCGCAAATCAAATGTCTCTGCCGGTTTCCGTAATGAAGCTTCCTACTGCTGTGAGAATGTCATTTGAGACGTCTGGATTGATAGAGCTGTTGTGGTTGCCAAGGAGAGTAAACGAGTCAATAACGCGACATACACATAATTGAGAGCCGGCCACTTTAATGCTCCTCTTATCAGAGCGGGTGGTTGGTGCCGGTGCCCGCCCCTTTTATATCTAGCTGTCTCTAGCCAACTTTCCATACAAATAAACATTTCCCCAACTAACTTCTGTTTCCCCTTATTGAATGCCCTTCATCTCTCTCTACCGGAGATTTATATTGCTCATGTGAAAGGGATGGCAAGTTCACACTAGGCCGATGGGATCAAGTGTGGCCGTGGCCTCTAGTTAATTTTAAATTTTAATTTGGACAAAATTGTAGCTAAAACAGAAGGAACGAGGTGATTTCAATATTTATGGATTTTCAATCCATTGCATGGTTCTAAATTATTGTTGTCTCGGAACTCGGCAGAATGTTCAACATTTTTCTGTGGCTATAAGATCGAAGTTAAATTTGCTAATCAATTTATTCTTGTTGATGAGCTTAAAACGATGAACGGTATAGAATTAAAAGAAAATCAAATTATATGAGCTTCAATATCCAAAATCAACGGAAAATCGACTCGTCTCGTTTTACCCATGGGTAATTTTTTTTAACAGAATGTCCTTAGGAAAATAGCAGTCAGCTGTAGTCAATCGCGCGCCACAACAAAAATATGGCGGCAGAAGCAGACAGCATCGAAGTTGATAGCGGTTATAAAAGTATAGCTGCCTCCTGGTTTGATGACATTGCACCAAAAGACAAAGCGAAAGAAAGAAAACGTTCAAAGGACAATGACCTTGAACAGCCAGTGAAGTGCGTGTTGCGTATATTGATCTTTTTCTCCATCTCCATTTACACTGCTAGGGTATCGGGAACTGGGCTCCACATAACCATTTTACACAGTCCGAGCAACATCTGAACTAGATGGAGAAAACCATCTATGAATTGATGTGATATCTGACGGTCGTAATTCATAGATGGAGCGAATGTAGGTCATTTCCCCCCCCCCCTGTCATGTTCCCCCCCTGTCCCATTCCCCCCCTGTCATGTTCCCCCCATGTCATATTCCCCCCCTTATATTTACTTGTCCATATAGCTGTTGTGGGTTAGATATTTAGGTAATTTTTTCTTCCAGTAAAATAATGCCAATTTTTATTTTTCATAAACGGTTACAGGAAAAGACAAATGTTTTTTTAATGTAATTCCATCAATAAATTATTTTCTTCACAGATATATCTTTAAGTAGTCTTAGATAGGCACAAATTTTACCAACCAATAAAAGTAACAGAATTATTTGAATGGCACAAGGAATCACCAACGCGATTACAATGTATAAAGAACACATACCAATATAACCTAATCAAAAATCAACCGATGAACCCGTACATAGACAATTCTTCTATTCTATTTATATCTCCATCCGCCCATTTATTATTATTTACTTATTTATTTATTTATTTATATATTTGTTTACTTATTTGTTTATTTGATAATACAGCGCTTGTAAATATCTTTAACAAACTAAGAAATGTAACATGTAATTAAAATAAAACATTGAGTTGATGGGCTGCAAAATCCGTACGGGAAGCGGCCCGTAAACTGCAATTTTAATCAATCAAAAATAATTTATTGATGGAATTACATTAAAAAAACAACATTTGTCTTTTCCTGTAACAGTTTATGATAAATAAAAATTGGCATTATTTTACTGGAAGAAAAAATTACCTAAATATTTAACCCACAACAGCTGGATATGGACAAGTAAATATGAAGGGGGGGGAAACATGACAGGGGGGGAGAATGACAGGGGGGGAATGGGACAGGGGGGGAACATGACAGGGGAAAATGACTGTACTCCAGATGGAGCACCAGGTCATACGAAAACGGCGAGTTCTAAACCCGGTTGACCGTCCCCACTCGCCGGACGAGGGGGACTATTTATTTTACGCTAAAAATATGGCGTGAACAACTGAGTTGAGTTACTTACCATCTTCTCAAATCCCTATTCTATCGATCACCACCGTTCATTTGGGTTTTCGGGAGGATATAATTGATTTAACAGCATAAATCCACACACACACCAACGTTTTCTTCCAGCCATCTCTGTTCACCTGAATGATTTTGCGCTGTGAGGTCAACGAGCATGCGTACACGATACATTTAAATGAGGTCACGCGACTCTCTTTCGGACCCCCAAGTCATCGCCGCACTACCACAACAGCGCTAACTCTGCAAACACTCGATCATGTATTGTGGTAGTGCGGCGATGACTTGGGGGCACGAAAGAGTCACGTGACCTCATTTAAATGTATCGTGTACCTTTGGTGTGTGTGGATTTATGCTGTTAAATCATACATACATCCTCTTCTGCCTGTATAGGCCCTCATGGCCTGTTGCAGTTCACCGTGATGCTGCTACGTCAGCTGCGAACATGTCGTGCACAGATGATTGACAATATCGATAAGCTTGTAGGTGTCGGTCGAGCCTGTTTTTAAGACAGTTCACTGATGGTGCCGAGATTACAGATTCTGGTAACTTATTCCATATGTTACAAACCCGGTTACTGAAGAAGTTTTTCCTCTCTGCTCTGCAAGCTCGGTTTTTATCAATTTTCAGGCTATGTCCACGTGTACGGGAATTCACATCCAAGATGAAGGGTGATTCCTCAACCATGTAAATGTTGTGTAGATACTTGTATGTGTCAATTATGCCTCCTCGCACACGTCGGTATTATAAACTTATCTCATGAATAAGTTTTGTTGTCCGCCGCTGAACATTTTCAAGGACCACACGACTCTTAATAAGCAAAGGTGCTGACAGGACATTCCCGTATTCTAAATGGGGACGTAACAAGGAAGTAGATAGTTTAACTGTAGAATCTTTGTCCAGGTAAGAAAAAGATCTCCGAATGAGCCCAAGTATTCTGTTCACCTTTGCCGCAGCCTTTTCACAGTGTTCATCGAAATGTAGGCGATGATCCAGTAAAGAGCAATTATATCCTCCCGAAGACCCAAATAAATGATGGTGATCGATAGGATATGGATTTGAGAAGACAGTAATTTACTAAACTCAGTTGTTCACGCCATATTTTTAGCGTAAATAGTCCCCCTCATCCGGTGAGGGGGACCGGGTTCAGGGTACGAATTATAAAATGTTAAGGGCAGCCATTTCAAGGCCACTTTGGCCTTGCTGGCATCTAATTACCTAGAATTTGCAAAGGGGCACCAAGGCAAACAGGGAGGGCATACAAAGCCATTGGTTTGTGCATGGCCTTGGGTGTATTGTATCAGGGTAATTTTAAGCCGTAACCAAAATGCCAGCAAGGCCAAAAAGGCCTTGAAATGGCTGCCCTGTGACATAGTGCCATCTGCGGGTTTAGAACTCGCTGTTTTCATATGACTTAGGTGCTCCATCTATGAATTACAACCGTCAGATATCACATCAATTCATAGATGGTTTTCTCCATCTACCTCTGAACAACATGACGGATAATTTCTGACAGATTGTCTGGCTGGGGTCAGAGACTTCTTTCCCCCCCCCCCCCAAACTGCCGATTTTGCGCGACCACGAGTTTGCGATACATATCCCAGTAAAAACTATTTTAAAAAAATATTTCACCATTCTACAACACAATTCGAAAAGTACTTTAAAGAATTCTGTATTGTCTCTGCTGTTAGAAAGAAAATTGCATTGGAAAGTATTTTTTAAAGATTTTTTTTTATCCAGTACTGTCAATATATATTTGTCAAAAGGCAATGACAATTCGTGCCAGTCAGTATGGAGGACAGTCCAAAGTTATCCCACACCAGTGGGTCAGGTACAAGTTGTATTGATTTGAGAAGCTAATACCAGGTACATGTAGTTGTAACCTGTTTTTGCAGTGGGAGAAGTTCCGTGGATATTTTCGATTCAATCCCCAACTGCCTAATGAAGCTGCATAATAATTTTTCAATTGACACACATCTGTGGTTTGGTCCACATTCAATGTAGGCTCATTTCACACAAACTTATAGACAATAAATTTATAGACAATTACCAGTGTTTTCAGTAAGAGGCATGTTTCACTCATATGGTGACAGTCAGTTTGGTTGGTGAAGGAAGCCGGAGTACCCGGAGAGAACCATCACCCGTCGGCAAGTAACTGACAAACTTCCACACAAGGACCAGCTGGGCTCGAACCCGTGCGGTTTCAGCGGTGTGAGACTAGTGGTCACCAGCGAAGCGCCCTAGACCACTCGGCCCCTTCAGTAAGAGGGAATATACGTTGGAGTTCATATGGCTGTTGAACTGCCTGTAGCTGGGAAACGGGGAAATCTGACCATCCTGCATTTGTGAATTGTGTCCTCGGTTTACAGTCCAAGAGATACTATTTTTCTCTCTTTTTTTTTTTGATTGGGCAATTCAGGTATTGTTTTACAATCCATGACTTTAATTGCAGTGCTCTGTAATTTCACATGGCAGTGTGACTAACGTCACAGGACCTACGAAGTAGGGTAGACATTAGGACTCCGACACGTACTGAACTCTTGGAAATCCCCCGCCCCAAGTTGAAATCCTGCCTATATTACGATGGACACAGCCCAAGTCAGAATCGCCAGTGAATTTCATCAAAAATCACCAGAAATTTTCATCAAAAGTAGGTCGGCTCAGAACTTGCTGGTAACAGTCCCCTAATGCACCTTCATGCAAAAATCAAGGTTCTTATTTCAACGGTTCTCCTTATTTTGCCGACGAAAGTATTCAGATGGACTCACTGACTACCGGACAATTTGCAGATGGTAGGTAGCCTACTTCGTAGGAACATAGATTTTTGTTGTTCAAAGGTAGTCATGTTTTAGTTAAAATTTGACTGAGGATATGCGATTTTGTTGAAAGCTAAACAGTAAACAGATACAACGAAGAACTGTTGTTGGAACCCCCTACTCTGGTGCGTTCAGGTTGATGGTGTCATTGACGAACCCCAAATATGACACCGGTCAATTAACTTCAAAGAAAAAATCTCGCCTAGATCAAAGATTTGTGAAAGTTAACTGTGGTAGTAACATCATTGCCATTGTTGATGTCACAGTAACATTACTTAATTAAAAGTTAATTTCATGCTAATTTTGTTACAGAAAGAAGAAGCGCAAGCACAAACCATCTGAGGAGAAGACTGAAGAAAGTAAAGATCTTAGTGATGATGATATAAAGACACCAGCATTAGAACCAATATTGCCAAAACAACCCTCTCCAAAACTCACCACATTTCTGGATGAGAAACTATCGAAAAAATTAAAGAAGAGCAAATGGAAAGCACAACAGAAATTGAAGGGTAAGGCAGAGATATAAAAGGGTAAGGTATTGAAATTGAATGGTAAGGCATGGAAATTGAAGGGTAAGGCATGGAAATTGAAGGGTAAGGCACAGAAATCAAAGGGTAAGGCACGGAAATTGAAGGGTTAGGCACAGAAATTGAAGTTTAAGGCATGGAAATTGTATGGTAATTAAGGCACAGAAATTAAAGGGTATAGCATGGAAATTGAAGGGTGAGGCACAGAAATTGAAGGGTAAGGCATGGAAATTGAAGGGTAAGGTACAGAAATTGAAGGGTAAAGCATGGAAATTGAAGGATAAGGCACAGAAATGGAAGGGTATTTAAATGCATAGAAATTGAAGGGTAAGGCACAGAAATTGAAGGTGAGACAATTGAGGGTGAACTAATTTGACGAAAAGTAAACTCGTGTTATATAAGGCTGAACAAGATTCATCCCAAGTGTCGCAGGCACTTTTTAAGTTCTTGATTTTTTTTTATATTTCACACATGTACCAAACATGCCAAATATAGGCTGAGTAGCCATTATTTTCTGGTAAATGATTTGCATGAAATTTGGCTGAAGGGTATTGTCGTCATCATGTACGTCCGTCCGTCCGTCTGTCCGTCACACCTTTCTCGTTACCAAGATATCTTCAGAACGACTTACCCTAGGCACACCAAACTTGCAGTGCACATCCGTATGCTCATGACCCAGAACCCTATTGAATCTGGACCTGATTGGTTGGAAACTTTGGCGGCCATCTTTAATTTATGCGAAACCATCACAGCTTTCTCGTTACCAAGATATCTTTAGAACGACTTACCCTAGGCACACCAAACTTGCACTGCACATCCATATGCTCATGACCCAGAACCCTATTGAATCTGGACCTGATTGGTTGGAAACTTTGGTGGCCATATTTAATTTATGCGAAATCATTAATCTTGTGTATCTTAGGTACCATTTCACTGTTCCGTGTGAACTTGGTATAGATCATCGATGCATCAAGAAACTTCAAAGGAATGACCAAACCAGTTTCCCTGATTCGGTGGAAACCTTGGCGGCCATCTTTAATTTATGCAAAATCTTTAATGATATATATATCTCTGATACCATTCAAGTGTTCTATACGAAACTTGGCATACAGCATCGATGTATCAAGAGACCTGCAATGTATAACCACATCAGTTCCTCTGAGGCCCAATCAGAGAAACCAGTTGTCATTTATCATAATTCTCTTGATGCATCCATGATGTTTACCAAATTTTAAATCAAGCACTCGAACGGTATCAGAGATAGAGATCATTAATGATTTCGCATAAATTAAAGATTGCCGCCCATCCTTAATTTATGCGAAATCATTAATGATCTCTATCTCTGATACCGATCGAGTGCTCGATGTAAAATTTGGTATATATCATCGATGCATCAATAGACTTACGATAAATGACAGTTCTGGCAATTCTGATTGGGCGGAAACCTTGGTGGCCATCTTCAATTTATGCAAAATCTTTAACTGATGTATATCTTTGATACCATTTCAGTGTTCTATATGAAACTTGGTACACAGCATCGATGTATCAAGAGACTTGCAATGAATAACCACATCAGTTCCTCTGAGTGGCGGGAAGGATGGGTGGCCATCTTTAATTTATGCGAAATCATCTCTGATGCCGTTCAAGTGCTCGATGTAAAATTTGGTATACATCATTGATACATCAATAGACAGTTCCTGTTTTTCTGATTGGGTGGAAACCTTGTTGGCCATCTTTAATTTATGCAAAATCTTTAATGATGTATATCTTTGATACCATTTCAGTGTTCTATATGAAACTTGGTATACAGCATCCATGTATCAAGAGACTTGCAATGAATAACCGCATCGGTTTCTCTGAGTAGTGGGAAGGATGGGCGGCCATCTTTAATTTATGCAAAATCATTAATGATCTCTATCTCTGATAATTTTCAAATGCTCGATGTAAAATTTGGTATACATCATCGATGCATCAACAGACTTATGTAATGAATACCGGTTTCTCTAATTAGACGGAAATCTTAGAGGCCATTTCTAATGGCAAAATTTTTCATAATCTGTATATTTGTCACTTGACTGCTTGGTGTTCCTGAAGTCTTACTTCAAATTGAATACACAGGCGCCGCGGAGCATATTCAAAAGTGGGGGGGCTGACCCCTATCTCGACCATAAAGTGGGGGGGCTGAAGTCGCCCCTAGATAGGGCTTATAACATTACAGCTCCGAAAAGTGGGGGGGCTGAAGCCCCCCCAGCCCCCCCGGCTCCGCGGCCCCTGATACATTATGAATGGCTGGCACCCAGAGTCGAGGGGTTTTCAGATGCGCAGCTTCGTATTGAATTTATTTGAATAGAAGCATTCAACAATACTATTTCCTGGATAATAACAAATATTTGGAACAATCTTCAAGAACATTTTAGCAAAACTTTGAGAGACAAATATCTAAAACCTGGTAGAAAAAAAAATAATAAAATCAAAAACAACACAAAATTTTAAAACTTCACTTTGAATTTCTATGATAAAAACTACTTAAAGAGGTACTGAGTAGCACCATTTTAAAGTTATATTGAGCAATATCTCTCCTTGATAAAAATTATTTAAAGTAGAACTCGCCTAAACATGTTTTTCTCTCTCCTTTATGATTTCTTTGTAAATTGATGCGTTTTTCGGGAATAATCCATTTTATGTCGGAAATATTGCGTTTTTAGGTCGCGCTAACCAACTGTAGAACGCCGCCATCAGATACATCAGAGTTAAGGTAAAATAATAATTACATCAGAGTTGAGGGAGAATGACATCCGAGTTCAGTTGAGTGGAAGCAATGTTAGCATTGTTGCGAAGAACTTGTGATGCTTCCAATTACATCGCCTCTGTTACGTCACATGGAACAAGAACAACGTGACAGCCCATGAAGCCTGTCTTTCATGTACAAACATGGTGGCACCCTACAGCTACTCTTGGCAACTTAAACACATGCCATGGAACACTTCATTTCACGGAGCATATATACAGAGCAAATTTCTGAATTAAAATGACGTTGGGGAGACTTCTCCTTTAATAGTTCAGATCAACTACGGTGAACGCTTTACTCATATTTTAATATCACAGACCTGTATTGAAATCACATTTCTTGCATTCTCTGAAAAACATGACATGACAGAGATGAACTCACAAAACATTCATCGACATTCTGGGCATGGCGTGCTGTGATGGCTTCTGATGTGATGTCATGGACAGCTGGTCACATTGTTCAATGTCATCTCAGTCATTTCCCATTTCCAGCTGATTCACTAGACCAATTTGAAGAATCTAAAAAAAGAAATACAAGACTTCACGACGCGAATCCAGTAAGATAAATTCCCACAATTCCGGTCCGACAGGCAAATCCAAAGTTATTGTATTATTCTTCTGTACAGTCGCACCAATTCACTGTCTAGGTCTGGCGAGTTCTTGTCTGTGTGACATATTTAACACCGCTCGTCCGATATGGCAGCACTGGTTGATGAATACACGTAGCATTTTAAACACGGTTTTGCGGGGTATCAATTTTAGTACAGTACTTCAGCATTTCAATCCCTACAGATGAACAGATAAAGGATGAGAAGACAGCAGAGCTGGAAGACAGTGAAGACAGTAAAGTTACGGCTGTAAAGAAGAGGAGCAAATCACCGGGGACAGAAGCCGCACAACCCCATACTGTAGACAGCCTTAAACGTCGACTAGCCGACCCCACATTGTCACAGTCTGGAAAGAAACGACTCAAGCGGCGGCTCAAAAAACTGATGGAAGGGTAGGTTTGAATGTGATATCCCTTCTACATGTACCATCTTCACCAGCATCATCCACATTGCAAAGCTCTCTACGCTGCCTTGACATTCTTGGCTGGTGACAGAGGAATACTGCTCTGCGCCACCTAGTAGAAATTTTAACGATGAGCAACTTTTTTTGCCTCCAGGAGCTGTTCCCCTTTAATTTCAAGTCAGCCAATCAGGACGGCTATTACATAGCTAAGAAATTCATGATGGCGGCCACCACGAATTTCCCCGCACATTGGACACAGCTCGTTCATAGTGGGGGCCGCCATCTTGGGAAACCAGCTTCTATGTTATGCACATTCTGATTGGATGCAGCAAGCCGTCTCTGCATCCCACTCATCAATGAGGATTCATGTTCCAACTTTACTAGAGAAGTATGCCAAGGCAATGTACAGAGCAACGTGATGTACGTCGACATGGCTGGAGAAGATGCCCTTGTGAAGTCTCTGGTGTTTCTGAAATCTTCGAGAGTTGTTAATCACTCTCCTGGAATCTGTACTGTATTGTGAGTCAGTGATTCACTCTTGCTCTATTACGTAACTACCTTTGTACCGGTAGTTTTGATAGTTCCGAACTGGTATGAACACAAATGAAGCAAATTGTATACTTATCATTGTCTTCGTAATTTCAAAGGCTGGCAATATCCTGAACTTTCCAACAAGATGTAATACGATTAGAATGTTTGTCTAGAAATTCACTGTTTTCGTATGCCAATGACAGGCAATTGTTGACCTTCTTTTCTGTCAGTACTATTGTACCGATACGGTACAGAGAGGGTTAAACTCTACTGGAGAAAGCATTTATGAGATTGAGGGTGAGCGAGAATGATCTCTCTCCATAGGTAGCTTCTTGAAATTAGGGCATGAGTTCCTTGATAGGGATGGCATATGCCGATTATCCAAATGTGATACAGCATGCCCAGTTTAGAACTTTCTGATCTGGATGGGGAGGAGTTCCAATTGGAATGGCATATGTCATTCCCAGATGCCATTGCATGGTATGGCATAAGCCATCCTTTGTCTGCCGAGTTCCAAAACGTATGCCAGGGAGTTCCTGGGAGTTTCAACTCGGCGCACCATGCCACTCTGTTTGGAATGCCTTTATGCCAGTTCCTAGCAATTCCCAATTTCAAGAAGATCCCTTACAAACCCTGAGATTACCTTTAAACAGCATATGGATGAATGCTACTTATTATTAGTAAGTTTTTAAGCTTTCTACTATAAATTATGATCTAATTCTGTTAAATGTATTTTTAACATCAGAAAGAGCACAGTCTGTACCATGATAATATCTGAACTTTCGATAATTAAAGAGGAGATGCAAAGGTTTGTGATGTACCTCAGATCAGTCCTGGCCGGACGTCAATACCTTCAGTCTAATCGTGGCTGGTCTGATGTGACCTCACAATCATTGAAAGATAAGCGATTATGGTTTGCAAATCTGTTCCATCAGGCCTCAACTTTATGAATCGTAATCTACAAAACTAGTCTTTTTTTTCGTTATCAGGGAAGATACTTCATCAAAAACTGGAGAGGGCCCATCGAAGTCCAGTCAGAAAACCAGCTCTGAGACGAGCTCATCAAAAAGTGATCAGAAGTCGGAAAATATCCGTGCCAAAGAGAAATCAGTGAAATCCAGAAGTACTGATAATGATGAAACAGATGGAAGCAAAGAAAAGAAAAGGAAGACAGAAGGTGCTGATGAACAGTCTGATAGTGAACAAGAAGGAAAGAAGACCGCACTGCCAACCAGTGAGGTAAGATGAGTTGTTTCTTCAAGGTTGACTGCAGATCCCATACTCAACTGGTCGATTGTTTTGGAAGCGACAATTATCGGGCTTGATCGTAAGTTTGTTCAAAGTAAATTCTGTGTTTGCCGTAACCCTACCGACACCATAAATTGGTGTGAAAGAAAGAATTTTGTGAAATCCTATACAAAAGGTGTGGTATTTCAGAAATGTTTAAAGAAAAAGACAACTATTTACTTAGCAGACTGCACTGCGATGGCCTATGCGGGTGGTTGGTGGGTGGCCCTGGACATGGGTTCCTGTTGCTTCAATGCATTTTGCTGAGAAGCAACAGGAACTTGATAATGTGATGTCTAGCACTGTAATATCACTTGTCTTTATTGCATCATGTATTCGTCCTGTCTCTGTCTTGTGTGCTGTCGTCAGTGTTTTTTTGGGGTGGATGAAGGGTGTCTGGTTCCATGTTGCTTCAAAGATTTCTTCTTTGAAGCAGCAGGAATGCAACTTGGCTGGGTGGTGCATAGCTGGTTCACCGCGATATGAGTGAAATACTGTTGAAATTGACGTTAAATCCTATTCACTCACTCACCCCTGCGATGTATAGCGATTAGATAATCCACCTCATAAGTGAGAGATCCTGGGATCATTACCAATCCATGGCATACCTAAGACTTGAAAATGGAACTTGTTGCTCCTCGTTCGGTGCTCAGCATTAAGAGGATAGATCAAGGACTGGCTTCGGCAGTGTCAGGATAATGTGACTGGCCGGGTCGAGTATCATGTCTTCCTACGGCATGATGCCTTAGTAAGAGGAGCACTTTAAAAAGGTGGCATAATTGCATTGGTACCACTCTGTGGCAAGTAGGCATAATACTTTTGTCATATGACCGAAAATCTTATTCACTCACTCCAACTTTTCAGAGTTCTTTACGGCAAACACAAATAACACTTTAGATGGCCTATCGGCTAGGTGAGTGGCCAACACAAATTCCTAATTCTGTCAGATCAGATTGAGATGGGCATATCAAACCATTTTGATTCTCTTGATTCTGTCATAAGGCCTTTCGTTTTTTATACGCCCGCCCAAAAGGCGGTCGTATTATGGGATGGCGGTTTCCGTCCGTCTGTCCGTCTGTCCGTCTGTCCGTCTGTCCGGTTCTCGTGTCCGGTCTATATCTGGGACAGTTTCCTATCCACAGCTCCAATTTTTGGTGAGTGGCTACCCGACGGGGAGACGATGTGTCGCGTACCAAAATGAAGGTCGAGGTCACAGGTCAAAGGTCACTGGCCTAAAAAAGAGGAAATCACTGAAGTGTTCGTGTCCGGTCTATATCTGTGAACGTTTTCTATCCACAGTTGCAAATTTTTTTGACTGGATACGCCAGGTGAAGACGATGTGTCGCGTACCAAAATTGAGGTCGAGGTCAGAGGTCAAAGGTCACTGTTGCCAAAAATCAGGAAATCATTGATCGTTGACAGTTTTTTATCTAAAGTTCTAATTTTTGGTGAGTGGATGCCCTAGGGGGGGAGCGATGTGTTGCATATTAAATGTAGGTCAAGGTCAGAGGTCAAAGGTCAGTGTGATTAAAAAATCAGGAAATCGTTAAAAAATTCTAATTTTTTGTGAGTGGGTTCAATAGGCGGAAATGAAGTGATGCGTACCAAAAATTAGGTCAAGGTCAAAGGTCACCGACCCCAAAATTAGGAAATTATTAAAAATAATATTTTTAGTGTCAGTAGATACATTAGGGGGATACGATGAGTCACATACCAAAATGTAGGTCAAGGTCAAAGGTCAAGGTCACTGTGACCCCAAAATCGTGAAATTGTTAAAAGTCATTAATTTTTGTGTCCATTGAGAAATTGAGGGGAGACGGTTTGTCATGTACCAAAATTTAGGTCAAGGTCAAAGGTCAAGGCCACTGTGACCCCAAAATCAGGAAATCATTAAAAATCATGATTTTTTGTGTGCATTGTTAGATTGAGGGAAGACAATGTGTTGTGTATCAAAATTGAGGTCAAGGTCAAAGGTCAGGGTCACTGTGACCCCAAAATCAGAAATCATTAAAAGTCACATTGACATATGCCTGTCGAAGACGAGGTCGTGTAATGCGATGTTGCGTTCTGTCCATTCATCCATTAAAATTTGTTGTCCATGCGATAGCTCCAGTTTCAAGGTATGGATTGGTACCAAACTTTGAGTATACCTTACTCGCATGGCAAAGTGGAGCCATACATATGAGGTCAATTTGTCAAAGATCTAGGTCGCAAAAATGAATCAAGCTTAGCTGACTAAATGTGTTGGAATATTGTTGGAATATTCAAAAGTCTTTCCCCTGCATTTATATGATATTGTCCTGTTGAGTTGTCTCCCATGTTTGAAACGCTTCATTTAGTTAAACTGTTGTGAAATAAAAACCATACATTTACTAATTTAACGGGGAGAGGAGTCCTTTATGAACTTCACACCTGTTTATTAACTCAAGGACAAAGGTTTACTTCATCTCTTTCTTCTTCCTTCATGAAAAATTCTCTCATCTGAGGCCATCCTTAAAAATATGTTTGTTGGCTGTAACCCGACCCTACCTCAGGAAGTTGGGTCGGTAGGTAGGTAATTTTTTTTTTTTTTTTTAGATCAGGTTTTCCTTTTGAGGTTAGTGTGATTTTGTTCAGATACTAAGCAGGTCATTTGAAAAATACTTTTTGTCTGGCAGCCAAATTATTTCAGTACAGAAAACTAGTGATCTTTACTGACAACAGGGAGGCAAATACTAAGTTTCTAACCTGTGTCTTTGCGTGGAATTTAGTCCGAGGTGGAATTCTGACAAGCGTATTTGATGCCGACATCGGAACGTCAAAATTAAGCTGACGGGTCTCATTTGTCAAGACCGTTGAAGCCACCGACACTATCCATAGCTTTATCGACATAGCGGGTTATAAAGTTTCGGGTAAACAACAAAGCAGTACAGATTTTCTGCATTTAGGCACACTGAAGTCTTCTCGGATAAAAGTAGAAATCCAAACATCGTTGTTGTTGTAACATCGTCAGTCTCAGAATCTGTCGGTGTACGGACCCACGAGGTGGTGACAGTCCTAAACATGTCTACGTTCCACGTTGATTCGCGACAGAGCTCTTTATGGCAGATTTTAATAACCAACCGTTTTGTAATATTGTTCCCATCCCGTGTTGCTGTTGCCGATGTGTTTATTGTCCTCTCGATTCTCCATCAAACACAAAACAGAAGAGGGAACTTCCCGCCATATACACGTGGACGACGAAAACTGCATTCCCCTACGGACTGGGCCATGGAGGGTATGCCTTCAAAACGAGTGACATCAGCTCACATGCCGACTACTGGAGAGTGAAATCCTACTTGCTTTTGCTGGCGAACGTTTTACATACGTTTAGCCGAGAGAGGAGATAGGGGAGATAATTCTGACATTGCAAAATAAAATAAAAAGATGACCAGTCGGAAAATCGGCAAAAAAAGTTTCCAGTCGGCGGATTTTTAGACAGTCGGTCGGGTTACGCGCAACAAACTTATTTTTAAGGATGGCCTGAAAGGAATTCATTTGCAGGAAAACTACCATTTTCTGGTGTTTGACTATTGTCGATTTCAGTGTGGGATATGTGAGCTCTAAGCTATTGCTTCAAGGTCAACTGGTTACCAAGAGTTGAGCTCATTTTAGTTTATCATTCAATATAAGATGTGATATATGTTACATTCTTATAAGCAAAAAATTGTAGACCTTTCTCTGGATTGCTAGATCAATTGAAATCAAGGCTATCAAACAATCTTGAAATTTGAACCAATGTAATTCCAGATATACGGGCGTATATTGAAGCCCCTTGGGCTCTTGTTATTTGTTGGTTCACGGATCCGCCGACTCACTTTTTCCGAAAAGTGGAAAAAAAAAAAAAATCACCATTTTGTCCTTTTTTATTTCCGCCGACGTACAAATTTACTACTGATCTTATTTTTATATCCTCTGATAAAAAAAATCGCAATTCTCGACAGGATGACTCAGTGGAAAGGCTGAGGTATACAAAAATATATACTGTCGAAGAGTGAAACTTTAGACACGAGGTATCTGTAGACATCGCGCATCCATTTTGGACCTTTCAAGGGAGATAATTCTGCAAAGTTGTTGTGACGCGCTGTCACAAAATGGCGGGATGGTGGGCAGTTTTTACATCTGTGTCGTCGTAAAGAAAGGGGCGGATGTCAAGACTAGATCTTTTCAGCAATGTAACGAGCGACAGCGATACGGTTGGGGACATCGTCTGCAAATGTATTACGTCGGCTGACACGCTTTCGAATTCGTCAAAACATGAAGATGGTGCCATCTCTGAATGTGACCTGTCTACCCCGATGTCAGTGTTGCAATCATTCCGGAGTAAATTCCTTCAAGTTATCCTGTCTGACAAGGACGCCAGACCCAGGCGAGCTGTTCCATTATGATGGATATGGCGAAGAGAAGAGATGCCCTCCCGAATGAAAGGTCACGATCTTCATACATTCGCTTTTCGTAACCCCAATATAGGGGGCCTATATTTCGTGATTTAAGGGCCATGGGTGGTAGCATCTTGTTGATGCCGAATCTTGTATGTATTTTTCACAGCCGAAAGGACGATAAATGTTCGAAACTTTTGTACAATTAGTCAATAGGAAAAGTACTGAGTACTTTTTAACTCTCAGTAAATACAGATATCTTGCAGATACAACAACACGCCCCCAATTATGACCCTTGGCCCAATAATTATTTACAAGTTCAGAAACTGTGGTCAGTACTAAATACAACTTCACAAACTCTGGTCATCAAAAGTTTTCTTTTGAGAGGATGTTGAAAAAAGACAGCAAAACCAGAGGAGTCTTGTCTTGTCAAACCACTTTGAAGACATCAATGTCCTTTCATTGAACATACCACAAAGTGCATATATTTTTTTTCCGTGGCTTCTACATGCTATTATACATGTACACCCATAGTGTTACAACTGTATTCGGCTGTATCGAAGTTATTACACTATGAGTGTAATTTTGTGTGTGTGTGACGGTGTGTTTTTTGGGGGTTTTTTCCCCCTCCTGTCGACCTGGTTTTTTCATCACTCAAATCCGTGAACCAACAAGTAAAAAACAAAAGGCCTAAGCAATGGTGTGTGGCAACTCCAGACTGAGTCGGTAGCGATACATTTTCTTCAACCTATGAACATTCAAGCTTTTGGTCACCTGACTGTTTCCTCATTACCATATGATATTGAAGTGGCAGCACCTAAAAGAATGTTAGTTGACCAGTTCCGTTTCTGTTGATTATCACAATGTCTTGGAGGTATGCAGCAAACACAGACGAAGCCAGGAATGATTGTCCGATTCATTTGCTATCGAAAGAAACGGCTATGATAATCCTCCAATAATTCAATCACACCAAGTGAAATTTCCTGCCGTAAACTCAGGGGGTGATCAAATTTATTCAAAAAGAACTAAAATAGAGTTGGACAAAATGGTCGAAAATCATGCACATAATCCATTCTTTCTTCGTCATTTTGGAAGGTGATGAAGTTTATTTTAACAACTGATTGAATTCTGTCCACTATTCATGAGAATCCAATAGATTCCAAGCCTGGAAATAAGCACCTGTCATAACTACTTGTCACCCCTATTTCGGGAAATGTTCTGCACCATGACCTTTTTACCTTTGTAATTGGAGATTCAAGCTGGAGTAGTTCATCATGATCTGCAGGGGTGTTTTAAAATTTGGCAGGTACCTATTTCCAGCCTTGGATTCCCGTAAAAATTTAGCAATATGTATACAAATGTTAACTTTGGATTTCGATGAATTCTCGTAGAGTTACATTGCGAGATTCTCGTAGTGTTACATTGCGAGAATCTGTTTGGATTCCCGTAAATTTTGACGAAAAGCAAGGCCTGATGTGTGCCTGCCTTTTAATAAAATAATCTCTTGACACTGCTTTTGATATCCGTATTTAATCTCTGGAATTTTATATTCTGTAGAATGGTGAAAGTCCATCACCCAAGAGGAAGAAGAAGAAAAAAAGAAGTCGACAGAAGAATATCAAAAAGGATCATCGGCCAGATCACCTTGTAAGTAGCCGTAGACACGGTGACACGGCCAAAACCTGCTCTCCATGATTTTCGATGATCAGAAACTTCTTCTATGGTACAGGAAGGGCAACTGATTGTTCCAGCTGATGATTGTTCCAATATGAGGATTTGATCTGCAAAACACTTCTACCAGGGAATGGAGAAAAGCATGCTGCAATCTGGGTGCCCCGATATAAATTTGAAATAATGTGCCCAGTGAGGCGCGCCCAGTGAGGCGCGACCCTGTTAGTTTGCCCGTAAATTTCCAAGCAGTTGATTTTCATTTCTCCCTATGTGACAACATGGAGCAATATCTGTAAGTAGAGAAATCTGACATATTGTCAACTTCAAGTTGCCAAAATATTCATCCTGATCAGCATAAAGATTTTTTTTTAAATAATAGTTTAATTTGATGCATAATATTTACCAAATTTATACCAGATATCTTAATTAAAATGTACCTCCCATGTTGTAGCGTATAGGAAGAAATGAAATTCAACTACCCAGAAATTGGCAAAGCTCACAGCGGGTCTGGCCTCACTGCGCATTATGTTTAAGATTCATATCGAGAAACCCAGATTGTCTGATGTATACTTGTTCCAGCTCATACAGACAGGGATACAGACTTGCGTGCACAAGTGAGGCAATCCTTTAATATAGAGGGTATCTAGCTTAGCCGATCCAAACAGTCGAACAAGCAGTTTGACATAAAATATATATTTGAAATTTCACTCAAAGTACAACTATGTCTTCCCCATTTTTGCATTTTCACGCAATCTCTGTCTCACTGTTGCCTACACAGACATATATTAGTCACCACAGGTGGGAAGGATTCTACTTCAGACAATCTGTGACTTGCACAAAGTTCAAGTTATTCCCTTAACAATGGCGCTGCGCTGATAGGACCATTGAGACAGCGGTTCAGAGTGGTTCATTCATATAGTCACTTTTCTGTCTCTATAACCTAGGAAATCTTTTTAATCAATGATATCTGGACTACTTTTGACCTGAAGTTGACAGAATTACGATAAATGCAAGCATACTCGTCCTTTCCTGGAATAGTAGGATAATTCGATCCATATTTATGATATACACCAGTTCTCAATAGTTAAAAATTAGCCCAATGGGCTCCAATACCCCTCGGCAATCAGTTATTGTCCACATTCAGCAAGATATATTTTTAGAACTTTTGACACCATAATGTAGGTTAACAAAAATGTGATCGTTTAGTTCTCTCATTTTAGAAATACATAGAAAGTTGAGCCAGGTCAGCTTTTGCCAAGGCCTTAATTGATAAGAAAAACTTTGCGCTGAGGTTCTGGTATAGCATGACCAAATTCTTATCTCTAAATATACTCTTCTATATAGCTCATAATCAAATCAAGTAATTTGACCTTGGAAATATATATCAAAGTCAGTCACTTACAAAAAATTTATGGTCTATTCTAACTTAATTGCATATGGAACATGAATTCTGAGATTTTTGACTTAACATATAGAATTTGACCTTTAAAAATAGGTCAAGGTCAGGGATATTGAATAGACTTCAGGTTTAGGCGTATGTGATATAAATTTGAACAATACAGATATAATCAATCATGAAATATTGTCCTAAATAGAATCTGACCTTGATAAAATAGGTCATCTCCAGCACACCTCTGGACCATCGCCAGATGTATACATAGTATTAATTTGGAAAGCCTAGCTATATTTCTTCATGTTATATCATAATAACAGTATATGACCTAGAAAAAATAGGTCAAGGTCTGTCAACTGAGATAGGCTTCTAGACAATCAACAGTTGGATATGTTATTTGAATTTGGAGACCCTCAGCTTTAATCTTTCAAAAAATATAGCAAATACTAGAATTTGACCTTGATAAAATAGGTCAAGGTCAGTTATCTTCAGCACACCTCTGCACCATTGCCAGATGTATACATAGTATTAATTTGGAAAGCCTAGCTATATTTCTCCATGTTATATCATAATAAACAGTATATGACCTTGATAAAATAGGTCAAGGTCAGTCATTTTCAATAGGCTTATGACCCTTCACCAGAATTTTTGCCCGAGGGGTAAAAACCCCATGTTAATAAGATAGGAAAGAGAGTGGGTGGACGAACTGCTGTGGACCGCTCGATGCACCTGCTGGCTTCAATTTTTATACGCCCGCCAAAAGGCGGACGTATTATGTGATGGCGGTTTCCGTCCGTCTGTCCGTCCATCCGTCCGTCTGTCCGTCCCCCGTGTCCGGTCTATATCTGGGACAGTTTTGTATCTACAGTTCTAATTTTTGGTGAGTGGATACCCTATGGGAAGACGATGTGTCGCGTACCAAGATGAAGGTCAAGGTCAGAGGTCAAAGGTCACTGGCCGAAGAAACAGGAAATCACTGAAGTGTTCGTGTCCGGTCTATATCTGTGAACGTTTTCTATCCACAGTTGCAATTTTTTGTGAGTGGATACACCAGATGGAGACGATGTGTCGCATACCAAAATTGAGGTCGAGGTCAGAGGTCAAAGGTCACTGTTGCCTAAAATCAGGAAATCATTGATCATTGACAATTTTCTATCTACAGTTCTACATTTTGGTGAGTGGATGCCCTAAAGGGGAGCGATGTGTTGCATACCAAATGTGGGTCGAGGTCGGAGGTCAAAGGTCAGTGTGACCGAAAAATCAGGAAATCATTAAAAAATTCAAATTTTTTGTGAGTGGATTCAATAGGGGGAAATGAAGTGTTGCATACCAAAATATAGGTCAAGGTCGAAGGTCAAAGGTCACCGTGACCCAAAAATTAGGAAATTATTAAAAATAACATTTCTTTGTGTCCGTAGATACATTAGGGGGACACAATGTGTCACATATCAAAATGTAGGTCAAGGTGACTGTGACCCCACAATCATGAAATTGTTAAAAATCATGATTTTTTGAGTCCATTGATAAATTAAGGGTAGCCGTTTTGTCCTGTACCAAAATTTAGATCCAGGTCAATAGTAAAGATCACTGTGACACAAGAATCAGGGTCAAAGGTCAGTGTGACCTAAAAATCAGGAAATCATTAAAAATTACTAATTTTTGGTGAGTGGATTCAGTAGGGGGAAATGAAGTGTTGCATACCAAAAATTAGGTCAAGGTCAAAGGTCACTGTGGCCCCAAAATCAGAAAATTATTAAAAATAACATGTGTTTGTGTCAGTAGATACATTAGGGGGACACAGTGTGTCACATACCAAAATGTAGGTCAAGGTCACTGTGACCCTAAAATCGTGAAACTGTTAAAAATCATGATTTTTTGTGTCCATTGAGAAATGATGGTTTGTCATGTACCAAAATTTAGGTCAAGGTCACTGTGACTCCAGAATCAAGAAATCTTGAAAATTGCTTTTTTTTGTCAGTAGATACAGTAGGGGGACATGATGTGTCACGTACCAAAATGTAGTTCAAGGCCGAACGTCAAGGTCACTGTGACCCCCAAAATCATGAAATTCATAAAAATCATGATTTTTTTGTGTCTGTTGATACATTGACGGAAGACGATGAGTCGTGTACCAAAATTTAGGTCAAGGTCAAAGGTTAAGGTCACTGTGACCCCAAAATTAGGAAATCATCAAGTCACATTTTCATATGCCTGTCGTATAGTATAAAACTAACTTGAGTAAACCGCACCTACAGTCAGACTGGTGAAGCTCAGACTTTTTGCGTATAAGCATATTAAAGTCATCGTCAATCCATATTTATAAAGGATAGAACGGTAGAATCCCGAGGTCATGTAATGCGATGTTGCGTTCTGTCCATTCATCCATTAACATTTGTTGTCCATGCAATATCTCTAGTTTCAAGGTATGGAATGGTATCAAATATCTTACTCGCATGGCGAAGAGGAGCCATACATCAATTTGTCAAAGGTCAAGGTCACAGTCCCCCAAAACTGAATCAAGTTCAGCTGACTGTATGTGTTGGGTTGGAATATTCAGAGTTCTCTCCCCTACATGTATATGGCATTTGTCCTGTGGAGTTGTCTCCCTTGTTTGAAACAGCTACATTTAAAAACTGTTGTGAAATAAAAAACATAACTTTTACTAATTTAACGGGGAGAGATTTCCTTTATGAACTTTATACCTGTCAACTCAAGAACAAAGGTTTACTTCATCACTTTCTTCTTCCTTCATGAAAAATTCTCTCATCTGAAAGAAATCCATTTGCGGGAAAACTACCCTTTTCTTGTATTTGACTATTGTTGATTTCATTGTGGGATATGTGAGCTCTCGGTTCTTGCTCCAAGGTCACCCAGTTTCCAAGAGTTAAGCTCATTTTAGTTTATCATTCAATTTTAGATGTGATATATGTCACATTCTCAGAAGCACAAAATTGTAGACCTTTCTCTGGATTGCTAGCTACCAATTGGAATCAAGGCTATTAAACAACCTTGAAATTTGGATCAACGTAATTCCAGATATACGGGCGTATATTGAAGCCCCTTGGGCTCTTGTTGGGATTGCAACATGCTTTTCTCCTTCCCTGGTAGAAGAGTTTGCACCAAAAAATTATTATATCTGGAGAAAAAAAAATTAACCATAAAGCTCAAACAAACCATTGTTTACCCTACACAAGTTTGTCTCCCATAACCTGCATGCAGCGACTTTAGTTGTAGCCCTGTACCCGAACATCAATTCACTGCAGAATTCCTTATCAACTTGACAAATACATGTACCGGTACATTGAATTTTCACTGCGAATATTTGATTTTGAAAAACATTGCTTTTTGCGAAAAGGCAACTTGCTGATTTGTTTTCTCTGGGAGACTAGGACACCCATTCCGGGAAAATTTCTGAACACAACAATTGAATACATGTATCTCCCAATAGGTTATCTATACACATGGTGTATTCCTTATGTAATCAAACTGTGTGGGGTTACAGATTTTTAGCTCGCCGTATACGAAGTAGGCGAGGTATTGAGAGAGAGAGGGAGAAAGTGGCGGTGTCGGTGTTGGTGTCGGTGTCCGGCTAAGTTTTTATGTTTAGCGCAACGTTAGACTCAATCTGGAAGGTTGATGTTTTTTGTTTAGGCTGGGCTTAGAATAATTTTGACTTCTTTTGAACTCTGAAAGTCCAGGAGCTTACATTATGCTACACTTATTCAACCCATCCACTACTCTCGGGGAGCATGTCCCCACCCCTGGGGCACCGATGCCTACCCTCTATCTCCTAACTTACACTTCGCCTGACCCCATACCCTCCTATTTCAATTTCTAATTTTATATCTCTTATATGTGATACTAACCTATTAGGTAGGAGATGCAGTGTACATTGTATATACACAAACACGTCAAATCAACTACAATATATTCCTTTATAGTAATTACTAATAGTTTAATGACATTATTTTATTTCAGAAGTACAATATTAAATAACCGGCGGGGGGAATCCCGCAGTACCGAGCCCCTGGTGGTTTGGAATTTTAATGAAGGACACCATTTCCTTCAATTTTGGTATCGAATCCCATTCCACATCATGATTTAACTTAAAGCTTTTGCACGAACCATATTTGTTCAGGCATTTCACAACCACATCTCATATCAAATTTCAAATGTACATGTATTCATAATGACATGTATATAAGCTTACTTTTGGAAAAAAAGGTAATCTTTATTTCAAGTTTTATAATATAGTCCATCTTTCAATCCAACTTCAACATCACTGACAAAGAAGTCAAATTTTTATAACAATATGTATTGTCATTGCCAGTGATGTGCAACCTGAAGGGCTCGATCTTTATGCGAAGCTGCATGTTATTGACAAAACCCAAAACGGCGAGCTGCCGGGTTACACATAACCCTTGTTATACGCTTGTCGTGAAATGCGGTTGTATGTTGTGATAGCGAGTTCTGTCCTCTGTCTGTTAACTTTTATAAGCTATCTTCAGTTCCATGTGATTGATTGATATTTAATGATGTTCCACGCATAAGCTACAGAAATTCACTCCATATCGGATAAGTATTAATTAAGCTAATTAAGTCTAAATCTGCCGAATTCAGACAAATTGAGGAGAAAACATGCCTTCTGTGAGGCGTATTCGTACACCTGCAGAGTTACATGACAGGGCAGCGGAAGCAATTTCAGATTGCCCCGACCAACGATCACAGCCCAATTAGGCGAGGGTAGGCCCCGGAAGCTCCGGCGTCCTAGATTGCAGAAGATGCATTCTGAGCTATTTCCGGCAAATAAAATACCATATTAATGCTCGACAAAATGTTGAAAATGTGGGTTCAAATAAAGCATTTACAAAGTATATTTATCACTGAAAATCCGGTTCCACTTACAGGTCAGCAGCGCCATCTGCACATTTAATAAATATACAGTCGATGGTGCTGTTAGACCCAAATATATGTACCGGTAAGGGATATTTTGTAAATGTTGAATTACGTAATACCAGTGGTACAGCAGAACAAATAACTCGAATTCAGACGCTGTGACATTGCCCCGACTCTAGTAGACTGTAATCAGCGATTCTGGAATTATTGCCCCGACCATGGTCGGGGTGGTCGGGGCGGTTCCGCCGCCCATGCATAACCAGTGACACTACTTTATGTAATTGATGATGACACATGATTTTAAACCAAAATGGCATTAAATCAATTTCTCCCTATCAAAAATCTGGGATGTGATTCATCTAAGAGGTTCTGCTTTTCAAGTTGACATGTTAGCAAATGGAACAATGCCCATTCCTCACTATTGGAAATCCCGTAAAATCATGTCACTGTGTCTTACTTGACCGATATGCAAAAAATCCCCATGCCCAGTGTTCTGATTATGTGAGCAGGTTGTATAGAAGCTCCACATTTAAGGCACCTTCTATTAAATATGACAGATCACCTCAAGTGCTATTAGTGCACCATCATAATTGTTGACAGTGACACACATTTATGATTGTCACCAAGTGTTCCTTGTGCATCGAGGAAGAAACAACGCTGGATGGTAAGTTGAAACAAATGATTACACCTGCAAATCCAGCTCTGTCAGTCATTCATGCACAATTAAATAATAAGCATTACCCACTCTCCCCAGTTAAACTCTGTTGCCACCCATCATGAGGATATTTCTTGTTTGGTTGTAATTACAGAAACCTCCGCATTTGAGGACCAGTCAGACCAAAGTATCCGAGGATGACAAAAGTTCTTCATGAATTCTGCCACATCATTTATCGTAATAGGAATGGAGAATGTGTCAAATACGCATTTGAAGTGGTTCCACTACCGGAGTGCTTCTCAAGCAGTAATAACATTTATATGCCTTCAACAAAGTGGTGCATGACTGAGGAGGAGGTACATTTTCAGTGAAGTGGTACATGACTGAGGAGGAGGTACATTTTCAGTGGTACATGACTGAGGAGGAGGTACATTTTCAGTGGTGCATGCCTGAGGAGGTACATTTTCAGTGGTACATGACGGAGGAGGAGGTACATTTTCAGTGAAGTGGTACATGACTGAGGAGGTACTTTTTCAGTGGTACATGACGGAGGAGGAGGTACATTTTCAGTGAAGTGGTAGACATTCATTGGTACATGACTGAGAAGGAGGTACATTTTCAGTATTAGCATATTGTTAGAATGCTTTTTGGCGTACTTGCATTAAGATGAAAGAGTAGAGCAGGCGCAGCAGAGCCGGGGGTATGTGTGTGTGGGTAGTAGGGGTAGTAGGCCCTCCGGCCCCCCAATATGAAAACAGGAGGGGCCAAGGACCACAAGCCCTACAAGGCCTACAAACCCTGCCCGCAATTGAAATTATCGTTAACTCGCTCTCAGCGTGCCATTACAAACCTTTTTCTGTCACTTTAATAACCTCATTGTTCAATAACAATATATCTCCGAAAATCAATAACCTACACTGGTTTCAGTGATAGCGAGTTTATGTTATTGATTTTTGTTTGTGTTTCGCATAAATATAGTCCATGCGTATGGAACGGTCGTAGTGTGGGATACAATGGATCCTATTACTGTGTAGGGGTGACAGCTTGTCAGGCGATCATATTCTACTGTTTAGCTTTGTCGCTGAATGCAAATCAAAGCGCCGTGTTCCAATTAATTGTTCTAGATATGCCTAAGGTACATGCTAGTTCTGTTTGGAATGTCCCCTTTTCAAATTGAGAATTGACCAATCGAAATGTCAGCTTCGCCAATAGACTGTTTCATTCAGCTCTGGAGACCACACCAAATAGCTGTCTTGTATTCTTCGAACTGCTAGTGCATTCAACTGCAGTCAGGGGTGTTGGACCCCTGTAATGAGGATGACAGTGGATAATCGTGAGTGATATTTGATGCTGCAGGTTTTACACTGAATATTGATAATAAGCTATCCTCATGAGCCAGTGTTATCAATCGATAGACTGGCTTTGTTAGTTACCAATAGGAGTGCTGGATATAAATAGTTTGACAGGTTTCATCTAAAGCGATCCAATCAGCCATTGTCAGCAGGCCCAATCCGCTACAAGGTTTGACTGATGTGAATTTCATCTCTGGCAGACTGCTTTTGATTTGAGACTGAAACCGACATTGGGGGTCAAAGCAAAAACTGCGGTCCCTGGTAATCAGCATGCTAATTTGGGACAACCATGGGTAAGGAAATATAAGCGTGGCAAAGTACAAAGAACTAATTCATTTCCGCAAAAAGATCCAGGTGAATCCTGGATAATTTACCTGAATTCAATCGATTTTATGAAGGAAAACTGAGGGGGGAAAAGCAAAAGCATGCAGGTAATTTGTTGTAGCATGAAAGAATAAATATTTAAGCAGAGAATCATAGATTGAAAACCTCTGTTCAAGATCATTTACTTTGACCATGTAGCTTATATATAATGTTAGAATTCTCAATATTCTCAAAACTGGTTACTATTTCAAGTCTTCCATCCAAATGTTTAATCTTTATTCCTCCTTTCCTCACCATTTTCAAATATTTAGTATTTTTGCTCATTTTCCCATACCGGTATAGTTCTAACAGAGACCAGGCTGTGAATGAATCGTGAATGGACTGTGAAGCGTGTTCTATTTTGATTGGACGTATTATGACATGGCGTCATCAGTCCATCCATCCGTCCAACTTTTTTTGTGAATACAACACGTCAAAGAATTTTTGCTAGATTCTTTCCAAATTTGCCACACATTGTCATCACCTTGTGAAGATGTTGAAAAAAATACTTCCATTAGCTACCTTTTCTGTGAACACACCTAAGTATTTGCTTCTTTTTTTTTTAGAAATTCACCACATTGTCACCATGTTAAGGTGCCCTTTTTGACCTGATCCAACATTTTTTCTGTGTTACATCCCTTGATCATGGAAAAGAACCACTCCCATCTGCTACCTTCTCTTGTAAAAGTAATTCGTCAAGTTTTTGCTAGATTATTTTGAAATTTGCCGCATCTTAACCACATGAAGATGTGCACATGACCTTTTCAACCAGATTTGTTTTTGAACCCCTCAGCTATTTTTTCCCGGAGTTCTGCCCCTTGATTGTTGAAACACCACTTCCATCTGATATTTCTTTTTCATGAATGCAACTAATCAGGTCGTGTTTAAACATTTGTTTTTATAATAAATGATCCCATTACTATCACATCATTGATTTGCTAATCTGATGATTATCTCCTTAGCTTCCCTTTATTGCACATAACCATATTTATATCCTGGGCTATTCTCCCACTCTCTCCTTTTCGGTGTTTAGCATGTTGTCTAATCTGTGTGTTCAAGGGCATATCTTAGGTTGATTTGAATTCTTGTATATATTTTGGAATACCAAAATATCGTTTACTTGAAACAAATTTAAGGTTAACGTGATGTACAAATATTTGATCTTTTCAGTCACCATGGTCGCTATGGATAAATGTCTGAATATTTGTTGATGAAATGTATTATGTCATTGGCCAGGGTGTCAATTAAGGATGTCCGCTGGTGGTAAATCAAAGTAATTAACTTTTTGAATAATGTGTGTTGTTGCATTCATAATTGTGTAATATGAGGAAAAACAAAGAAAAAAATATAGGTTGGTGTGCATTTTTTAGCTGTAGGCAACATTAAGTGAACTGCCCTATGCTCAATTTGATAACCTAGAAAGCATACTAGCCCTAGTTTTGAAGCATATTCATGAAAAATTCATATAAATAGTATTTAACTTTTTCTTATATTCTAACTGTTTGCAGATAATCACAATGTCTATCAAAATTTAGCAAATTGGATGGATGTTGCTTTGCAAAATTCTCGGCTAGAAGGCTTTTAAAGGAAATCCCCATCTCTTAACCTAGGGAAGGGAGATAACCCAACAGAAAAACAGGCAAAATGGCTGCCAAAGTCAAAAACCACCAGCGGACATCCTTAAAATACTGATCATGTGAAATTATATTTGATTGGCTAATAAACAATGATGCAGCTCACTTCACAAGAGTTGCATCTGAATATGGTCAGGTTACAAATTTTCAATTTTCATGATTTTAAAGCACAGAGCAAGATAAATAAAGTTCATGGCTTTATTGACTTTACTGATAAAAATGCAATAATTGTATATATGTATATACAAAATCATTGTTGTTTGATAGAATAGAATTTGTTCTACAAGGATTATTTTAAATTCCAACTACTTTTTTATGTATACTTTTCATTGCTTTGAAAGCATAATCACTTTCATTGAATACTGCAGTTTCAGAATAATATTGAGATTGCCGGATTTAACTACTGTTCATTGCTCTAGGCTTGGTTTCCATTTTAAATATTATGTGCAGTCGTACTATATTATGGAAGTCATTCAGAGAAAATACAGGGAAAGGTGTAACAATTATCTCTGTTAAGATTGGTTCATTATCTTGTATATCAAATGTATTCTTTTTTTGAAGAATAAAATTGAGCTTTCTAGAGCTTTGTGAAATTGAAATTAGTTTTCAAGATTCATCTTATTTATTGCAGGGATCATTTTAATATGCCCAGCAATTTTGACAGGATATATTTATTGCAGGGATCATTTTAATATGCCCAGCAATTTTGACAGGATATAGTGTTATGGTGTTGTCTATCTGTCCATTAGCTTTTCTCGTGAACCTAATTATTCAGGGTTTTTTGGGGTATTGTTGTCGTCGGCATCATCTGTCTGTCCATCTTTCTTGTGGACTAGATATCTCAAGAAGGATTATAGCCAACATGGCCAAGCGTTGTAAATTCATTCCACGCATGCATCTGGTGAAGGGTCAAAAGCCAATTGAAAATAACCGACCTTAGCCTGTTTTATCATGATCAAATTCTAGTATTGGAAATATTTTTTGGAGGATTAAATCTTGAGTCTTCAAATTCGTATTATTACACTGGTGATGGATTAGTAGCCTATCTCACTTGACTGACCTTGACCCAGCCCATACAATTCCCTCACAGAAATAGGGCGCAATTAGGGCGCATTTAAGGCGCAAATGGGGTGCATGAATTGAGACAGCTAGGGCGCAGTTGGGGCGCAATTGGGGCGCGCGCCCTATCTGCGCCCCCAATTTTGCCATTAGACTCGATATGGCTAGGGCGCAAATTAGGGCGCGTTCCAAATATGTTAATTGCGCCTTATATGCGCCCTATTAGAGAATAGGGCGCAGTTGGGGCACAGTCTTAGGGCGCAGATAAGGCGCAGTTGGGGCGCAGAAAAGGCGCAGTTGGGGCGCGATTAGGGCGCACTCTCAGAATAATGGCATGAATGTTGTACTGATAGGGCGCAGTTAGGGCGCATTTGGGGCGCAGTTAGGGCGCAATTAAAGCGCAGTTAGGGCGCAGTTGGGGAACAGAATAGTATACCTGCCAGGCTAACCATGTTCTAACCTCAGTAAATAAAGTTTATCTATCATGTACATAAACTGAAGATATAAGGTGAAAGATGATTATTGGCATCTAACTAGTCTAAACAAATCTAATTTTACTCTGCTCTGTACATATTATTTTCATCTACATGTACAATGTGCATTCATGGTTAGAATTACATTTATTAGAAAATGTATACATGTGCATGGAATACAGTGTACTACAGTCAGCTGTTGTGGAATTAGTACATTAGGTCATCTGACACTTTCGCTCACTTTTTCTTGAGTTTTTTTCTTCAAATTACTTCTACACACACCTGAAACCCTTTACATCATCCACTATCCACAAAACAGAGGCATAACACTCACCAAAATCTTGTTAAATGGGCATGAAATCTTCAAATTCAAAATGGTTTTTTGAAAACCAATATGTCTGCCTTTCTTTTGTTAATATCAGCCAATAAGATAAAGGTCATGTGACAGTTTTGACTAATCAGATAACATGCTATTGTGCAGATAATAGGGTGCAGATAGGGCGCAGTTGGGGCGCAATTAGGGCGCACTCTGAGAATAATAGCATGAATGATGTACATGTACTGGTAGGGCGCAGTCGGGGCGCAGATAAGGAGCAATTCAAGTAAAAGTCTGATTTTTTTGTTGAAATAATGTTATTAAATTTAGTTTGAAAGTTCAAATTTTACATTAATGAATTCATAGCTCAGAATAGTGAAGAAAGCAGACAGTCTGAATTTTTGGAAAAAACTTTTTTGACTAAGACATGCATGCACATGTCTTTTAAAATGACACACATGCATATGTGATTACTAGCTAAATGAATGTTGGTGAAAAAAAGTCCAGAAGGCACAAGTATACATGTAGAGTTCACTCTGAATTTTAGATAAAATGGTTATGTCCAGAGGGCGCATTTAGGGCGCAGTCTGAGTTCTCGAAAAAGTAGTTAAGTCCACAGGGCGCAGATGGGGCGCAGTCTGAAGTTTGGAGAAAACATCAATGTCCACAGGGCGCAAGTAGGGCGCAGTCCGGATATCAGAGAAAATTTCAAAGTAAATAAGGCGCAGTTAGGGCGAGCGCCCTATCTCTAAGAGTCTAGGGCGCATTCCTGAAGGGCGCAATTAGGGCGCAGCAGGGTGGATGGGATGAAGAAATGGGGCGCAATTAGGGCGCAGTAGATAGACAAGGCGCAAGGATAGGGCGCAATTGGGGCGCAGATGGGGCGCACGCCCTAAATAGGGCGCGCGCCCTATTTCCGTGAGGGTTAATTCAGAAAAGTCACCTCTGCAAAAACAATATCATATTAAAATAGTTCCTATTTAACACCATGTTAAATATTGCTGACGTGAACTGATTATGCCACAGCATTTACCTTGGCAATTGATGATTACAAGGTGAATTGTTTTGGCTGTTGACCTATTTTTTTCCACGGTCATATGCTGTTTATTATGATATAACATGAAGAACTATACAGGTAGGATTTCCAAATCAATACATTTGGCGATGGCCCAGAGGTGTGCTGTCAGAGATGATCGACCTTCTCCAGGTCAGATTGTATTTGGCACAATATTTCATGAAGGATTATATCTACATTGTCCCAGTTTATACCACAAATATGGTTGGACCTGAAGTCTTTAATTTCACTGACCTTGACCTATCTTCTGAACGTCAAATTCTATATGTTGATTCTACGATCTCCGAATTCATGTTCAATGTGCAAATAAGTTAGAATAGACCAGAAAACTGTTGAAGATGACCGACCTTGACCTTCCTAAAATCAAATTACTTGATTTGATTATGAGCTATATAATTAGAGCTAAGAATTTGGTCATGCTCCACTAGAACCTCGGCACAAAAGTTTTCCCATCAATGAAGGCCTTTGCAATAGCTGACTTAGCCCAACTTCCTATGTAATTCTTATATGATAGAACTACAGTCAACCCCACTACATCACATCTTTGTTAACCTAGTTGTCAAAGTTCTAAAAATGCATGATCTTATGCAATGTGTGTTTGCTGAGTGTAGACAGTAACTGATAGCCAAGGAATAATGGAGCCCTTTGGGCTATTTTGTTCAATTGTTATGAAACGTAGTATACTTTGTTTTTGTGTGAAGTTGTGAAGTGACTTTTTCAACTTTCTGTGACAGTTTTCCCAGAGTTATGCTCCTTTTATACTTGTGAATGCAACTGCACTTTGATGTTTCATCACGATTTTATAAATTGGTACACATTATCGTCACCACATAAATATGTGTATGTGCCTTTTCCTACTTCCTCCGATATTTCCCCCCCCCCCCCGAGAGTTGAGCCTCTTTCTTGTCAAAAACATTCATTTAAAAAGCAATTTGTCCTTGTGTTTTCATTGGGGTGTTGAGAAAATTGGTAAATGTACATATTACAGGGTTTGTACACCTTGAAGCTTCCAAAGGCCTTTTCAAGGTAATAGTTCCTGTTTTCAAGGTATGGTAATCTCTGGTCATAATTCGGTACGGAAAATTTACATTTTATAGCAAACGAGAGATCCTGAAGGATCTTGGCGCCCACCATTGTCCGATAATTGTAAGCTAATGACAAGAGGATCTTTTTGTCCATTGTTACTAAGACGATTGAGTTGTAATTTTGTTTACAGAATTTCGAATCTGAGCGAAAAGATCAAAAAGAGGGACACTGGAAAACACCAAGACATAATCTTTCTAAGTTTCAGAAGTTTCAAGATTTCTAGAAACTGAACTTATGTCGGTTGTTATAGTACAAGAGAAATGAGCAAAGTTAGCCTGAAAGTGAATGTACATGTACGGAGGATCCTTCGTCTTCGTTTTGTAGTATTTTTATTTTATTTCTTTTTTTGCACGTGTCATCATTTGGTACTGGAAGCGAAGAAAAATCTCTTTGACACTTTGGCATACTTAAGATTTTATAATTTGGAACGAATGCTAATTCTGTTCTGTTTACTGGACTAGCTTGAGATATCTCTTTTAAAGTGAACGTAAAGGCGGAGGCAACATGCACTCTGTGGGAAAGAACTACAATGAAAGTATCAAACAGCAGCAACAAATATTTTTGGGGATTTTTTAGCACCGAGTAGGAGCGAAATTATCTCTGTTGTATTATTGTTCCCCGGCCGCCGCCATGTTGGCTATCTTACATCAGAGCAGTGACGTCGTATCACCTTGGAGCTCTCCACTTTGTGGAGTTAGAAAGCGCAGTAAGCATGTAAACATGTTATCGAAGACCCAGATTTCGACACTTCGTATAATATGCCTATCTCGCAGTGTCTCTGTCCCGCCAAACGGTAATAAAATTATTTTTACCTCACCTAAAAGTTCGGAACTTCCACACTCTGACGTTTCTGTATCTCGGTGTCTTTGATCTACGATGCGACAATTATGTTGGGATTGCATCTTCTTTAATTTCCTTCGCCTCCTGGCTCTCCTGCTGGGCGGCAACATCAACCTTCCGTAGAGGTCAGGTTGGAAACATTCGGCTTTAAAATAGACCGAAAATAGCACAGATTTCTCGGTTGGAGTACAGTCTAATCTGCCACTGTTTAAGAAGATCCGGCTTCCCTAACGGGAATCTGTGTAATGATAACTTCTCCGACTGTAGCAGAGGAGAACACGAGACCGATGTATTTTGCTTGCCATCACTGCACCCTGACAAGTTTCAGCTCGGTAAACACTTGCTGGAGACACGCAACACAGTCAAAACACGCTTGAAACAACCGAGCCCTCCACCTCCGCCATTACAATTCGTGTTACAGCAAGGCCACAACAAAGTGATACTACGTGACAGGAAAATATCACGTGCTACGAGGAAGCGTTTTCATTGGCGCAAAGCTACTCAATAGACGAACATGGCCGACCCCAGTCGATTGTTGCACCAGTCAATTATTCCGGTGTTTGGAATTATTTTTTCGGAAGAGAAAAAATCACAACAAATATTTGTTGCTGCCAACTGATACTTTTAATATAGTTCTTCCACATAGTGTGTGTGTTGTCACAGCCTTTACGTTCACTTTAAGGTACCATGCTCGAAAATAGTAAGATGCTACAATACTTAATACTGAAGGCATCCGGTCCGCGCAGTAATGTTGAAACTTCGAATTTGAAAGTGTCTGAATCTTGATTATTTCCCATGGATCGAAACATGCAGTAGTTTACAGTTGTCGAGTTGTGACATTGTGTCACAAGAGTGACGTCCCTCATGTAGCTGACCCGCCGGCAGACGAAAGGGTGAGGCAGTTCACTTGCAACTGCATGGACTAAATACATTTTAATTCCGAATTATTTGAACTCCTTGATATGGAAGGTGAAGATATGGATATTCTCTATAGTCAATATATAGAATATGCCCCACCGTTTGATCCACCGACTCTTGTGATGCAAGGTCACAACTCGGGGAATACCGTATTAATTGGATTTTCGAATCGGACCGATAAAGCTATCTTGCACAACTAGTGCCCATCTGGGACCTGTGCACCAAATTTCAGAAAGATCCATGAAATATTTTCTGAGAATTCAAGATAACAGTGTTTCAAGGGGAAATTCAAGATGGCCACGTGGCAACCATATTGGATTTTCGAATCTGACCAAAAAAGGTATCTTGCACAACTGGGCCACAAGGGGAATCTGTGTACCAAATTTGAGGAAGATCCATCCAGTACTTCTTGAGAAATCACAAAAATAACAAAGTTTCATTGGGAAATCCAAGATGGGCGCCTGGTGGCCATATTGGATTTTCGAATCGGACCAGAAAAGGTATCTTGCACAACTAGGCGACAAGGGGAACCTGTGTACCAAATTTGATAAAGATCTATGCAGTAGTTCCTGAGAAATCGCAATAACAAAGTTTCATGGGGAAATGCAAGATGGCCGCCTGATGGACATATTGGATTTAGGAATCGGACCAGAAAGGTATGTTGCACAACTGGACCACAAGGGCAACCGGTCTACCAAATTTAAGAAAGATCCAGGCAGTACTTCCTGAGAAATCACGATAACAAAGTTTCATGGGGAAATCTAAGATGGCCGCCTGGTGGCCATATTGGATTTTCAATTTGAACTGAAAAAGGTATCTTGCACAACTAGATCATAAGGTGAACCTGTGTACCAAATTTGAGAAAGATCCATGCAGTACTTCCTGAGAAATGACGATAAAGTTTCTTGGGGAAATCCAAGATGGCTGCTTGGTGGCCAAATTGGATTTTCGAATCGGACCAGAAAAGGCATCTTGCACAACTAGACCCCAATGCGAACCTGTGTATCAAATTTGAGAAAGATCCATGAAGTAGTTCTTGAGAAATCGCGATAACAAGGTTTCATGGGGAAATCCAAGATGGCCGCCTTCTGGCCATATTGGATTTTCGATTGGGACCGAAAAAGGTATCTTGCAAAACTAGACCCTAAGGAGAATCTGTGTACCAAATTTGAGAAAGATCCATGCAGTACTGAGAAATGGCGATAACTTAAGTTTCATGTGGAAATCCAAGATGGCTGCCTGGTGGCCATATTGGATTTTCGAATCGGACGAGAAAGGGTATCTTGCTCAACTAGACCCCATGTGGCACCTGTGTACCAAATTTGAGAACGATTCATGCAGTGGTTCCTGTGAAATCGCGGTAATGTTTCATGGGGAAATCCAAGATGGCTGCCTGGTGGCCATATTGGATTTTCGAATCGGACCAGAAAAGGTTTCTTGCACAACTAGACCCCGGGGGGAACCTGTGTACCAAATTTGAAAAAGATCCATGCAGTAGTTCCTGAGAAATCGCGGTAACAAGTTTTCATGGGGAAATCCAAGATGGCTGTCTGGTGGCCATATTGGATTTTCGAATCGGACCAGAAAAGGTTTCTTGCACAACTAGACCCCAAGGGGAACCTGTGTACCAAATTTGAAAAAGATCCATGCAGTAGTTCCTGAGAAATCGCGGTAACAAGCTTTTATGGGGAAATCCAAGATGGCTGCCTGGTGGCCATATTGGATTTTCGAATCGGACCAGAAAAGGTTTCTTGCTAAACTAGACCCCAAGGGGAACCTGTGTACCAAATTTGAAAAAGATCCATGCAGTAGTTCCTGAGAAATCGCGGTAACAAGGTTTCATGGGGAAATCCAAGATGGCTGCCTGGTGGCCATATTGGATTTTTGAATCGGACCGGAAAAGGTTTCTTGCACAACTAGACCCCAAGGGGAACCTGTGTACCAAATTTGAAAAAGATCCATGCCGTAGTTCCTGAGAAATCGCAGTAACAAGAATTGTTTACGGACGGACTGACTGACTGACTTGACTTGACTGACTGACTGACGATGGACGGACGGACGAAAAGTGATTTGGCTAAAAACAGAACAGAAATTTAAAAAAATATATGGGAACTAGGATTCAACTACATAGCTCGTCGCATATTCTATCATTTTAACCTGAGGAAATGACCAAAACTTAATCTCAATAAAAGTTTTTTAGTTTGAATTTTTACAGAGATTACTGTATACTTTCAGTGACATTGAAGATATACAGATCAATTTCCAGATGTTCCTGAATAAGGCTTTTGAAGGCTTTGAATTGTCATTTTCAAGGCAGTGTACGAAACCTGATATTATTAACAACTGACAACATGCATGCAACTTTTACAACTGTCAAAAACATTTTTCAAATTTATGCCCCTTTTTGTTTGTCATATCAAGCACCTTACTACAGGACTATTCACATTAATTTATTTCAACTCGAAACACAGAATTTCAGATGGAATATTTATTGAATATTCACCTGCAAAGAAGCAAAGTCAGACAGAGACAATTGAAAATGAATTCAATGAATAAAATACGACTTCACAAAATTTGACTGAAAATTGAAATTAGGCTGAAAAAATTTAATCTGAGCTTCACAGGCACATTTTTTAAAAAATAAATGACAAGGGTTTTTTTTTGTATTCTGTTTTATTTTCTCCTCTTTCCACACAGACCAAATATAATCTTTTCTGACACAGTGATGCAGCAGTTGAACAAAATTTGCATGAAACCAAGAATGATGTTTGAGTTACTTAAAGAGTCGCCTTCAACTGCATACTGTTTCCTTCAAATAACAAGACATCAAATAACTGTTTTATGCAATGTTCAAGAACACTGTTTTGGCAAAACTTTGACATGTTTGAGAGAAAAAATATGTAGAAATAATTTTAAAAAAATTGGATTTTTTTATTTTTTTTTGCTGAGGGCAATAAAAAGGGTTGACAGGAAGAAGAGCCTAAAAGACTGATACGGCAGTGCCTGTGAAGCTAGAAATCTATTTTAGTCAACCTTAGTGACACGAGTCGATAATAAAAACCTGAAAAACAAGAAAATAAGTAGCATATGCTGACCAGCAGCATCATTTCCATACTTGGATTCTCTTCTGTATTACTTGTTACATAATACATGCAGACACAATAGAAGGCTACAGAAATGCTGTGCTTCTTTGTGAGGAGGGGTTCATGGTTGCCATTCGACCACCGCCAATTTTCACTATTCAACATGTTCAATGAGGCGACCAGTTAATGGGAAGTGTAATATGCAGTTTTTTGGTCCAGTTGAACTAAAATCCTTTTCATAGGCTCAGATTGTACACTTCCTATGGTGAGATACCCTCTGAACAGAGGTTGAAACGTGCAGTTTTGCGCACAATCTCTCGTCCAATCGAGTCACAGGAATATGATATTAAAGCAAGAAACGTGACAGCCTTGTTCGCCAATGAAAACTAACTGAACGTCTTCAACCTACAGTCAGTTATTTTGATTCTACATGGCAAATAAGCCAGGTATTCTTGTCTGAATTCAGGTTGTTGGGGTCAGTTCATTATACCAGTACTCTTGGATGCAGTCCAATGGTGTGATCTGCATATAATGCAACCTGAACTCGAGTTGGGGCAACCAAATCTTGTAAACACAGTGGTTGCTCATTGGATAACTGAATTCAACATTGATTTCGAGCCCTGGGTGGAGTTCATACTATCTGGACGTGTCCATATCTGTGATCTCCATTCGGCCTCCTGTCAGTTTAGCTGTAGCGAACCGCTCTATGTCATCCAAGTTCAAACTGCTCATTGTTTTCTCCAAGTCCTGAAAATACACAATAATATTACGATAAATTTTCAAAATGTATCAGAATTATTTTAGAGATACGGACCATACATGTGTACACACGTAACTAGCTATATCACAATTCTGAGGTCCTGACATTTGAATATCATGTTCCCGTGAATCCCATAAGCTGCAATCTGGGTCACTGCCAATAATAAATTTCCCATCATAAAATCATGGGCAGGCTCCTACAGGGGCTTAAGAAAAATAGGACTAAACATTGTGAAAATAGACACAATTGTTGAAGGTGAAATGCAAAGGTTTTCATATTTTCCTTTTTATTTTCTTCATGGGCCTTTTAGCGATTGAAATATCAGCCTAACTACTTCAATTGATTTCATTTGAAGTATTTTGTCTCCTGGCAGCTTTTGAAAAGTGCATCAACGTTGGTTTCTCAAGCCCGGCCGATTTCGAAAATGAAATCCGCATCGCTTATCTGCCTTTGTTTGATGCTGGTTTGTGACATCACATCAGACCACCTGGCCGGTCATCAATAATTGTAACGTTCAGTCTCTGGTCGGCTGGTCGGATGCGACGTCACGATCAAGGAAAGATAAGCGATGAAGTTTTGCAAATCTGAATTCAGCTGGACTAGGGGTACCAACTTTTAAAAAGATTCTAGCAGACACCAACTTTTAAAAAGATTCTAGCAGACAAGATAATTCAAATTAATCCAAGAGAAGTATTTCTACCATCATTCAACCTTTATTAGATGTAAAACTGAGAATTTAAAAACCTTTGCATTTCACCTTTAAGTGAATGTGTAAGCAATTAATATGCAATATGGTTGTTTTTGTCCCCTGCCACATTGGGGGGGGGGGGGGACTTAGAAACACTGTGCGTCCGTATTTCCGTTACACATTTCTTGTCCGATCAAACACTTGAGAACCGTTGAACCGATCGACTTCAAACTTGAGTGTCTTGGCATCGATGAGAGGACGGTTGGGATTACTTTTCAGGTATCTGTGTAATCCAAGATGGCCCTCATCAACCATCTTGGATTGTCAGCAGTTGGATCTTCACACATTTCTTGTCCGACCAATAACTCGAGAACCATTGAACCGATTGAATTCAGACTTGGAGAGTTTCTTGACATCAATGAGAGGATGGTTGTGATTGTTTTCCAATTACCTGCGTAATCCAAGATGGCAGCCATCAGCCTTCTTGGATCTCAGCAGTTGGATCTTCACACATTTCTTGCGCAACCAATAACTCAGTAACTTTTGAACCGATCGACTGCAAACTTGGAGAGTGCCTTGACATTGGTGAGAGAACAGTTGGGATTGCTTTTCATTTACCTGCGTAATCCAAGATGGCCGCAATCAGCCATCTTCGATTTTAGCGTTCTTCCATAATTCCATTACACATTTCTTGTCCGATCAATAACTCGAGAACCGTTGAACCAATCGACTTCAAAATTGTGGAGTGTCTTGACATCGGTGAGAGGATGGTTAGGATTGCTTTTCAGTTACCTGCGTAATCCATGATGGTCACCATTAGCCATCTTGGATTTCAGCAGTTGTATCTTTGCACTTTTTTTGTCTGACCAACTCAAGAACTATTCAACTGATCAACTTCAAACTTGGAGATTGTCTTGACATCGGGGGGAGGACGGTTGGTTTACTTTTCAGTTATCCCTGTAATCCAAGATGGCAGTCATCAACCATCCTGGATTGTTAGTTGGATCTTCACACATTTCTTGTCCAACCAGTAACCCGACAACCATTGAACCGATCATCTTCAAACTTGCAGCGTGTCTTGACATCGGTGAGAGGACAGTTGGGATTGCTTTTCAGTTACCTGCGTAATCCAAGATGACTGCCATTAATGAGGACAATTTCTCAATGCAATTTGTGCATAAAAGGCAACATAGTTTCTGTCAGATGCAAGGCTCATCAGATATATCTCCATTTTCAAAATCATCCCTCTATTCAATGACATGGGATATTATCGATCAAAATATATCGACCGTAGAGGTCCACGTCCCCCGCAGCAGCAGCAGCACCAGTTATGGTGGATGGTCCACGTCCCCCGCAGCAGCAGCACCAGTTATGGTGGATGCAGTCCACCATAACTGGTGCTGCTGACGTGGACCTCTATGGTCGATTTTGTTATCCTTCAATTTGAGCCAATCCGGGTAAAAAAATTTTTGTCATGGCATGCTGTCTGTTGGCTGTCAGTTACACAGATATATCATACACTATATCAATACTCGTGACATGTAAATCTGCCATAAATGCTGCACTTAGTTAAGAAAATGTTCTCGAATTAGCCTTTTTAAAAATGTTTGACAAAAATCCCTGAAAGTAGGACAAGGTCAAAGGGAAAATTCTGAAAAAGTAGGAACTGTAAGACAAGTGGGAGGCCTGCATGGGGTTATTTTCAAAGGTCCGTCATTTGAGTATATTCCCTTGTGAATAACACACTCACCTTTCTGTATTCCTGTAAAACTAGTTCTGCATTCTGTTTTGTAAAATGCCTCAGTAAAAACCGTCTCAGCTCATCCCATAAAACGTCTGTGTGCTGTTCACCGGTGGGGGTGGTTCCTGGACTTCGGATGTTCTTCCCCTTCTGGGGAACCAGGAATAATTTGCTGCCATCTTTAAGACCACATTCACCCACTGTTGTGTAGTCTGAAAATACAGGAACAGCGGCGTAAAATCCTCCCGTAAATTTCTCTTGACACTGACTCCCACTCTCCATTTTCTTTACCTGGTTCAAAACCATGCCAAACATATTAAACGCTTTTATTAAACACTCTCAGACATCAAGTAATATAGTGATAAACAGATTAGAGACTCAGCTGTCAATCAGGGGTTGAAATGTTTGAAAAAAAATTACCTGTCTCAGATGACTGGTAAGAATGATTTTTACCTGTCTCCTCCCAGCCGTGGCCTCATTCATGCTAAGGATACGAAATAATAATGTTGCATAAATATGAAAAAAAAAAGAAAATCTTCCAGTATGTGGAGGCCTGATTAGTTTAAAGGGCCTAATTAATAATGCATATTCATTAATCTGTTGGCAGGTTCCTGCTTTCATTTTGAAGGTTTTTGTGCAAGAATGAATTAACAAGATAACAATTTTTGGGGGGCTACCTGTCACTTGAGATAGGTAACTTATTTTTCTACCTGTCTCATGCAAAAATTTTCTGTCAGAGACCGGTGAACTGGTGTTAATTTCGACCCCTGTCAAGTGATCATAGTGATGCCCCTCGCAGTCGCCAGCTTAGTTCTCCACCCCATCAGCCGAAAACTCAACTCATACTAAAATATTGAATACTTATAAATTTCATCTACACGAACACGTATTCAACGAAAATCTCACCTGTAAGACAAATCGATATAGTCCTTACGGACTTCTGAATGAAGTCCTTTTTTTTAAATTGGACCTACAATGGGACAGGTGGGACGCAAGTTCTTAAACAATAAATGAAAAAGAATACTAGAATATAATTTCAAACTTTCCTTCACAACCTACCTCCCAGTGTCTTTCCCTGAAACACTAACTTTTGTTGGCACACGGGAACATTGTTTTCCACTTCCACCAATTTCTTGACTTTAAGAATATTGTCAGACCTGTGAACCTATTCAAAAACAAGAATCCCCAGATCAATTATCAATCCATCATATAAGTTGGTTCATCGTGATACAACTGAAATATTGGTGAAAGCCACATTAAACCCTACTCTCTCACTCACTCATTCAAATGTATTTGTATGTTTACAAAATTACATTAGATTAAAGCATTTCAAAATCATCTTGCACTAATGACTATTCCAGCTGAGATCATCCATCCTCACAAGCCAGTTTATCGAATGATCCATTAGGATCGATATGGCTTGGTTAGTCACCCATAGCAGTTCTAAATATATATAGCTCAAGAGGTTTTCTCTGAATCAAACCAATCAGTAGGTGCACTGAGCCAGCTCATTACGCCAATCCACTGAGAGGTTTGAGATGTCAAATTTATCGCTGGCCAAACTATTTTGATGTCAGACTGAAATCGACTTCGAAGACAATGCATCCATACTGCAGGCTTGAGATACCGACATGCCAATTGGAAACTCCCACAGGGGATGAAATGTAAGAGACTGTATGATGCAATCACTCAAGAACTTCAAATCACCAAAAATGTCCAGGTATTAAAACCTTCTCCAAGGATTTAGGATTTACCTGGACTTTTCTCTTTTTCTGCAGCAACAGTCAGAAAAAAGGAATGTGTTGATTAATTCACTAAGTAAGATTATCCCTTCAATAATTCAATCACAGGAAGTGAAATTAATTGATTGCTAATGTCATTTGTATGGCGAAAAAATCTAAAAGTGGCAAGTTACTCCCTGAATCCCCCTTGAATACAGTTGCACATATACGCAGCTTGAACTTCTCGAATATACAGGGCTCTCAAAATCACATGGGCTGACTGACCATGCATGCATGATGCATGGAGATTGCTTTGACTGACCACTCGTGATAGTGTCAGTTTACATCTTGCACCGATCCGTGCTATCGTTTTAAACAAGTAAACAACATATTACCTCATATATAAATAATATTACCTCTATCTGACACTCGGGGCCTTGAAGAATCTTTATAACAAGCTTCATTGTTGCCTTCGTTTCAGTGATAAATACAGAACTGATGTGACAGTTTTGACACGAGTTTCGGCTTGGTCTGGGGAATTCCCGTTGTTGTCGCGTACTGATATTTCTGACGTAACATCGTGAAAAAGCTCCGACGCCAAGTTTAAAACGTAAATAATGACAATAACTTCCCGGATATGGCAGTAAATACTTTAACCACGCGTATTTACAGCCTTCCAAGAGGTGTAACGGGAAAACAAAGGAATATCGTTTCCATTATAATGAATAATCGCTTGCACTACTTGCTATTGAGCACGTACTTGGGAAAATCCTGCGTAAAACGGCGTCAAGGTGGACTAACCATTACTCTAATTGGCACCGCCCTCGTAAATGTGGTAAGTAAATAAAGTAGAATTCTTGCATTCTTCATAATGCAACACTTTGAGCATCCGACGAGAGTACTATTACTTGTCATTGATATTTTTGAATTATCCACCAGCATTTACCAGTGCCATGGACTTGTTATCCGCATTTTATACGTACCCGAATATTCATGTGCGGAGGGGGGATGGTTGTTAATTGGAAGAGTTATATTGGTCGTATTGATGGCTGTTCGGGCGCTGACTGGCTGGGTATCTGCTGAAATCTCACTGGCTCTTGCGTTGACCAACCAATTTCTCCAACTCGTCTCGATCACATAGGTTTGTTGGCATTATCCTTTGGCCAATAGTCGACACGTGCAATACTTTCAAAACACTGTTGCCCCATCTTTCGTCAAAGTTTTAAGTTTTTTCGTCGAAATATTTTCATCCAAGGCGTCCATCTTTTGTTTCGGGCACTTGTCTGAACCGCCGCCATGTTTATTTGTAGCGAAATGTACACGCCGTTTTTCCGCTTTCATGCTCACGGAAATGTCTTCATTTGCCTACCGAAACTGCACTGCATGACTAAAATCATAAAATCATTCTGATGTTGATTGTTGTGTTTGTTCTGCCGAGCCCTATGCCCCAAATTATTTCACTTCCTGTATTTTAATGATACAAATTTCAGTTTCGAAAAGTAGCGAAATACGTCGTCAGTTTTGGGACTTGGTTCATGCAAAATGATTTGGTTTGCTCAGATATTTCCACTACATCTTAACATAGCACTGTTGCATCGTTCAAGTCAAGTGACAGCTGGTTGAAAACGAGAAATTTTAAATTTAAAAATAAAAAAAAAATTATAATTCAGTAAATTTCTGTGAAAATGAGTGAATAAAATAGTAAAATATTAAGATGGGGTGAGAATCGGAGATGGGCTTAGTCCGACATGCTGCCCCTACAAGGTATTATGCAAGATATGATATAATACTGATAATAAAATCTTCTAGCTGCCGGACCAAAATATCCGACGGCCAGAAAACTATACTTTATACACCATTTTCTCCATCACAGGGTTGAAATCCGTTCTAAATATTTGAACATTCCCACAGCTTTCCTGAACTGAGAAGACAAATTTCTATGGCAAGCCAAAGTGCTTTTTATTCGAGAATTTCCGATATCGGAAATTGAATTCCCGATATCGGAAATTGAATTTCCGATATCGGAAATTCATGACCTTCAATTTCCGATATCGGAAATTGAATTCTCGATATCGGAAATTGAATTTCCGATATCGGAAATTACAATTCCCGATATCGGAAATTAGAATTTTCGATATCGGAAACAGAGTTAATCGTGTCCGGAATTGAATATCTGGCGGACCAAAATCCGCACTTTTTCGGGAAGCGAAAATGATGATTTCTTTATATGGCGATAAAATTTTACAAAAAACGAGTAGGTCGACCCCCTGTTTTTTCGCCATTTTAAATTGTCCTTTGGACGGGAAACACTTTAACATACATAAAAAGAAAATCATTTCATACGTTTTCGCTGGATTGCGGGTAGAATTTGACACATTTCATATATTGATAAAATTCTGTGGAAGGAAAAGATCTCAAAATTCAGCAAAATGGAAACTTGCTGAACCTTCAAAACTGAATTGTCAGCTGAAGATACAGTCATGTCTGTAACGAACAGAAAACATCGAGTTTTCTTTTTTTCAGTTTCGGATTAGTGCACATCGGCTCCAAATTGAAAGAGGTCGATACCATAATACACCTGTAGAAGATCGTTTATGTAGTGCCTGCAAGGTGATAGAAAATGAGAATCACTTTCTATTAGAATGTTCTAGATTTTAAAAAGGGAGAGACATTCTATTCAATACTATTGACTCATTCATGCCCACGGCTCAGTTGATCAATCAGTGATAGATCCTATAGCAAAATATGTCTATACCTGTTCTGCAAGGTTACAGTAGATGAAACCTAAATTACACTATGTATGTTAAATGCAAAATAGCGTAGTCTCCCCTGCCACAGTTACCAGGCGACAACAGATCGGGGCCTAATCAACAACACCTGTATCTGAATCTGAATTGATCGTATTGTTTTTATGTATTGCTTGTGCTTTTTATATGTCCTGTATGTATTGTTTTTATGTATTGCTTGTACTTTTTATATGTCCTGTATATTGTTTTTATGTGGTGCCTTTAGCCTTCGGGCAGAAATGAACAGTAAACCATCTTATCTTATCTATCTTATCTTATATTTTATGGAGTTTTTCAGAAAAGTTGAAGAAGGGTTAAGGATGATTGCACGTCTTTCTTTTTCAATTTCAATAGCTCACAAGTCTCCTGAAATAATGACACGAGTGTGCCCATTTAGAAAATATATACTTTTACAAGGTTTTTTACATCTATATGGCCGAAGATCCGAACCCATGCCTGTTTTTAGCCGCACATCATTTAGGTGTGGAATGCACCCCTAGGTTTTGTAAAGCTTCCAGAGCTTTCATTTCCGATATCGGAAATTCGGTGACAATTCCGATATCGGAAATTGAATTCCCGATATGGGAAATTCTATCTCCGATATCGAAAATTGTCACTGAATTTCCGATATCGGAAATTGAATTCCCGATATGGGAATTCTATTTCCGATATCGAAAATTGTCACTGAATTCCCGATATCGGAAATTCGGAATAAAAAGCACTTTGGCTTGCCATAAATTTCCCACCATGCTTAAATTCTTCAGCCAATGAAAAATCACTACAGTTGCATTCTCCAAGTTTGGGGAACGGTCAATAGCTAGAAGATTTTTCCAGTTAAACTGGCAGACCGTACATTCAATAGAAATCAGTATTATAAAATATCTTGCAGGAGCTGCGTGTTGGACTAAGATGGGCTGTGATGATAAGCTATTTGCATTGCCCTGCACGTTTTACCATACGCTCATAAACAGCTTGTGTCACACATGTCCCTATTCTCCCTGTTCTCCGCTGATTCTGATTGCATATTTCGCGCCTCTTCACCGTTAGGGGGCGCTTTATCTGGTTATCCAATCCTGTGCCATAATAGCTTGGAGGTATAACCAGATTTCTCATACTAACCATGATTGTCTTACTACTGCACGTGATAAAAATTAAATCGCACCCACTGAGAAAAAAGATGGCAGATGCCTGGATGTTAGTTGCTGTCATAAACAAACCCGACCGAGACTCAAACAAGAGTGTAATTTTCATTGGTCATCGAAGGTTTGCCTGTGCAGAGAGCGCCCCGTAATGGTCAAGAGCACGCGAAATATGCGATGTGAATCAGCGGGGGAACAAGGAGAGTAGAGACGTACATGTACTAGTGACATAAGCTGTTTATGAGCGTAGTTTTGACACAGAATGATGTTGACTCGAGTATAGATCTGTCCGTTGGTGCAGATTCTGGATAATAGCTAAAGAAAGAATTGATAAAATCTTCGCACTTTTGGTACCATATACTTGTACGCGTTGCCGTGAAACTTTGAATGGGATTGTGTTCCACCCACATTCACCAAGATGAGCCGACTATATGTTTTCACAGGTCGATGTAGACCCCCAGGATCTAATGGTCCTGTTCTAATACTGAGGAAAAACTTAATCACAAGTAGTACTGTTGCCAGGGTGACTGGTTGTTTATTGAACTGCTCTAGGCTTTGAGAAGAAGAGCATATAAGAAACTGTCCTCAAGATATTCAGCTACTGCAGATAGTTTGGTCAACTATTTTGGCTAGATTTTGTATCACCAGGTATTAGTGATATTTCTGATATTATGTATGTTCAGATGTAATTTTCACAGAGTTTCTCTGTTTAGAGCATGAATACAATTATGGATACCATTCGGGGATTGCCGTAGAGAGTTTTCTGTGAGAGGATGTCATAAATTGCTGGCTGATGAAAACTTTATCCAGTACACTTAAAAAACATATATGCAGAAGGAAATAATTTAAGGCATACTTATCATATGTTTGCCATTTTGGCAAGAAATTCTAATTTTCTGGGCGCCCATTCTTGTATTCACAAAATGTAAAGAACTTTTCTTAGGGACTTGCACACACATGCCCTTTATCAGACCATCTATACCAGACGAATGCATGACCTAGGTCAGTATAGCTTGGTTCACTTGACTAGATTATAGGGTCAATTGAAACTCCACATTTAAATAGAACATATACCTGCTGGGAAGCATTTGTAGGCTCCATGTCTGCTCCAACAACTCCATACCCTGGACACAGAGCAGATGGATAATCTATTCTGTGCAATTGTGTTCTCTACGCGGAAAGACTTTAAGTGGATGCTGGCTGGTCTGTACAATATAATTGTCATTCTACCATTTTCAGAATTTGTAACCTTCCTAAGTGGGGGTGTACTGACAGCAGGTGGTACATGTACCATAAACTGGGGTGGATACAGATGGATTTAAAGGTGTTTCTCATCCACACATTTCATTTTTCTACAGAATGAGATCATATCTGGCACAAATATTTAATGATGTTCCACGTATAAGCTCTCACAATTTAGTCCATATCGAATAAGTAATAATTAAGCTAATATGAAGTTTAAAATCATCCGAATTCAACCCAGGTGTTGGGGTCAATTCGGACAAGCACTAATTATGCGACCTCAGGTGAAAACATGCCTTTTGTGAGGCGTACTCGGACACCCAGGCAATAAATAAAACCGTTAAAGCCATTTTCGACTCATTTCGGGGGAATTCCATTACCTAAGAGTAAATTCGAAAAATGGACAAAAACGAAGAGAAAACTCTTGGTATCATGAAATTTTATAATCGGCTTTACTTTTTAGCTCATCTGGGCCGAAGGCCCGATGGGCTTATGTCATGGCCTGACTGTCCGTCGTCCGTCGTCCGTTGTGCGTCGTCCGTTGTGCGTAAACATCTTCTTCTCTGAAACCGCTTGGCCGATTAAGCTGAAACTTGGCATGCATGTTCCCCCCAATGAGTACACCAGAATTTGTTCATGCCGTGTCGATACGATTTTAAATATGGCCGCCATGGCGGCCATCTTGAATTTGCCATTGAAACATTGTTATCGCGATTTCTCAGGAACTACTGCATAGATCTTTCTCAAATTTGGTACACAGGTTCCCCTTGGGGTCTAGTTGTGCAAGATACCTGTTGTGGTCTGATTCACAAATCCAATATGGCCACCAGGCGGCCATCTTGGATTTCCCCATGTAACATTGTTATTGCAATTTCTCAGGAACTACTTTGTGGATCTTCCTCAAATTTGGTACACAGGTTCCCCTTGGAGTCTAGTTGTGCAAGATACCTTTTCTGCTCTGATTCGAACATCCAATATGGCCACCAGGCAGCCATCTTGGATTTCCCTATGAAACTTCGTTATCGTGATTTATGAGGAAGTACTGCATGGATCTTTCTCAAATTTGATACACAGGTTCCCCTTAGTGTCTAGTTGTGCAAGATACTTTTGTGGTCTGATTCAGAAATCCAATATGGCCACCAGGCGGCCATCTTGGATTTCGAGATGAAACATTGTTATCTCGATTTCTCAGGAAGTACTGCATGGGTCTTTCTCAAATTTGGTACAGAGGTTCCCCTTGGGGTCTAGTTGTGCAGGATACAATTTGTGGTCTGATTGAAAAATCCAATATTGCCACAAGGCGGCCATCTTGAATTTGCCAGTGAAATCTTGTCATCATTATTTTTCGGCAACTACTGCATGGATCTTTCTCAAATTTGGTACACAGGTTCCTCTTGGGGGTCTAGTTGTGCAAGATACCTTTTCTGCTCTGATTCGAACATCCAATATGGCCACCAGGCGGCCATCTTGGATTTCCCTATGAAACTTCGTTATCGTGATTTATCAGGAAGAACCGCATGGATCTTTCTCAAATTTGATACGCAGGTTCCCCTTGGGGTCTAGTTGCGCAAGATACAATTTGCGGTCTGATTGAAAAATCCAATATGACCACCAGGCGGCCATCTTGGATTTCCAGATGAAACATTATCGCGATTTCTCAGGAACTACTGCATGGATCGTTCTCAAATTTGGTACAGAGGTTCCCCTTGGGGTCTAGTTGCGCAAGATACAATTTGTAGTGTGATTGAAAAATCCAATATGGCCACCAGGTGGCCATCTTGGATTTCCAGATGAAACATTGTTATCATGATTTCTCAGGAACTACTGCATGGATCTTTCTCAAATTTGGTACAGAGGTTGCCCTTGGGGTCTAGCTGTGCAGGATACCATATATGGTCTGATTGAAAAATTCAATATGGCCACCAGGTGGCCATCTTGGATTCCCCATGAAATTTTGTTATCGTGAATTCTTAGGATATTACTGCATGGATGTTGATACACAGGTTCCCCTTGTGATCCAGTTGTGCAAGATACCTTTTTTTGGTTCATTTCGAAAATCCAATATTGCCGCATCTTGAATTTCCCATGAAACTTTATCATAAAATCTCAGGAAATAACTGCATGGATCATTTTATAGTGTTCAGGGGGGACAACACAAGTTAGAAACTCATCTATTGCAGTTCTTTAGTAAAAATTTCTCACAGCTACTTTCTCCAGTTACAGACAGATGACCTACAGTGCTGTGGCACTATCTTTTACATCTTCGCAGACAGATGGGGGTATGTCTTGGTTAGGCCATACCTCACCAGAGATTACTTTCATTGGAAAAATGTCCTGTTACATCTCATTGCCATCGTAACAACCCAGTCGCACATATTTCGTACTCGACATGTCTCCCCCTGGTGCATATAACCACAAAATATTGGAATCGTATGTTAAAAACTGTTCCTATGTACTGTCCGGACACGAAGTGGACAGACGGACGAACGACTGCAATCACATAATAAAAATTGGTTCTGGTTATTGCTTATACAGCTTACTGACAATCACACATTATATTTTGGTATAATTGCCTTTATTCCATAACCTCCAATTACAATCATGAATTTACAGCTTGACCTCCTGTGAAATCGACTATGTTGCCATTTTGTTCAGGGGAGACAACGCAAGTTAGAAACTCATCTATTGCAGTTCTTCAGTGAAAATTTCTCGCAGCCATTTTCTCCAGTTATAGCCAGATGAGCGCTACAGTGCCGTGGCACTATCTTTTTGAGCATAAATTAGAATGGACACCACGGAAATACCTTTATCGGTTATTTTTAGCGTGTTCGAATTTACCCCTTTGCCTGGAAGAATTCTAGCCAAAGGTACAAAATGAACATTTCTCGAAATTATTTTATTTTGTCGGAAATATCCATCAACATATGGCCATTGCTTTGAACTTTCATGACCAGTAGAAGTTTTACAGAAATTGAAAAAAAAAAACCAAACAAAACGAAAAATAGTGTACTGAGTTTTCAAACTTCCAGAAGAAAACCTCTGGTGGCTAAGATGGACTCTGTTCATATTGAACATTTTCTCTTCAGATTTTGTCCTGAAACTCATATGATCTCTCGAGAGAAAAAGGGACTCAGTTGTTTTCCCATATATTTCTGATCAGAATAGAAAACCTCACAAGCTATATTTTCTCACATAGTTCCTCATAAGATATAATTTTCTCACAAGAGATTTTAGTGAGAAAAATAAAATCTTGCCTCATCTCATATGTGTCTTGCTAGTTGAGGACAGTTTTCTCACCAGAATCTCATAAGAATCTTACTAGAAACATGCCAGATTATATGAGACTGTTTGGTACGGATAGTCAAGTTTGCACTTGTGAACGCATTCTCAAAAAAACAAAGCATCTAAAAAAATAAAAGTGTGATAATGATCAAGTCTTACTATTTTTACCTGCGGCACGCAGGTCTACGGGAGGCTCGCGTTGTTGTTGTTGTTGTTCTTGTTCTTCTTCTTCTTGTGACTTTTTGAAATGCGCATGCGCTAAGAGAGTGTGATCTCTGCCACACTTTTCTTTTCAACCTCCGATCTCATGACAACACTGTCTTCAAGCGCGTTTGAATTCATTTGCAACTATATTCGGTGGAATGAATTATTGCTTTGTTAATTTCCGGATTGGATTTATTATACATGAGAATAGTGTGAATAACGTCAAAGGACCTACGAAGTAGGGTAGGCATTATGACTCCGATACGCACTGAACTCTTGGACCCCCAGTTGAAATCCTGCCAATATTAAGATGGGCACGGCCCAAGTTAGAATCACCAGTGATTTTAATCAAAAATCACCAGAAATTTTCATCAAAAGTAGGTCAGCTCGAAACATCCTGGCAACAGTTCCCTAATGCACCTTCATGCCCAGTGTGAATAACGTCACAGGACATAAGAAGAAGGGTAGACATTAGGACTCCGACGCACGCTGAACTATTGGACCCCCAGTTGAAGTCCTGCCTATATTAAGATGGGCACGGCTCAAGTTAGATTCACCAGTGATTTTAATCAAAAATCACCAGAAATTTTCATCAAAAGTAGGTCAGCTCGAAACATGCTGGTAACAGTCCCCTAATGCACTTCATGCCAAAAATCAAGGTTCTAATATCAACGGTAACACTCAGATATAACATATCTCTCAGATATAACATATATATAAATATTAATATTCATGTCACTGTTCCATTGTTTCTCTTGTATTCCTCTTAAAATTTTGTACTCTGCCTTTGACTGGTGTTTGTACAATGAAATCTTGAATCTTGATTGCTTATTTTGCCGACGAAAGGATTCAGATGGACTCACTCATTACCGGACAATTTCAAATGGTAGCCCACTTCGAAGGGACAGAAATGACTATGTAGTATTTAATGAGTTAGACACCCCTGTGCGCGAACAATACCTCGCAGTCGTGCAGTTATATTGAGCACTTTCGGTTACAAGCATGACATTTTGCAAATAGCTATTTTGAAAGATTCTCTTTCGGAACACAGCCTCTATCCTCATTCTCGCAAGCCATGCAGGGCCTTGATTCGCTGGTATTGATGTTCCCGTCCTCTTCCGCACTCAGAATCCCTTTAGAATAGCATTAATCACTTCCGTAAATTCAATACTTATGTGTATCAGCAGACAATGCGCAGAAACATATTGCATTTGACATCATTCTCTCAAGATCGAGCCCTTTTCTGCTAGAATTTACTGGCTCTATACAAAATTTACGTTACTTTGTCAATCAGTTTTACGTATGGAATTACGTCATATATAGCAGTTACTGGCCATAAAAACGATCTAGTTGACCTCGTTGCCAAAAGCTATGGCCTTTGTTTTCCTGGAGGGGTTTTTGAGTTTGATTTTGATACTTAGATACCTTTCGCATTGACTTTAACTTGGCAGTCATTTTCGCGAATGCAACAATTTGATATATCAAAACATAATAACGAGAATTCGACATCATTCTCTTACACACAGCCCTTGTTTAGTGAACTAGCCCCGAAACGTCGCACTTGAATCACCTTTGGAATGACTTAGTGACAAACATATTCGCGAATTGAGTATAGGAAGATATCCATAGATACTGACTAGAAATGTTTCTTGTTTGCAGAATTTGATTTTAAAGAAAAGAAATTAATAAAATTAGCAACCTTCGAAAAGGCTTGGCCGAACATGTCAGATGAGATGATATTTCCTAAGAATGAAATAGTTAATCATTTATATAGAAGAAGCAAACCATGTCTTGGTATTGACTTGCTGCGTGGAAAAGAGTGGCACGCAATTTAGTTTGCAGATGATAACGAACGTCCATGCAGAAACCTAATTAATTATTTTAATCGAATATCAAGACTGTAACAGGCCTCAATTTGAATAGTGAAAAAGTATCATTATGCCTCTTGGACAGTTCGATAAAGCCTTAAATCCCATTCCGTAGTTTCACAGATCGAAGTGATAGACCTGATACTAAATTTATTGAAAAATAACTTTGAAGGAAATATAAATTTTCCATTTTGATCGGCAAATTAAGCGAGAAGGGAGACTGAAGAGCGCAGATTTTCGTGCTATGCCTAAATCCTCGAAATTTGTTTGGATTTCCAAATATTTGAAAGCCTTTTTGATTTGCAAAAAGTAACGACTGAATCGAATATTTTGAAACCTGGCATACACGATGCTTGTACCAAAACATTGCCAAAGCGATCATGGTGAGTTCGTCTGTCAATTCAGTATAGACGGCACGGCCGAGTCAAAATCGTCGGATTTTGAATGGGGAAAGTGAATATATATATATGGTATCAGAACTATTACGCAATCCCTACAATTGTGGGTTACAAGTTGAAAATTACTTCCCTTGGCATAAAAACACTGGCAGATGGCGCATTTTTCTACAATTACCACTACCTCCGCTGATATGTCTTTCACTGTATTATTGCCACTGCCGCAGGTTTTGACTACAATGTAGTCATTTCTCACTTGTTTACACATAGGCTTACTCCTATCAAAACAAATGATTTGTTGTTGTTTTAGTCCGCCATCTCGAATTACACCAGTAGTTGGAAAGATCCAGCTATGCCTACACAACCAGCAGCACATTTTGATCATCCCTGTATATATTGGAATCGGGCAAATTTGACTATTAGTATCAGGCGATTGAAAACGATTGATGAAAATGATCAAATCTCAGCTTTCCAGTGCCATTTTCAACGCTCTATTATTTTGAACGTATGCGCTCAGTTTCACAAATGCGTGTAAGCCCTATTCCAATCACAGCTTATCAGTGATTCATAACATAAATATTTTGAGTGGCAATTCAGCCCCCTTCCTGGCTGTTTTTTCGTGAATATACCTTTTCAATCTGAAAGTCACGCAAATGAAAGTCACATAAAGCTATCACTCACTCTTGTATAAGGGCTTATAGGGGTACGGACAGTTCCCCACTCGGAGAATTCCCCATTGGACAGTTGCTCGCTCCATCTATAACCCAGAATATAAAAATGTCATTTACAATAAAAAAAACAAACACACACACACACACACACATAGCCTATAATTTCTCATTAAAGCACGGAAAACTTACAGAATACAATAATTGTCCACCTTCTCTTATCGGGAAAACAAAGAAGAGCCTGTCTGTACTATATACCAATGATATTAAACGCACGTGTTATACTGTTCAAAAGAAATACCAAATGTCTTGCATGAATATTGTGCTATATTCATGTCCACTATATGGTCACTAAACATTATCTGAAATATAACACTGAAAAGCATAAATATTCTGATTTTTTATGGGTTCAATTCGAAGTGTTAAGTCGGGAAATGTCCATTCTATCCATGTTATTTTGGGCTGAATTAGCAAGTAAATGATCCAGGTAGTTGCACTACTCTTTTGAGAACACAGTAGACTGAACAGATATTACATGCCAATGCTCCGATTACGTTGTATCACGTAACACGATGAACGTGGCAGTTTGAAATGAATGTAAAGTAAACAAACTGGGAACTTGTCAATATTCGAAATACAAGTTGACTGGTAGATCTGAAGATAAGGGTGTGAGGAGTGATCAATGTACATCTGCCTTCAAAATATATACCGGTGTGAGTTGATACGGAAGGAGTGGAATACCACTAATTGTAACTCTCAACTCCACAAATCATCACTTTCGTGTGGTTGAAAGGAAACAAAGTTATTTTCAGTACTTTTTTAATGGCGTCGACCAGGATGCTCCCTAAAACTATGCAATTACATCCTGCCCACAAGAAGCAACGGCACTCAGAGTTATTCAGGGGAATATAATTCATGTGTTTGGGAAAGATTGTCACAGTCCAGGATTAATAATCACGAACATAAGTAAGGTTATATAAGCTACAAACACACAGTGCTACAAACTCACAGTGAGTAATACGCCATAACAAATATGAACAGAAATGAGGCGTCGATGGTGTGTATATGAAATGTGTATGTACTTGTACATCAAATGTCGGCTCAGTTGTGAGATAACAACCATGCAACCAAGCAATATATCCTCTACCATAATTGCCTCTGTGGTTGACAAGATGAGGTGATATATTGGGTGGTTTGTCTTGTTTAATACCGGTACTTAAAATAATAACAATTCATAATAACCGTCTATTTCAACAAAATTTGGTAGACACATTGCTTAATATATGCGCAATAATGTTTTGAAGATTCAGGTAAAACAGAACGAAACAGAGTGGCTGTGTGTCGAGTAGGCGTGAGAAGGGGGGGGGGTGTCGTTCATGTACGAAATTACACAAGAAAAATGAAAAATAATATGATAGGAGCCGTCTATTTCAAAGAAATTTGGAACACCTCTTCCTCAATGTATAGTCAAAACAATTACGAAATTTATCGAAATGTGCATTAAGACGACCAAGAAAATTAGAAATGTTTGTACCTGGTACCCAACAATGATGTGTCACCGATGTGATTGTGAGGCGATTTGAAAAACAAAATAATTGTTCGGTCATCACGTGACTCGTCGAATGGCCGTTCCAATGAGACTACGTGGTCCGTTCAATATACCGTAATTGTTACAAATTTAACGAGAACCAGTGGCGGAGTGCAGTGGGCGAAAGGTGGTGTACTATATGGCAGTGCACTTTTTTCTGAATACGGAAAGGACTCTCATAATATTAATACCTCCAAACCAACATTACTGTGACAAACACACTTCAGCCATTTGTGTTTTTTGTAACTGTGCGTGCGTGTGTTCGCGATAGTTATAGACACCGAATCACTGAGAGACATCAAACTACGACTACGCTAAGAAAAAAAATCTGAACAGTATGTACCGGCCTAGAATTTTGAAAAGTGGCTTAAGATAAACTTAACGTATGCTTGATAAAATAAATTCAGTATGATTGGATGGTATAATGGCCTACAATGAAACGCGTCCCCGTCACCCCTTCCCACCTCGCCTCCTCACCCCTCTCTAATCCTCCTACTTTTGCCACTGGGCAGAAAGAACCTCTTCCCCCTCCGCCAATTTATAAACGTCGTAAATATTCAGTAGGCCATACCGTTGGTTGGTTGGTTGGTTTGATTGGGCACTCCATCGTATTACAATGGGCACAGGTCATACAGAGTATGCCGTGCAACCCGTTCCCCCACACCGCCCTACACATGCTCCCTCGTACCAATGACGCATAGCCATCGATAATTCCCCATTATATCTTCTTTACATCTGTGTCCATATCATCTAATTTTGATCAGGCCCCATACAGAGTATGCCGTGTAACGCGTTCCCCCACACCGCCCTATACACATGCTCCCTCATGCCAATGACGCATAGCCATTGGTAATTCCCCAGTATATCTTTACATATATATCCATATCATCTAAACCTTGATCAGGTCCCCAGTCTTCTCTCTATTTCTCTTAATCATCTCTATATATTCACCCATTATTTCACCCATTTCTCTTCATTTTCCCCAATAAAATACCCCAATATTTCCCGTCATTTTGCCTATTTCCCGACATCATAAATCCAGTGCCATGGAAATTTCACCCAGTATTTCTCATTTTCCTCAATGCAATATCCCACTATTTTCCTAAACCAGAGCATGCCATACAACGCGTTCCCCCACACCGACCTACACTTGCTCCTTCATACCAATGACGCATAGTCATCAGTCCTTCCCCATTATATCTTCTTTACATCTGTATCCATATCATCTAACCTTGATCCGGTCCCCAGTCTTACCTCTATTTCTCTTAATCATCTCTATATATTCACCAATTCTTTCATCCATTTCTCTTCATTTTCCCCCAATAAAATACTCCAATACTTCCCGTCATTTTGCCTAATTCCCGAGCTCATAAATGCAGTGCCATGTACCGTACTCCACATCAGGTTTGCGCTGCTATTTCAAGTTAAATGAAATAATTTCGTCTTAGCACAGCTTTACTCAGCAAATGAGATACAATCCAAACCGTATCTGTACTTCCGAACCCTTATTGCTGATTTCCGCTCATATTTGGTGATAAGCAGCAGATATGGATAGTTAAACCTCGCTGTCGTCTGCGCGTCACCGATAATGTCGATAAGAGACACACCCGTCCTGCCTCACGAACATTTATCTCTACCACTGCCTCGGGCCTTGACATCAAAGATCGACCGCCCAGATATAATCGGTGATTTCTTTATTTGTCACCACTAGCGGAAACACATTTGGGGCATCTAAACGCTGATTTTTACAAACGTCACCAGTATAATCAGTTTAAGGGAACGATAACACTGGTGACATTAAGGAAAATCAGCAGTATGGGTTAGTGTCAAAACGGAACGCACAATACCGCTAGTGGTGACGTTTTCTTGAAATCATCGATTGCGTCGAAACAAGATCAGTAGGAAAAGGGACCAAGTTACTGATGATTTTTTGGCACTTTGTCACCACAGCTTGTTCACAGTGATATCCTCTTCCAAGTGACGCTTGGTCTTCATGATGAGCCTGTGCCTGGGGTCGCCTTTCATTTCAAGCGGTAGTAAGGTATACTCTTCATAAATCGCCATGGCTGTTCTCTTGATACAGGGGCGCATTTGGGTGTATGCCTGTTGTAAGTTAATCCTGTCCGGCGTTCTCGATTGCTGCAGCGTGAATATTGATAGCTGCTCTCACAATACGATCCCAGAAGGTAGGTACTGCCTCACTTTCCTCGGACGTAGGCTGACTATCTGAGGTCAAGCTCTCCGTATCACTAGATAGAATCTCAGCAATCTCTGTTTCGGTATCAGTCGATGGACTCTCATCAGTCTCTGTATCGGCTTCTTGTGCCTCGGGGTCTTCAGTCCCATGTATATTTTTCTCGTGTCGCATCATATCTTAACGTCTGGTGAAGGTGCGTTCGCACTTAGAGCAAGTATAAGCCATGTTGAGGGTTGAATGTCGACTGTGCGTGTTTTGGGAATAAACTTGTTTTTATAGATGGTAACGCTCATCAACGCTTAGCTTAACGCTTCAACGCCCCGTCTCAGCGCCTTAACGAGCGATAAAGGGGATTTGGAGGATGATCGCCCTTTGACCCCTGCGGACACCCATACCTGGTGCACTCGCACTCTGGTTTACCCTTTGCCCTACGGGCTATACGGTACAGGGTGCACCAGCGATGTCTCTGATGCTCTATACTCGAAACTGGTTGCAATGTAAATACCCTGTAATATGAAAGTCCCAAGTAAAAATGTTGAAAATTAATAAATGACAATCTTTGACCTTGACCTCTGGTGACCTAATTACCTGGAAATGTAGCTTAACTAATTCCTGAATAGACCTAAGACATGACCATCAGCATTTGGAGTAGTTATTTGTCAAAATATGCAACTAATTTCAAGCTGTCCAACTTCATACAATTTTTTGAAAATGCATCAAAAACAGTTCTGTGCCACAGTCTAAATAATAATAAACTCCACTTGTTTAGACTTATTATAGACTTGGGTACTTCTTGGTTTCCATTTGACCCCATTTAGGTTAAGAAAGCCCCATTGGTATGGTATCTGCAGCGAGTTTTCCTACAGGTGGTCACGTTTTAGACAGGGTTCAGATTTCGTGACCTTTTGACCTCTGGTGACCTACATGATTGACACATTTGCATATAGCAGATACCAACATATAGAGGATCAGATTATCAACATTTCGAGTGGCCGAATGTCAGTATATCACCATTACTTGCAAAGATATTCGACTTTATATTTCCCCTACCCCCAAATCTGGTCCCTCAGATTGGACTCGGGTGTTCGTCTTTAAGAAGTGATTACTACCACTAAGCTGTGTGTCCCAGATTGCTTTCAAAGTTTTTTTTCCATCTAAGGATATAGGACTTTCAAAAAAACATAATGAGAATTTGCCACCTCAGGTGGTACCAATTGATGAAATTTTGGGGTCTGGCTCATGGACTAATACTCTTATATACCATGTGCATATCGCTTTACTTTCTTAGAAGAGATATTATATATACTTCATCCTCGTGTAATTACTACAGTGCACAGTTTCAAGAACATACCCAATCTCAGTAAACTCAGATATAATATCACGGAATATTATATCTGAATTCAGCCCTATATAAATCCCATGCGAATCTGAAACTACTATTGTTAGCCAATCAGGTGGCTAGCTTGTTGAAATCACGCACATAGTAATTACACAAGGTAGCACGTGGACTAATATATAAACATTATCGGGAAACAGTATCCAAATATGGCATCATTTCCAGACAGTGTCCGTGAAGATGAAAGAGTGTATTCCCTCCAAAAAGTCTGGCTTTGTTAGGGGGTAGAAAATATCAAAAGATTGTGCCTAGCGAAGATGACTTTTTGGTTGATTTTTCAGTCAGATTTTCCATTTTGTTTATTTGTGCCAGGTTCTCCGAAGTAAACCACATAGTACATTAGGGAAGGATTATCTGATGTGAAATAAAATCGCTCATGCACTCTTTTATCCACAAAAAAAAAATCTCGAAGAAAAAGGTAAAACACCACTTCTCTGGTACCTCACATGATCGCCACTTTAAAGCCAATGATTCATACCAAAAAAAATACACAGCAGTGTCGCTATAAAAAAAAGAGTGGCACTGATGGAACATCATTTAGGGCTCGCGTTGTGAGAAACAACAACTGTGTTCTTTGTGTGACCAGAGCTACATCCAGTATCTTAAATGTGTGTAGCGCATCAGGATATTTTCTGGACAATACGATTGCTCTATAGACGATTACAGCCTTGCGCGGGATTCGGCCATTGTATGACACAAATGACACTAAACCATCCATGCATCTTCAAATTTCAAGTTAAATACTACACTACTGTTTCGTCATTTACCTTGACTTATTGAATAGAGTAAATTGGTAAAAACTAGGAAACGCACGTGATGTCATATAGCCAATCAAGATAGGAGCTTGCCAACACAGTGCAGCGAGGATTTTCTTTGGTGTCAGCCTGTGAGATTTCCAAATATGACAAGTGGTGGTTGCATTTATGTTAATTTCTTTCGAATAGTCAATCAAAATTGAATTTTAAAGAGGTCATACATTGCACTCCTTCTAATATGAATCACGGAATATTTATATATCTATGACATCATCAAACTCATATTCTGATCAGATATTGTGTTTATCTGTTCAGCCAAGGCAACACGTTTGGTGTTCGACTTGGATATGCGAAGATGAACCCAGGAGGAGAGAGGGGATATTATTTTTTATCTTCATGAAAATATGGAATATTGTTGGTGTGTAAAACAATTTTGCTCCTTCCTCCCTGACTGTGACCACTGTTGCGACAACTCGAGACGAGTCCAGGACTTCGTTATCTTAATAATCACCTGCGATCCGTATTCCATTTCCCGAAACGGAATGGAATTTCAACGACTCTCAGTCGGAGATATTTACCGCGAGCAGAGGAATGAATGAATGATAGAAATCATTTTCAAGTTACATACATTCATGTATCTAAGTCACCAAGTATGGTCAATATCTTTATGCAATATAGTACCCCCGTCGAGAGCTGCTTCCTGTGTGTGCTGGATTAGGCTGTGTCATGTCAACAGACCGATGTGGCAACTTGAGTAAATTAATATTTTGGTTAACATGTAGCTAGGTTAATATCTGAATGTAAATGTACCATTTGGTGTAAATCTGTGGTCTAGTTCACCAAAACATGAGCACATTATTGTCATGAACAATTTGCACTCCATGATAAATGGGTTCACATCAGCAATTATGATGTACCGAACATATATCTGTCTGGAATGATCACATTCATTGTTAACCTGAGGAGCAAGCTTGTCTATTGTATATGTTCCTATCTGTAGCCTACCGCTATTGTTGGTTTACACCCGAGTTGGACTTCCATCGAAGATAAGAGAATAAAAACTGATGCAAGCTAAATTTAATAAACGATTCGTGTATTTCTGTTTCTTTCACAGGCGATCTGGCGATCTGATGAAACATGTAATGGGAGATAGACTATTTTGAATCACTTCCAAGTTTGAGACATGTTCGGACACGTTTCGGTTGCGACATGTCCCAAAAGTTGGGACAAAGTCATGTTTGAGCTTAGACGTTTCATTTTGAAACCTGTAGTCGGCCGTAACATGTTTCAGATTGACAAATGTACATACAACACATGTTTCACTGTGCAGGATGTCACATGTTTCAAACGGACACATGTTTAACGACGACATGTCAATATTGAGACATCATTAACACATATGAGGATGACACGTGTTTCAGATTGAAACATGAAGCCGTTTCCAATTGAAATATGTACGTACTCACATGTCCCAAAAGTTGGGACAAAATTATGTTTCATTTTGAGACGTTAAACATGTCGCCAATTTTTACAGTATAGGTCTTGGCATTCTTGAATAACAACCCATTGAAGAAGTGTATTCGTGCGAAATCGTCTGTTTTGAGGTAAAATAACTATCTTATTTGCTCTACAAACATATGAAGCCAGTCGAGAACCAAAACAAACTTTACAAAAAATATTTGTTGAGTCAATACCTAGTAGTTGTCCAAAGATGATTTTGGTTCTCGACTGGCTTCATATGTAAAATTAAAACTTTATTAGATGTATTCTTTCACGTGGAGTGCTGAACATTAAATGGGATAATTCAGGATAGCACGCCTGTCGCATTGCGCGTTAGTGTAATGGTTAAGAGCGCGCTATTTTTGAACTTCTTGCATGTCTCGATCGGGTTCGAATCCCATAAAGGGCTAACCGCATTTTTTCTTGTCATAATTTATTGTCACTCCCGTCCCCCACTTCGATGCACATTCAGAACACGAGAAAGAACATAAATATAGTAACCACTACTAGAAAAATAATATGGATTTTGAAGATATTATTTTTCTGTGCATTTACGAATATGTTCAGCGTTATAAATGTAGCTCGGCATGAAAAGAACTAATTTACCTGCAAATAAAGCAAAGAATATTGTAATCAAATAGGAGTTTATAAATCTAACTTTTATCTGAATTGTTCAAAGTAAGCTGTGTATGACGCTTGAAACATATACGATTCTGAATCCGGCTAATAAAAGGTGAAATCGACAATGGTATTTTCGCTGTGTGCATGCTGTGACAAGCGAAGAAAAAAAGCCCAAATGCGCAAAATATCTGTTGAGCAGTCAAACTGAAGTAATATTTCGCATTCGCAAGATGGTATGATTTGTAACTCATGCCGACAGAGATTTTACAAATGGAAGAGAACTGAGTGTCCGATTGATACTACGACACAAGCCCTTTTTGCTGAAGGTGGTGCCAAGTCTCCAAAATAATAACATTGCCAACAAAATCTTGCGCCAAAAGTCCCCGACGGTGTACTCTTTGCAAGTTCAGTAGGGGTAGATTTGTGGTGATACCAGGCTCGGCTCGATTGGATTTTTTTTTTGCGGCAAGGTGTGCTGGTTCCCGGCGATTGTAGATGTTGGTCAAAACCTCTCGATGGAAAACAAGAAAAAGGCGAATCGGTGGATGTAATGACACTGCGTCAACATTTGACAGACATGGATGCTGATGAAATCTCGATATTACTGGACAGGATGAGGAATTAAGTTGGTAGAAGTAGGAAGCGAAAGATCGACTTCGAAGATGTCGCATTATTGTCGGATGATATTATGTTTCCACTGATATTCGTGGTACACATCGTGATATAATACATACATAGCTGGTGCAAATATTAACACATTCAACATGTAACGACCTGCCATCGACGAATCAACTTTTTTTAGATTAAATAAGTTTAAATTTTTCTCGGCAGATTAATGTGAAACGCTGATTGAGAACAATGTGGCCTTACTCATGCGGTAGCAGTCCATCCAATGCTACTGAAGTCACGTGGTTTGTAATGGTCGGACTGGTAAAAATTGAAAAGGGGACCAAAAGTCCGCAATAGCGTGCGATAGTCCTTTCACCATACTTGGACATATCAACTCGAATAGGGAGAAATGTAGTGGAAGTAAAAACATGTACCTACAGACACGATCCAGATAATTGTTATTGAATGGAGGAGTCAGAAACATCACCCTCGTGAATGAGATCGAACTCATTAGAAACGTTCAGCAACGAATGGAGTGTGAACATCACACTATATATTCGTGGAAATCTGATAGTAGAGAATAGTGAGAATCCGTAATGAAAACGACAGAATGTAAAACGAACTCAATCAGATGACTTGATAGAGCTATTCCTTCATTATTGTTGGATAGTTTTATATACATCAATCAATATCTAATATAATAAATACCTAATACAGCTTAAACATGTCTCCAGTATGATATATGATCTTATGCCATAATTTCATGTACATTTATGTGTTTACTGTCGTGGAAATAATTGATATTGTCCCAGGTCATTAGTCAATGTGTTGAACCGTTCGTGTGCCCACTATCAATGGAAACGCAAGTCATCTTCATTGTTGTTGAACTAAACATTTCGCTGGAGACCAACGCGTAGTTTTTACCTTCATTCGGGTGATATGGTTTATGGCGGGGAGATATTTATTTGTATCGCCGTCTTCAAATATGATGATGACTGCGGCGATTGCAAACTGAACCATAAATGAAAATGTTCACTGTGGAAAGAACATTTGTGAAGGATTTTTGAAACTGGATACTTTGTTTTCAAATTTTCAGGCTATTAGACCGCGACGAAGGAACGATGGCAATCTGACTCAAGGGAAATTTGGCTTTATCATTTTACCTGGTGACCTTTCATATTTATCAGATTTCCCGATTTAGGTCTTCCAGAAAGCTACTAAAGTATATTGAAGAAAATGACATTTTAACTAAATAGAGGCATTTTACCGATCTCATATCGAATCCCACACATTAGAGTCGGGTTAATTTATTGAAGTAGTCCATACAAAATCCCAGATTATGTAAAAGCCTGGTGACCCCAAAAAGTGTTATCCTTTATTTCAATTGTTAGTATATAATAAAAATTACATTTTATTCTGAGCATTGTCATGAACCTCATTGAGCAAAACCATGTCTATGAAGAAAGATGTTGGCTTGTTAGCTAGTGGCTCACTGAGATTTGAACGTGTTGGTACTTTGTGGATGGTCTCTGTCTCCAGAATGTAGACTCTGATGTAGAAAATACATATTATTTATTTGTGTATCATCAGAAAGATCAGGGTTTCAAATTGATTGATAGACTATTATCAGAGAGATGGAGCTTTAACTGTATTTGAAACCCGACTATATCTTTGATAGTTCATCAAATTTAAATATATATGTATATAGGTATTATTGTTTTAAATGTAGATCACGCTAGATCATTGTATTCACTTTCTATAACTTCCATTTACTGGTTATCTCTGCTTTCCTTTCAGTCTGTTAGGAAATGGCATAACTATATTAAACACAAAATACATTTATCTGTTAGCTGAAAGTCACTGTCTCTTGGATACCTTGTGTCGAATTAACACGCCTAAGCAATCATTATTGTATGAAACACGATTTATTCGGTAAAATCAGAAATATAAAGAATTTTAATTTTAACAGACACATCTATATAACTTCGTCGTGTATTTAAGAAATAATGTTTCCATAGGCGTGCCCAATGGTTATTTTACGCACAGTTAGTGTGCGAAAGTTTACATTTTAGGGCAAGGGCGAAGGCCCCGCCCTAAAATTTATAAACTTTCCCACTCGACTGATACTGGCCCGATGCTTCCGTCTCGGTTGGCATCGTCCCAATGTCAACGGACGAGTTTACGTGGTCTCTCAATTGGAGAGTTATTCTGTCAGTGAGTCCGGCTCTGTGGAAATACTTGGATTCAGGTCTATTTGTGTCGCTTTGTTAATCAATTTCACGATGAATACATCAGTTAAACTTGAGAAAGAAATTCCATCTTGTAATTTATTTGTGTGTTTATTCGATTGTAAGAAGCAGACGTCCCCTTTCTCTCCCGCCTTTTAACATAGAATCCCCAACGAACACATGCACTTGACACATTTCGCACAAGCGTGCTAAAACAGTCAATAATAGCACGGTTAGCAAATTGTTATAAACACAAGTATTATAGAATAATACTTATTGATATTCTTTAGAATCGTTGAAGCCTATTTTCGTTCAAACCAACAAGATTGATAAGTGAGTTTCCCTTCGCAGGTGAAAAATTCCACTCGTCTATACACAAATATGACTCAGTCGTGTGCAGTGAATCGATCTAGTATCAATTACAATCTCGATATAGCATATGGAAACAACTTCTGAATATCGAGGTACTTCACTGACTAACAGCAAACGATTTTGATTACTACTACTACGATATATTAGTTCCTTCAGGCTGTTCCCTCCTAACGGGATTCTCCTGACAATATTTGTATCTCTGTGAAACGGACTAACCGACATTTTGCGAAAAGTAGTTGAGAGGGGAGGGTGGGGCTACAACTTCGCCCCAGATTCCCGGATACAGTGGCACTGCAACCGTGACCATATGGGTCATCTATACGCGGTAAGACTGACCTGGGAGCGTGCGTATCCATTGTCAGCCTACTTTCGGCATCTATAAGAGGGACTTCCCCGAAATCAACATCACGTGCTGTCGTCAGCCAATCCGCTAAACTCTACCGACGTCACCCCAACGTAACCCGCGATTTTCGAGTCACGTGCTGTCCTACTTGTGCAAAATTACAGATCTACAACACCTCTTGGATGATACGGAAGTTATTCATATCTGTATGTTTTGTAAGTGCAGACAATATTTGATTCATTATCGGCTCCAGTGGATTCTCCATAAACACACGGAAGCAAATCTTTGCCGAATATTTCTGTGATGATTTATCTCAGACACGCTTTGATTGTGTGCTTTCATATGATCACTATTATGATCTTCATGGTCCCTAACCCCGGGTTAAGCGATATTAGATATAGATATAAGTAGTAGATAATGCGTGTTACAGACCTCCACAAGCCTCCCAAATCCACATAGCCTCCTCTGCCTCCCAAATCCACCGAGCGCTGTCATACGTCTATTTGTATAAATTATTGCGTCTGGATATTAATAAATTATATACGTTATAATTTACCTAAATATATATATAGTATAGATCTACATATGATATTATTAATAAACCTTCCGAATTCATACGTTAATCATTAATAACGATTAAATAACACGGCATATATTTTAGGTTTTATATCGCTTTTACAAAAAGATATTATTTCGATATATATATATATATATATATATATATAGTACGGGTTCATATCAATAAATTCTCCGAATCTGTACGCTAATCATTCATATATGAGCTCTATATTGTAGGCTGTATTAATTTTTACAAAAAGGCATTGCAATTAGTGTTTGGTAACACTCGACTGATAATTACGCGGTATATATATATTGATTATAACCTCGATATACAGATATGAGGCGGTCATGTTACATAATTATATTGATTTTAGTACCTGTCAATGCCAGAGTATACGGTTGTATAGTGGTAACAGTGGTGATAGAATAACTAGAGATGACACGGTTTGATTATAGGAAAGCGTTTCAATTATAGCCCTCATAACTTGGTTTCAATCAGTGTATGATAACATTGGGTTTTGAATGTTTATATCGCTTATTACTTCGGAATGGCGAATTTACTGCAAAATACCATCGAACCTAAAGAATCGTCCGTAACTATTACGATTTTATTACAACTTACTCACCGATAATACTGATACGTTTAATTACACGACTTTGGCGATATAATGATGTACATAGCGAACGGCGTTGTAAATCATCTAAAATTCGATTATAGCCGTGTTCCATATAACGATCGCTCACTTTTAATATCTCAATTGTATATTTTTTACAGGATAAAAACTCTGTATGGGCTGGATTCGTACGAGAAAATGCGGACATTTTAGGTAGTTCCGGTTGGCCCAGTTTGGAGAATGTATTTGCCATAGATGGGGTCGTTGAAACACGAACGGTTTATAATGACGGTGACTGGAATGCGGGTATAAGAAGTCCGACAACCATTCTCCTAAATGATCCCCCTTCATATATCGGTTGCGCATTAGCGCATCTGCGGTCCCATTGACACCAGGGGGCGCTGTTGACCTACTTCATCTGTCGTATTGACCACTCGTGGTCCTGGTGACAAAAACTGGAACTAGCGTGAGATAACTCCGGGCTGTCACGTGACACGACAGTGATCTTTGTTGCACCATTTTTAATATCCGATATTGTAAAAGGTTATCTTTAAGCATATTGACACCAGGGGGCGCCATCAGGTCACCATTATTAATACCCATAAAGGGGACAAGGAGGTTAACAGCACCCCCTGGTGTCAATATGCTTAAAGATAACCTTTTACAATATCGGATATTAATAATGGTGCAACAAAGATCACTGTCGGGTCACGTGACAGCCCGGAGTTATCTCCCGCTAGTTCCAGTTTTTGTCACCAGGACCACGAATGGTCAATACGACAGATGAAGTAGGTCAACAGCGCCCCCTGGTGTCAATGGGACCGCAGATGCGCTAATGCGCAACCGATATATGCGAGGGTCAGTCAGAGTGTGAGTGAGTGAGTGAGTGAGTGATTTAGGCATGCCCAACGTCCGTGAGGCGTTCCCAACGAACGTCTTAACGTATGGACGCACTAACGAGAGTGAGTGAGTGAGTGAGTGATTTAGGCATGCCCAACGTCCATGAGGCGTTCCCAACGAACGTCTTAACGCATGGACGCACTAACGAGAGTGAGTGAGTGAGTGAGTGAGTGAGTGAGTGAGTGAGTGAGTGTGAGTGAGTGAGTGAGTGAGTGATTTAGGCATACCCAACGTCCGTGAGGCGTTCCCGACGACTGTCTTAACGCATGGAGGCACTAACGATAATGAGTGAGTGAGTGAGTGGTCATATAAGGTCGTTTGTACAGCATTAGCCTCAGTCTGTAACCGCCCTCTGACCGGGAAACATGTCGAGTTCATGTCCGTTCTGTCGGAAGACACTCTCTCGTCGCGACAATATGCTCAGACATATGCGTCTAATGCATAGACAAGAGACACCACCGAGTCCCGCTATAGGTCCACCAAGTAGAGTAGAACATCCCTATACGATGGCGGTGAGTGACCCTACGACATGTGGAAGGCCGTATTACCATGCGGGCGGAAGTATTGTCCATGGGGACGATTTTTCCAGTTCTGGTAGTAATGGTAAAAATACATATACTTCAGGTCAAACTTTTGGCTACCATGGTGATCAAAATGATACCGCCGCTACTGACGCCGATGATGAAGATAATGATGATGGCGATGATGGTGAAGGTAATGGTGACGACACGGATGATGACGGAGAAGTTACGGATGATGATGATGACGATAATGATGATACTGCTGGTGACAATGATGACGTCGAGAATGACGAGTGTTTGTGGGATCTCTTCGCGGATGAAGCGAGTGATGATCATGAATCCGATATAAACGATCTTGCGGAAGTTTACGAAGAAGACGGAATGGATGAACCAATTGCGCATCAGATGGCTTATGACAAGCTTTTACCTAGAATACAGACAAGGTTCCGAAATATCTACGTCCGTAATTTAAGGTTATGGAGAAAACTACGGAAGCACCCGATTCATCAGAAAGTAATGGCGACTAAGAAACGGATGCGTGAGGAAGACGACTTATCAAACGATGAAGCGGAAGAGTCTGCCGCTGAGATGCGTAAATTCTTAATAAACAGACTTTTACCGCGCGAGTACACAAGGCAACCGATCAAACCTGTTGATTAGTTGATTTCGCCACGAGGGCGTACCGTTGCATTTGTTATCGATATACCCTCAGCTGACGTTTGGGTACTAGGAGTACTCAGTTTGTATTTTCGTTTTGAAACTGTCATTACTAAATTAATTAATTTGTATAAATAAATATATACTTTGAACTTTAACAACCGAAGTTGCGTTCTTCTTTCTTTCAGCCACCGTTCAGAGTCGTTTCGATATGACTTTATATGGACGATGGTCGGTTATAGCTGGTATCCAATGATAATAAATACGTGTAGTAGCTGTTTATTGTTATCACCAGTTTTTATTATTTCGACTGCTTCATTCGCCAATAACCACAAAACTCACAACTACAACAGGTTGGACACATAAAACCCCCGAATGACACCTGTCGGGCGAAACATGCGCAATCTCGGCATAAACTAACTCGACATTTTCCACAAACTTCGACACCTAATGACTGGTTACAGTTTTTGCAAACTCTGGGCGAGAATAAACGGGATAATTCTTCTACACATTTGCGTGTTTTAATCTCCGGAAGTGAAGGGGGATCATTTAGGAGAATGGTTGTCGGACTTCTTATACCCGCATTCCAGTCACCGTCAATATAAACCGTTCGTGTTTCAACGACCCCATCTATGGCAAATACATTCTCCAAACTGGGCCAACCGGAACTACCTAAAATGTTCGCATTTTCTCGTACGAATCCAGCCCATACAGAGTTTTTATCCTGTAAAAAATATACAATTGGGATATTAAAAGTGAGCGATCGTTATATGGAACACGGCTATAATCGAATTTTAGATGATTTACAACGCCGTTCGCTATGTACATCATTATATCGCCAAAGTCGTGTAATTAAACGTATCAGTATTATCGGTGAGTCAGTTGTAATAAAATCGTAATACTTACGGACGATTCTTTAGGTTCGATGGTATTTTGCAGTAAATTCGCCATTTCGAAGTAATAAGCGATATAAACATTCAAAACCCAATGTTATCATACACTGATTGAAATCAAGTTATGAGGGCTATAATTGAAACGCTTTCCTATAATCAAACCGTGTCATCTCTATCACCACTGTTACCACTATACAACCGTATTCTCTCGCATTGACAGGTACTAAAATCAATACAATTATGTAACATGACCGCCTCATATCTGTATATCGAGGTTATAATCAATATATATATACCGCGTAATTATTAGTCGAGTGTTACCAAACACTAATTGCAATGCCTTTTTGCAAAAATTAATACAGCCTACAATATAGAGCTCATATATGAATGATTAGCGTACAGATTCGGAGAATTTATTGATATGAACCCGTACTATATATATATATATATATATCGAAATAATATCTTTTTGTAAAAGCGATATAAAACCTAAAATATATGCCGTGTTATTTAATCGTTATTAATGATTAACGTATGAATTCGGAAGGTTTATTAATAATATCATATGTACATCTATACTATATATATATTTAGGTAAATTATAACGTATATAATTTATTAATATCCAGACGCAATAATTTATACAAATAGAAATTGTTAATGACGTATGACAGCGCTCGGTGGGTTTGGGAGGCAGAGGAGGCTATGTGGATTTGGGAGGCTTGTGAAGGTCTGTAACACGCATTATCTACTACTGATATAGTCATAGATATTGCACGCTACGCTCGTATTTCGCTATCAGAATGCGATGTGTATTGTCACATTTGAGAAACTCTGAGTGGATATTAATAATGAGAAATTCGAGCAATTCTAAAATCAAATAATATTGTATTAAATGTTGTTCTTAAAGGTTTGGAAGAAAGTTATATGAAAGCAAATACGGCAAACTGGGTTTCTCTTTTGAAAGAAACTTTGTGTAATTATGGTTTCCAAGATGTTTGGATGTTTCCGGACTCAGTTAATGTGAATGTGTTTGTCAAAATCTTTGAAGAAAGGGTAAAAGATGTTTTTATAAGTGAGTGGTTTAGGGACAAACAAGATTCTTCTAAACTTTATTTTTGTCGGGTTTACCAAGGGTAAACCCTATACATTAGTATCACTCTTCAGTTTTTCTTTTTTCTTCTGCACATGTGTAGTTTTGATCTCCTGCCCGGAGACTGTTCTCATTTGATGCCCCTTACAACATTCATAAAAAAGTATCGTTCTTCTGTGATTGTGTGATTGTGGTTAAGTTTATTATTTATCACAGATGAGTTCTTTTCAAAAGCTTACTTCTCTATAATGTAGACAAATTCGTATTTATCTGATAATCAAAGTTGTGCGTCAACAACCTGACTGTGTGGGGAGTGATAGCACACCGACAGGCGACAGTGACCGTCCAGTCTTGAAGAAGAATTTTTTTGCAGGAAATAAATGATGGTGGAGTTGATATATCTGGGGGTGTTAAAAGCGAAACAGTCTTGGAGCTGAAGCAATCTTGAGTTGATCTATTTTGCTGAAAACGGGAGTTGAAACAGGTATTGAAAACAGGAGTTTGAAACAGGTGTTGAAACAGGTATTGAACTGAAAGAAAACATTTGAACCATACACAGTAAACTACTGCATATAACAAAATGGGAGTTTCTTTGGAACAGTATAGACTTTGCATCGGCAAACATAATATTATTTGCCAATCTATACAAAGTAACTTATCACAGCTTATGCTTCCAATTATCTATGCATTTCTACATTACTATATCTTAAACGCCACAGTGAATACAATTCAAGTAAACCCGACATCAGTACTTTAAGTACTTTGATTATAATTTGTTGAATGACACTTTTGGTCGCGAGCAATACCTCGACAAAATCTCAAATATCAGGCATAGAACAGCATTGACATCTCTACGAGTATCATCCCATAGTTTAAGGGTTGAGGCTGGTCGATATGATGGAACAGCTGCAAATGAAAGGATATGTGAGCTATGCGATAGTGGCGATATAGAAAATGAGTACCATTTCCTCATGAAATGTTCACTATTTACTGACATAAGGCGAAGGTATTTAAAGCCATACTACTGGCAAAAGCCCAGTGTTTACAAGTGTATATTATTGTTAACATGTACCCAAAAAGCAACAATTAGAAATTTAGGAAAGTATGTGTCGGAAGCTATGTCCATAAGGCAAATGACAGTTAGATCTTGATGTCATTGTATTATTGTATCTGGTCCTCTTCTACTTATGTAACCATGCGCAAATATGTTATCACAAGAAGCATAATATGCTTACGTGAATAAAGCTGATTCTGATTCTAAAAACAAAGAAACATCCAATGAATTATATTTTTGTCTGTAGTAGACTCAAAGAATGCTTTATGACATAAGACATTAATATATGGGAGATCAATTTTCTTGAACATCGATCAATAAGGTCCTGATGAACGATTGTAGTATAGAGTCGATAAATTTTATGTGTAGACATGTCTATACGGTATGTGTTCTTTCGTATCAAGCTCTTTCGTAAGATATTTGGAGTTTTTAATATCCACATACATTCAACGACAGAAGAGTAATTCTTTGGGTTAAGGGTTTCGTCTGATCAAAATAGTCGTCTTATGAACTCATTGTAATGAACAACGGTTCCAAATACAGGAAAACATTCATTTTACTCACATATAAATAAGACATTTGAAGAGGTAGCGAACCAATCCACCTCTGTGGGGATTGAAACTTTAGTGATAAACCCAACTATAGACACCGAAAATAATTAACACATAAACCACCCCAACGCCAGAAACAAGTACCAGATAAGGAAGATGTATGGAGAATATTGCACGAAAATGATAGAAAATTCACACGGAGAAGAAAACAGACAACAAGCTAGGCTAGACTTTTACTTCCCAAGTCCCGATATATTTAATATAACACACGGGCCATCGTTATTTCAGGGTATAAAATCGGTAATTCAGCTATTGTAATCAAATTAAAATTCACCAATACAGAAACGGGGGTGGCTACTTAGAATTCAACTGCTCTTTGCTGAAACAATATGCAATATATAAACAAAGTTATCATGGTAATACAACAAACGATTGAACATTATGCCCTGGCCAGGTATGACAATTATGAAATATCGAACGTACCTGCAGCAGATATGCAATTTTAGATTGATGACCAGGTTTTCCTAGAACTGATATTAATGAATAGTAGAGGAGAAAGTATAAAAATATTCTGCAAAAAAAAAGAGACTGAGAGAGTACAAGAACTAGAAATTCAAAGGAAACATGCGAAAGACGAAATCACTGAAACCTACAGGACTATTCTCGAGGGGAAATTAAATAGGCTTAAAGAAATTAACTCTGAGATGTAATCGCACTGACGAGAGAGGAATGAGAAGTTACAACGCGATGATGTAAGTGTTGCATTGACAGCACGAAGTTACAGCAAGATAAATGTTGAAGTTACAGCACGATGAATGATGAAGTTACAGCACCATTAATGGCCTGCGAATTAAACACACAGTTCTCAAAGTTCATAACAATCCGCTCTATTTATATAGCTTATAAAGGTCCACCTGTGCGGCAGTGTTGGTGTACCAAATTGGTGTCGCTGTTAAGAAAGTTTCATTAACTAGAAAATGGTAAACCACAGCAAGCTGTAAACACATATAATCCAGTGAGCAGGGTAGTACGCTTTTAACGTCGCTTTCAACATATAATCAGGTTATCGTGGTGTGATAATATGCAAAACCAGTGAATATTTTTACAAAACGATCTCTTCATAAAATTTGAGTACTTTATCTAATCTTGGTATTCAAGATTTATATTTTAGTCGGCAGTTTTATCAAAATCCGAATTAGGTAAAGTTTAAGAGCTACCAAGAATTCCCTGTTTGTTGTTATTTTGAAAATATCCAGTTTTGACAATAAATTATTTCACACTTAGCATGTGCATGGAACAAGTAAGTGTGATCAATATTTCTTTTACCGAGCCCAATACCTTCGACTGCCAGAAGTCTTTATATCTTGCTGTAAAACACATTTAGAGGTATTTTTGTGAAGAGTGAGATCTTGTGTACCAAACTATTGGCAAAGTTCACAAACGTGCGTAAACATATTATTATACAAATTTATTCACCAGATTTCATCAGCATTGCGTCCATGCCACCTGAATTATATTTGTGTGAATTTTCAGCTTGCTGTGATTTTTTTATTTTCAAGTATTTAAAACTTTTATAACATTGACACCAATCTTTAAACACAAAAGCGCCACATTAGCTTTCCCAGTAATGGCAGGCGTAGGGGGCTGTCTCTTACAATACTTGTATGTTGCTTAATCATGATAATATTAAACTTGAACGGCAGAGGCTTGGTTATCACCTATGGTTTTATTGTTTAAGGGGTGCGTTATGTAATTTTTATACGGTCCCTTATCAAATACATTTCGTATAACTTATACTAGGACACAAGTTTATTTCGCCTGGTGCACGAACTATTCAACTAGGTCAAGTTGAATCGGATGAGTGGTGAGTATTTTTGTGTACATATAATAATATCTTGCATGATATAGGCACGCCCTCGACAAATTGTATTCACCATGTATGCCTATTATGTTGTGTATCGCATAGGCCTACTTCTGGTTCTGATATGTTTGTCTCTGTTCACTACAAATGTCTCAAGTTACCGCGTGACTGTGGACACAACAGTAAGGCTTAGGATGAGTGTTGGCCGCCATGACAACCTAACCATCTAGATATAGTATGATCTGTGGTGTTCTGCTCAACAACAGGTAATTATATTCGAGGCATTACTTTAATATATTGCATAAATCATGTACTAGTATATAACGCTACAGTATTAATAAAGCTACGCCGCGTGTGTACGTGTCATTGCGCAGTTGAAACCCCAGGTCTCGTGCTCCTGGCTTTGAACTGATAGTTCGGTCTACTTCCCTAAATCACATATCATTTCAGTTCAACTTCCCCAGTTGAAGTCTATGCTTTAACCTAACTACAAAGACACGGTTTGAAGTTCAAGCTCCACCACTCACCCCAACCCCAAACATCCCAACACTACCCAGCCCACCATGCCCCACCCTCCTACGATAAACCTTTGTCATGACAATGGGTCATGGAGAAGGCCAGTTGTATGAACAGAGTAGCCATTTCTTCCCAATTTGGGGAAATACAGATCTACCCTCTCAGTATATATTGTTTAGCATTTCTTCCCAATTTGGGGAAATACAGATCTACCCTCTCAGTGTATATTGTTTAGCATTTCTTCCCAATTTGGGGAAATACAGATCTATCCTCTCAGTGTATATTGTTTAGCATTTATTTATGTGGCTATATTGTGCTTCTCATCATATGAAAAAAAAACGGTTGAGAAGATGAGTTACAATCTATATCGTTGCACAATGGAGTTGTACAGAAACTCTGATAGATATCCCTTTACTGGAAATTCTTTAACACTATATGGAGACGTCTAAGCCTCGGATTAGTGGGAACCCAATTGATGTAGAATCTATGGAGAAACACAAGCCTCGGAAATGTGGAACCAAATTTATGTAGAATGCATGGACACACAAGCCTCTGAATAGTGATAAACCAATTGATGTAATATCTATGGGGACGTACAGGCCTCGAAATAGTGGGAACTCCATTGATGTAGAATCTATGGAGAAACACAAGCCTCGGAATTGTGGAAACCCAATTTATGTTGAATCTATGGATAAACGCAAGCCTCGGAATAGTGGGAACCCAAATGATGTAGAATCTATGGGGACGCACAAGCCTCTGAATAGTGCGAACCCAGTTGATGTAGAATCTGTGGAGAAACACAAACCCCGGAATGGTGTTAAACCAATTGATGTAAACCTATGGGGACGCACAAGCCTCGAAATAGTGGGAATCCCACTTATGTAAGTCTATGGAGAAACGCAAGCTTCGGAATAGTGGGAATCCAAATGATTTAGAATCTATGGAGGCATTCCAGCTAGGGAATTGTGGTAACCCAATTGGTGTAGAATCCATGGGGACACACAAGCCTCGGAATAGTGGGAACCCGATTTATGTAGAATTAATGGAGACACACAAGCCTCGGAAAAGTGGGAAACCAACTAATGTAGAATCTATGGAGACACACAAGCCTCGAAGTAGTGGGGACCCAATTTATGTAGAATCTATGAAGACACACTATCGTCAATAAAGTGGGACCCAATTTATGTAGAATCTATGGAGACATAACCCTCGGAAGAGTCGGAACCGAATTGATGTAGAATCTATGGAGACGCACAAAGTCTCGAAATAGTGGCACACAATTTATGTAGAATCTATGGAGATACACACGCCTCGAAATAGTGGGAGCCCAATTTATGTAGAATCTATGGAGACACAAGCCTTGGAATAGTGGAAACCCAATTGATGTAGAATATATGTAGACACACAAGCGTCGGAGTAGTGGGAACCCAGAGGTAGCTGTGGTCTGAGCTTGATGTTTCAAACATACATGCCAAACTTGAGAAGCTCCGTGATTGGTCAACACGAAAACGGGACTGCTGTTTTCATATCTACATCAGCGACAAGTAAAATGTGGAGCTGTTTTTGTAGATCTGGTTTTAGTCAGATTGCCAATTTATGTAGAATTTATGGAGGCACATAAGCCTCGGAAGTAGTGGGAATCCAATTGATGTAGAATTAGTGAATACTTCTATATGCCGGATAATTGAACAACTTCAACTTCGTTCTTCAATATTGTCAGATATCTGGTGACACAGTTTTTTGTGTGGGGGGGGGGAGGGGGACAGAGAACCAGAATATCTTAAAAACACTACTACATGTATTGGGATCCACTGATTAACTTGGTGTGATACAAGAGGGGAGTGACTCCGAAAATATTAGCGAAAAGCATTTTGTAGATCAATTTTTCGACATGTATTTATTCAGGTCATCATCAGGAATGATAAAGTACCAGTCACTTTCCTCCTGTACTACTACATCTAGGTATGATTAAACAGGAATGCGGTTTTACTGCTATTTAACGATGATTCGGGAAAGTTTATTTTATGTCAATTCTTTGTCATTCGAATGTGTTTCTTGGGAAAAAATTTGGAAGAAAATAGCACGATTGGTTACGAAATCCATTGCAAAATATATATTAGGCGGATGCTCAAAATTCCGCCACAAATGTCGTTACAATAATTGAATACATCCGCAAATATTCACATAAATTGCAGATTACCTTGATTGTAAAGCTTTCTGGTTAACTTTATTGACAGAACTTAATCTTCGACCATGGACTGGCAGGAGGGTAAAACCATGATGGCGTGTCTAGATCAAGCTCTACAAAAGCAACATTTTATGGACGTATATTTTACATTTCCTCAAGAACAAGCTACGGAACGTCTCGGCGGTCACCGACTCATACTGGCCTTGAGAAGCCCCGTCTTTGAGGCCATGTTTTATGGGATGATGGCAGACAAATCTGAGGAAATTGAAATATTGGATATACCGTCCGCTTCCTTTAAACTTCTGCTGAGGTGAGTTTGATCAAATCATATCTCCACTCATCCCCCTTACACAAGCACCATCGTCACTACGCAACCACAGACACTCCATACCGCCCGCATCGACATGATTAGGATGTCCTTAGTTTCAACATGAAAATTGAAAGGAAAAAGTTATTGATAATTGCTATTTCGTCTTATCCAGATTTTCGGTTTTATATACTTCGACTGATTTAATATAAATCCGTGTTGTATTAATATTACCAAAACGAACTAAAATTGTGTAACTACTATAGATATGGTATGTTCTACATTTCTACAGGTATATCTATACAGACAAAGTGGATCTGAACGACCGCGACGTGTTCGGTGTTCTCCGAGCGTCGAATAAATACTGCCTCCTTAACTTGACAGAGCTGTGCGCAGGGTACTTGATAGACAACGTCACTACTCAAACGGTATGCGAGGTGTTGGAACAAGCCAGCTTGTACGGCGTGAAAAATCTCCAACACCACTGCCTTGTCTACATAGATACATATCCCGCTGATGTCTTTAAAACGGATGGTTTTCGCTGTCTTAGTCACCAAACGCTTGAGAGAATTCTTTCCGGAAACACTCTCCAAGTGGACGAGATTCAGATATACCGAGGTTTGGAGAGCTGGGCGACGGCCGAATGCGAGCGCCAGGCACTAGACTCAACTGTGTTGGACAACAGACGAAAGGTGGTCGGTACTCTTCTGAAGTTGATTCGATTTCCTGTTATGAATCTTCGGCAGTTTTCGGACGAGGTCGTTGGAAAACCTGCGGGACTCCTCGAAAACGATGAAGCCGTGAAACTGTTTCGTTTTTTCACGGGAAGCGTTGAGGCTCAGAAGGCTTTCCAGACAGTACCTCGAAGGAGAGATATTATTTTGAGAGCATCACGATTCGAAGGTGAAGGTAGAAGTCGTTTTTGGTACCAAGGAATAGAAGACAAGTTCACTTTCACATGCGACCGGGAGATGGTAATGACCGGCATCTCAATGATGGGAAGTATCCAGCGATGTGGTTGTTCTGCCTACTTCAACGGCGAAATTGAAGTCCAAGATAGAAATACAGAAGAACAACATATATTGTACAAGAACACTTTTTCTCACGAGAAAGGCCCTCCCCCACAGGACCATAAAAACAAAGAGGCCTTTCACGACATTGATATTTATTTTGATGAGCCGATATCCGTGCTTTCCGGGGCAACTTACGCTGTTTGTGTTAAAGTGAAAGCCAACTATCAGGATTGCGAATGTAATGAAATCTGTGATTGTTATGACATCGTATCCAACAGGAAACCAAATAGCCAATTCTGCTCAGACGATAACATCACCACATTCAATAATCAGGGGGAAGCCATTGTTAAGGCATTGCTCTTAAACTACTGGCGATAAGTCACATATGGCCTGGTCCAGTTAATAACTTTGTGAACGTTTTATAATTTTGATTACTTCCCTTGAACTTCGTCCCTCAATTCCAATATGTCGTTTTACGGCGCTATATAGACCCCCGTGGGGTCTAATGGCCCAGTTATAATACCGATGGAATTTTTTTAAACAAAACTATTACCATTGCCAGGGCGACTGATTGTTTAATTAACTGCCATGGCTCTGAGAAGAATAGCAGAAGAGCAGAGTATTGGGCCTCCTATTTTTGGTCGATTTTTTTTCAGCAGCAGTATAATAGTGAAGTTGAATATTTTCTGATATTCATATATATTCAGATATTATTTTCTCAGAGATGTTCTGTTTTGGAGCATGAATACAATATGGATACCATTATAGAGTTATCTAAGAGAGTTTTGGTGAGAGGATGGCATAAATCTTTGGCTATCAACAACTTTATCCAGTACACGTAATACATGCAGAAAAAAAGGAATACTTATTATATTAATACATGTTAACAAGAAATTTCGATTTCCTTGGCTCCCTTTCTCGAAGAGACTGTATTCACATAATGTAACTTGTAACTTGCATTCACAGAATGTAACTTGTCTAATTCCGATTAGCCCGGGGTTAGGGGCCGTATGAACCCATGTAAAACAAGATCCTCATGATGCTCATCTGAACAGTCACATTCAAAGCGTGACTGAGATACATCATTCTCTAGATGACGACTTCAGTGTGAAAACAGAATAAAAGTATTTATTTTACACGTTTTTTGCGCCCAAACTTAGATTGGATTGACAATCACTTGGGTGCTGCTTTGTAAGTGAGTGAGTGAGTGAGTAGGATTTAACGTCATTTTCAACATTTTTTCAGTCATATCACGACGGTGCCTACATGTCCCAGAACACGAATGTGTCCACAGTTCCTATTATCCTGGACACTGATCAGCCAAGCCAATACAGCACCCGGTCACCCATCCAAGTATTGACCTAGCTCAACGTTGCTTAACTTCGGTGATCTGACGAGAACCGGTGTGCCCAAAGTGATACGCCATACCTGCTGCTTTGTATCTGTTGTATTCTCATGGTATGGTACATAGCTTTGATTGGTGAATGATGCTCGTGCTCAATTTGCTTTGTGGAAAATTTATTTGAGAAATAATTATCAGTGAAATATGATGACACAAGTAATGCATGTTTAAGAAAAAGCTACATTTCAGTTATGACATTAATACAGCACATTTTGTTCGGATCCAAATCTCCAAACTCACGTTTACATAATGAAGCTTCACACTTAAATATTTGTGAAGATCAATTGCATAGAAATAGATCGACGGTTGATCAAAAAGTGCCGCGTCTTACTTATTGTGGTATCGGTTTAGGCATTCACCAGAAACATTACCTTTTAACGCCTCAAACCAATACCAGTCATGGTCTGCTAAACGATTAATCGCCATTTCATATTATGCACGAATGCAATTTCATACAAGATGTCATATTTTTGTTAAAAGAGATAATTTTTTTGAAAACAATACCTAACTATACCAAAAAGGTGTGAGCTATTATCAATTGTAATTAAGTCTTTTTGATACTTTCAGGTATATTGACGAAATTGATCATTAATGGCTCTGTAAACTTGACTATAGGTAAACAATGTACTATATTATACATGTCTACTCACGCCTGAGTGGTATTAGAAGTATAAATTTCGGTAGGTCAGAACCCTCCATTGTAGTTTTGGGGTGTAAGATTGTAAATTGGACTTGAATTTGGGAGAATATTGATCGGCTTTACTAAGCGAGAAATGGTTGTTGATATATTATAATATATTCCTGTAATATTTAATTCTCAAAAATATCACAACAAATATTAATGGATGCCAGTTTGATTCCCGCAACTGAAATTCGCTGTGATTGTGTCGGCCAGAATCACCTTATTTCTGCGTTACGTATCGCGAACAAAGGGCGGTTAAAGTAATCTGTTATATGTTTGAGCTGAAAACCCAAGCTGCCTGGCGTGGTCGGTTATTTGTGGCGGCGAATATTGGGGAATACAGTTTCCTTAAAATATGCCCAGCCTATTTACTTCGTATTGAGCAATTTTCTAGTGATTGGTGGTCTATAATCACAGAGTGATCACCCGTGACAGCTACTCAGTGTGATCTTCGGAAATGATTGAAACAGTTTGCTGGCGAAGCTGACATTTCGTTTGGTCATTTTGTTTGGAATAATAGGGGGACTTTTCAGAAGGTAAGGCGATGCTGGGTGAGAGGCTGGTAAATGACAAACGACAGATTCATTGTTTTATTCACAAATTCACCTGGAATTACAGTAAATGTATAATAACGATATGCAACTTTAGCATATTTAGAACAATTACTTGGAACCCGGCGCTTTTATTTGCATTCAGCGACGAAGCTGCAGTCGATATATGATTGCCTGACAAGCTGTCATCTCTATTCGGATCCATTGCATCACACACTTAAGAATCCGCTAGTGTAGTGATGGCACCAACAAAAGATGGTACTGTTGGTAAAAACGTAATAATACCAAAACAGTACTACTCCCAAAAGTAAAAATTTCACAAAATGAAGAAAAGATTATGAGAAAATTAAAACGACAAATTAGTTTGGCGGGGAAGAAGATTTAGTGGGATTTAAGAAAACATCAACACGTGAAGTACACAAAAACTCACCTTCAATAACACAGAATTGTCCAAAACATCAACAGGAAGTAGAACTGGGGACTAGGCTTCTGGTATTTGTGAACAATCCCTTGGAAAATTCATCCGAATCGTGAACATCAGCAGTGAAAGTTCAGCTAGTCCATTTGAAGAACCACATATTTACAGCAATGGCTGCCACGAACTACTGCTGTTGAAGACCACATTAACCCCTTCTTCCCTCTGGCAAGGTGTGCCACCACAATAATTCCCCCTATGTTCAGAGTAGCCCCGCTTGATATGTCAGTCAAACTTCTCTAAAAATATGGAATGCAAGATCATTGTATGATCATAAATCATATAGATTTAACATTTAAACAATCTCTGAAAAAAAAATGAAAAAAAAGTATTATGTGTACAATAAATGATTCCATAATATGAAATTGGTAAAGAATGTGTATGGTAAACCTGATTTGAATATCAAACGATGTCTGTAAATCACCCCATAGGGGTTTGCTTAAATGTATCAGGTTAGTGTGTTTACATAATGTACAGATATTGTCCTATATTATAAGCAAACAGAGAAGAAGTTTTAATTTACACCTGTGCCCTTACATAAATTGGAGAGATCCCTCTTCCAGATCTTTCACCAGCTGTTGATGGTCAACTTTCATAGTTTACTTCATACACTGCTGTTCTAGTTCCATCTCTCTCACGTAGAACAGAAGTAACATGTCCTACACACCAAGAGTAAAACACATTAATGCAGCTACGATAGCATGACTGGGTATCTGATACCGTGTGCAACAATGATAAGGCACAATGGAAGAAGTTCAATATTGGGGAGGAGACCCATTTTGGGGGCGGGACCAGGAGGGCAACATCATTGAGGGTCCTCCCCTGGAAATGTTTTTAAGAACATATAGGGTATTTCCGAGGCCTAATAGGAGTATAATGGAGAATTCTGTACACTCAGTTCAGGTAGTACAACTGTTGAAGTTTAGGGAGCATAACATTGTTCCATAACAGTTCATCTCTGTATATCCTCTCTACATGTAAATCAGGGGAATTAGTAGTCCGACTGACAAAGTCAACCCAGGGTCTTTGACATAAAGCTACATGTCCTTGGCACTGCATGTAGTACTAATGTGACTGTTTCAGAGTCAGTTCACATCCTTCTTTCCTCAGGCAGAAAGACTTGACCCGGTCAAGGCGTCTGCAATGGGAACATTTTTCCGTTGAAGTAGATTTTGTTACCTCCACCAAACCTACACATCCATTGTTCTCTTCTGTCACCAAACCATCTGAAATGCACGCGAGGTATTGCTCTTTAGGATGACTGACCAAGCCACATGCTTTCACAGTAACCGGATTTCCCATTGCAAGTTGGTATTGTTTATATGCCTCTATGGCTGCATCTTCTTGGATCATTCCATATTGTGTGAATGAGTTTCCCTTGAATGAGGTGTAAAGAAGACGGTTGATTAATGAGATGAAAGATGTGTTGTCTCGTCGTTTTACAATTTGCTTGAAGTTGGATGAGGTAAGACGACGTTTCCGTTCATTGTGCCATACTCCACTATAACTCTGTCCACGAGAAGATTCTTCGATGACAGCAGCAGCCTCTAGTGTTATCGAGCGGGCATTCTCTCTCGTCGACTTTATGACAAAAGAGATGATTACAATTTCGACATCGTAAACTATCCCTTTCTGGACAGTAATATTCCAGTGGGACCTGCATATGGCGTATACATATCTCGCTTAGTAGCATTTGCTAGATCCTGTGTTAAATGTGACGATTTTAATCAACGTCACAAAACACTGGTGCAGAAACTTGAAAAACGGGGCTATTCCACCAAGCGCCTACACTCAAAGTTTCTCAAATTTGACGATACATATCGCATGCTGATAGCAAAATACGAACGTAGCGTGCAAGATCTATGGCGCTACGTTTCGTAACTTGTGTCTAATTCCGCTTAACCCGGGGCTAGGGGCCGTATGAACCCATGTACTTCAAGAACCTCATGGTACGAATATGAACAGTCACAATCAAAGCGTGGCTGAGATACATCATTCTTTAGATGACGACTTTACAACGAATATTATGGATTAAGAGTACTGATCAGCGATACGGATTTGATATTTTTGGAACATCATGATGTCTTGCCGGCATCATTGAAAACTGTTGACCGCTTCTCTCTTGCAGGAAACAAGCCTATGTTTATGTATACTATGATTGTCTTTTTGAATTTGGTGCTAATACTGTTATATGGAAAATGGAATAGGTCTTTGGATTATGGACGCGGAAATTCTCTAATGGACGACGGCTGGAGTATGAATGACGGACTAGACGCTTGTAATACAAACATGTTTGGAGAAGTATAGTGTACAGGAATGGATATTTTGAGTCATCCGGGAAGTGAAATAGAAGAAATAACGAATAAATCTGGTCAACCGGATAATATATTGTAACACCAACGTTGCGACATTCACCAAAATGTCTTTAACGGGGAATAAACCGATCTAACAACAATTTCTAAATATGTAGGCTTTCCAGCTCACAACAACAGCTCAGAGAGTTCATTTTGTGAGAGTCATTGTTAAGTAAACATGTTAAAACAATAGAATCAGAGTTGCCTGTGGCCAAGTTTTTTATATGTTGAAAAAACAATGCAGCTTTTTAAAACTTTTGTTCCGTGTATTTGCAAGTTTAAACCTTACACCACCATTTCTATTTAACGAGCAAGAGCAAGAAATGAACAATGAGCAAGAAACCCTTCATTAAATAGAAATGGTGGTGTAAGGTTTAAACTTGCAAATACATGGAACAAAAATTTTAAAAAGCTGCATTGATTTCTTTAGACAGATACTTTTCAAAGCATGAACTCTATTCAGATGTACTATATATGTTTTTTTCAACATATAAAAGACTTGGCCACAGGCAACTCTGATTCTATTGTTTTAACATGTTTACTTAACAACGACTCTCACAAAATGAACTCTCTGAACTGTTGTTATGAGCTGGAAAGCCTATATATTTAGAAATTGTTGTTAGATCGGTTCATTCCCTGTTGAAGACATTTTGGTGACTGTCGCAACGTTGGTGTTACAATATATTATCCGGTTGACCAGATTTATTCGTTATTTCTTCTATAGTGTACAGGATTCTTCCAAGTCTTTCTGTGGCACATCTTTCTCGACTTGCAGACTTTCATTACCATATACTATTTTAGCCATATTTGTTTTTCCTTGCAATTGTCGCTGTCTCTTCCTTTTGCGAGCTCTTCGCCGGACATCCTCCTTCGCTTTACTGACAAGACTCTGCTGTTGCTTCCTTGTCTTCACCTGATAGCATGTCTGGGAAGGTTTATCGGCTGGTTTTCCAGACACTTCGCAGCTCCGTTACACCTAGCAGACCAATCTCCCTTCTGGCAACGAAATATCTGCTTACCTCCAAATTTTAACCGAATGGCGATCCAGGATTCACAGATGTTTGTGGTTGAATTCGTTATTAAAGAAAATGACTTACTTGCCAGCCTATCTAATAGTCTCGGTACATCTGGAATGATGTGTGCAGGCAAATTCACTGATTTTTCGGTTGGTGATCCTCTTGATTTCTCCTGTTCTGCTCCTGTGGTCCCGTCTGTCCAGAACTTGATCTGTTCCTCAACAATATCTTCCGGTTCCTCATCCTCTACGAATTCTTCCTCCGCCTCCTGTAATAAGCTCTCCTGCACATCACACTCTGCAGCAGCTGTGTCAGATGGAATGGGACATTTCTCACCATTTTGTGTTTTTCCTTCACAGATCTTAGCATCACTATAATCATGGTTACCAAACACATGCCAAAGGCTACCATGGATGTCAGCAGCCAATTTTCTGACAGATTCTGCTTTGTAATGGCAGAGCGACAAAAACACACAATATGAGCTCTTCTCTTCTTCATCAAGCCATGCCGTTCTTTATATTTTGGGTTGTCCACTACAAACTTTTCCAGGTGGCTGCGCAAACATTTACAGGAATGATTTGCACATTCAACTTTCTCCAAATCACGGCACTAGTGCGGCCCATCATTCACAACATTTGCATAAACAGAGGAATCTCCATCTCCTACCAGTTTCAGGTAACGCACACCATGTTCTTCTTCACATACCCGAAAACCTTCCAGGATGATGTCTGATTCCATACTTTGCGAAGATTTTTTCCAGTTTTGGAAACATTCTTGTTCCTTTGGTTCTGCTCCTTTGGTCTCCGCCAGAGTACAGATACTGCAATACTTGCATCGGACTCGCATGTGCAGTATGTTTGGGGTTGCTGCACCGATCACGACAGCTACTCCACCAAGGGCATTGTAAGTGTGACGGTGAGTCCTTTTTGACCAACCGCCACCAACAACTACCGTGATGTAGGGTACACCCTCATGGAAGTTACCATTTTCCAATGCTAGTCGTCTTTCCTCTTCTCCATTTAGTTTCAGCTGTTTCTGCTGGGCATCTGCCCACCACACACGAATGTCATCTTCCAGCTTGCAGAAACTGCTTTCCGATAAACCAGGAACTCCCATTGTTCCCAAAGATTCATTAGGATGTGCTGATCCACCTCCAGTCACCATTTGGCCCCACACCGCTCGATCATTAATTTCAAAAAAGTTCCATACCTTTACTTGATTGCATGCGTGGAGAGGTGGCAAAGGTAAAGCGCTTCGAGCTGCCCAGACATCTGGCATGCAGGAATGATGCCAGACCTTGTCTCTTTCCCTCACCTAGAAACTTTATTGGAGCTTTACCAGTTTTGGCTAAATCCACTGCTTGGGTGCACGTAGCTGCATGTAATGTTATTTGTCCGACTTTGTTGGCCAGAATGTCCAGATTTAATTCTGGAGGGTCGGATTTTGCAAAATGAAATTTAAATGTATGTAAATGTTGCATTTTGAAGAAGTGGATTCCACTGCAAGATTTACGTTTGTCTGTTTTGCTTGGATTTCCATCCGTGGATAATGCTTTCAACATACTTGATTGTCCACATCGGCTGTTCCTCCGTTTCCAGTTTCTAGAGTTCTTCCCACGTGGTAGATTAAATTTCCTTCTCATTCGTGCCATTGTTGAGATACTCAATGAATACAATACCAATCAGATGTGAAAGTCAGGGAATGTCTATAAATATAAAGTTGTATGCTACATGTAGGAATGAAGATAATGAAGACAAATGTTATGAGTATACATGGGTGTGTAGATATTTCACCGTGCAAACATTTCCCCCTGTTGACATTTCCCCTTTCGGGCATTTCCCCCTTAGGACATATTATTGTTCCATAACAGTATACAAATGGGTAACAAATCTGAAATATTGGCATAAACAATTTGGAACATCTCTTTCTTATTATCTTCTACATTTCTGTAATTTGGCAAAATAAACAATGGTATACGTAGTAATAACTATCACACAGTGATAAATAAATGTTTTCGATACATAACATAACCCGGCTTATAGCGTTGGACACACCGGTTCTCGTCAGATCACCGAAGTTAAGCAACGTTAAGCTCGGTCAATAGTTGGATGGGTGGGCGGGTGCTGTACTGGTTGGGCTGATCAGTCTCCAGGGTAATAGGAACTGTGAGCACTCAAGTGTTCTGACACATGTAGACACCGTCCTAACATGATTGAAACAAGATTGAAAACGACGTTAAACCCCACTACTCACTCACATCATGTTAATTAACTATTTAGTGCTGGTACAAGTTTTGGGTATTAACTATCATATAGTGATAAACTGCATTCATACATAAATTGTAGCATAAATTTTTTTTATTTTTTTTTTATAATTTGGCATGATTAAACAATAGTATAGTACAAGTTAATAATGGCAGTCTTAATATATTTGAAACATAACATACGAGTGTATTAAACTTGGGGATTAAATTTGCAAAATGAGGTGAATATTACCATATTTGCCACAAAATATCATCCAACAATGTCTATTTTGTCTTCATTGAAACCATGAGGTATTGTCTGAAATCATATCCAATTTATTGGAAGTCGTAAAATAATGAAAAGATAATCCTCAAAATCGAACGAGAAGTCGAGCAAATGCGGCCAACTCGGACAAAAGTAGCAGAACAGCTACCGGCTCCAAGCAGTCAACAAATATTACAAATGGCGGTGCCCAGTCGGACGCTGAGTTCAGTCCATTACCGGAGTCGGAAAATACAGAACTCGCTGCTATTCATTCTGCAAAAACTCCCTAGCCTCACAATTTACTGATGTAAATATTATTCCTAACCTCCCTTGGCCATGACTAATATGTATATAAAGATGTAGATGTACTGTTAGCTATCAGTCAATAGTCTGTGTCTATCCTTACCAGGATTATATTTGGCCTAATAACAGTAACATGTTTTTTATCTGATCTCAGGAATATTTCCTAATCTTTCCAAATCTTATCCTGATTTTCCTCTATACTATATTTCTATGATATGTATATGAGCATTTTTTTGTGCCTGATACAAATCTCGCCTTATATATGGCTAGGAATTTCATTTTCATACAATGAATTTCAAAGTACATTTAATGTATCACAATGATCTATAAATGTACATGTATATAACAATATCTGTGTCAATAGACTCCTTTAACATCTGCCAGTATAATGCATCATACTGGTTTACAAATGCAGTAAGGTACGGCGCATCACGTTGGGCACACCGGTTCTCGTCAGATCACCGAAGTTAAGCAGCGTTGAGCTCGGTCAATACTTGGATGGGTGACCGGGTGCTGTACTGGCTGGGCTGATCAGTGTCCAGCATAATAGGAACTGTGGACACTCTCGTGTTCTGGCACATGTAGGCACCGTCGTGATATGACTGAAAAAATGTTGAAAACGACGTTAAATCCTACTCACTCACTCACTCCTACAAATGCAGTAAGCATGTATCTAACATTGACTGCTTTAATAGCTTCCATTGACACTAGTCACCCGACAATTTGCTTTATACATGCAATCAGAATATATAAAATTCTCTTTATAACAAAACCTACTATTTAATAATAATGTAGAGTTCTATTCTAGTTGCCCCCTATATCTCTAAAAAGATAAAAATAGATGTTATACTTCTATCTATATAGTCAGCTCCCTTTAAGGTAATGCATGAAATATATATATAGGAGAATGACCTATACTCCCCTGACAGTGTCCACCTGACAGTATACTTATATAAGCTATTTTTACTGGCTTACAAATGCAGTTTACATGTATCTAATAATTTCAGTCATCTTCAGGAAAAATTATAATATAATTATATTCCTACGTTGTGAAACACCCTGCCAGAAAATACTGGCTCTGGCGGTATCCCCTAAGTCGTGAGTTCGATTCTCACCCGAGCCAGTATTTTCTGGCAGGGTGTTTCACAATGTAGGAATATAATTATATTACATGTATCTAACATTGACTGCTTCAATAGCTTCTATTGCCATTGTTCACCTGACAATTTGCTTTATATATGCAATCAGAATCCATAATGATATTGCAGAGTTCTATCCTTGAATCAACGTCTTACCTAACAAGACAACTCGAACGTTACTGTCACTTGGGCTATTTCCCCTTAATGTATTACATGAAGCGTATATAGTCTTTTCTCCCAGTAAGGACATAGAAGAATGATCTGTATACTCCCCTAACACTGTCCACTTGACAGTATACTTCATATATGCTATTAGAGTCTGTATATCAATTATATAATTTAAACTTAATAATAACTCTAAGTATATAAATCTGCATGTATTCAATGGTATTTAGTGGTCACACAGTTATTATACATTCTTACCAGATTTATCTGGCCTAATAAGAGCAACATGGATTTCACCTGTACTGATTTTCTGATATCCTAATCTTTGAAAGATTTTTCACTATGTTATACTTCTATCTATATCTTAAGCTCATTTATGCAGACTAACACCGAATATTTACATATCATTTTATAATGCTTATAAGTATCTTGTATCCATCTTGAGCAATATTCTGAGTACAACATAACTTGAATCAACATCTGGCCTAACAAGATAACATGAACTTCACTGTTGCCTGGGTTATTTCCCCTTAATGTAATACAGGAAGTGTATACAGTCTTATCTTCCTATGAGGAAATGTATATGCTTATTAATATCATCCTAATGTAATACATGAACTTATTGTATCATAATGATTTATAAATATACATGTACATAACAATATCATTTTCAATAGACTCCTCTATAATCATAATGATTTATAAATATACATGTACATAACAATATCATTTTCAATAGACTCCTCTATAATCATAATGATTTATAAATATACATGTATATAACAATATCTAATTCAACAGACTCCTTTAGCATTTCCAGTATAATACCATATAATACATCACACTGATATACAAATGCAGTATACATGTATTTGCCATTGACTGCTTTAATAGCTTCCATTGACACTGTTCACCTCACAGTTTGCTTTATATATGCAATCAGAATCAATAAAATGCTCTAAATATCAAAACCTACTATCTAATAATATTGTAGAGTTCTATCCTTGAATCAACCTCTGACCTAACAAGACAACTTGAACTTTACTGTCACCTGGGCTATTTCTCCTCAATGAAATACATGAAGTGTATATAGTCTTATCTTCCTGTAAGGAAATGTATATGCATATTAATATCTCCTTAATGTAATGCATGAATTATATACATAGAAGAATGATCTGTACTCCCCTAACACTGTCCACCTGACAGTATACTTTATATATGCTATAAAATCCGTTAGGAAAAAGCAATTGCTTATAGGTAAGCATTTTTCTGGACCCGACCATGGCTGGGACAACTTTAGTATCCAGATCATAAACGTCGTCTATCCATCTACCAAGGATTCCCTCTTTGGATTTGAGAGAAAAATCCGAGAGCGGGAACTATTCTGGATGCTAGAGCTTGGGTCAGTGTTTCCGTATGGTTTAAATGATAATGTCAGTGGGCTCGGCAATGTTACAAACCGCCGTTCAAATATATCCAATATTACCCAGCTATTTAAACCCCATCAACGGAGACATCACAGCCATGGTTGGAGAAAGTTTAATAGTGCGATGATTCACGATCATATCACTTTAAATTACTTAGTGGGTTTAACTAACACACCCAATAGTACACATAGCTTACGCACAGTTCTGTATGCGTTACCTCTGAGAGCTTTAAATCATATAGCCAGAGATATACAACAATCTGCGTCTTCAGGAAATATAATACCACCCAAAATCACCAAAGTATGTCAAGATATAGCGTATTTTCGGTTGTATCGTCCAGTGAACATAATCGAAACATCCTAAGATCGGCTTTTCTTGAAACTCAACTACTTAGGTAAAGGACTGGACATTATTAATTTACCTCGAATCCTGAATGATCCAGAGGTACGCAACACTGTACCAAACTATTTTAAGTTCACAGAACCTCCTTGCATATCATATAAGTATACTAAATCTATAGCCACCAAAATATTCAATTACTCCAATGCTGTCAAGGAGTTTGATTGGAACTTATACACATCGGGGGGCTATAGTTGTGATTGTGAATGGTCGAACTTTATCTATACACCATGCAAACATGTTGTGACTGGTGATCTTGATGTGGTGAGTGATAAGGACCTAAGACTACTCCTGATGAAGGGACCTAAATATAGAGAGCCGAGAAATATAAATCTGAAGGCCGACCAGCAGATAGTCTTGTCTGCTTTGGAACAGTACGCTATTGATTGATCTAAGCGAGAAAAAGTTGAACCTACAGTACTCGCTGATTGGCTGGACCTCACCAAGAGCAAGGTCGTTGAAACAATCCGCATATTGACAGAAGTACCCTTCCCCAAGCAAAACAAGTACTGAGAAGCCCCAATTCGCAAGAAGTTCTAGCAAATCTCCAGAGTAAATTCGTCATAGTCCCAGCAGACAAAGCTCCAAAAAATATAATATTCATATGTAAATATTACTATTACCAGGTGCTGGTTGAAGAGTGGACTGTAAACATATCGTCATCAAATACGTTTACTTACTCTCAAGCTGCATTTACTCTGGAAGATTTATTTAACAATCACAAAACGTTTCTCAAGGAAAGAGGTATTTGTATTCCAACCAAACATAACGATATGCCAAAAGTATACTGGACCCCCAAAATGCATAAATCACCATACAAATAGATTCATAGCTGGTTCTAGAAGCTGCACCACCACGCTTCTTTCAACCCTGTTGACGAGGGCCCTTCAGGAGGTAAAAACATTTTGGGAAAGGTATTGCGCCGCTATTTCTAAAAACTCTGGCGTTGAATGTATGTGGATATTGAAAAACTCAAAATGTCTCACGGAAGAACTTGATGCTAAAGGTCACATACCGTATAGACATGTATCCACATGGGATTTCTCGACTCTCTATACTACAATCCCTCATCAGGACCTTATTGACCGTCTAAGTTCATTAATAGTATCTATGTTCAAGAAAGCTGATCGTAGATATATTAAAGTCGGATGCCGTAAAGCATTCTTTAGCTCTACTACATACAAGAGATATCATTCATGGGATGTTTCTTTGTTTATAGAGTTGCTTGAATTTCTATGTGAAATTTGGCAACACAATATATCAGCAGCATATAGGTATTCCAATGGGTACTAATTGTGCACCCCTGTTGGCTGACCTATATCTGTTCTCTTATGAATATGACTATATGCAGGCGCTTTCAAAAACCGATCCATTCAAAGCCCGTTCCTTCTCATTCACCAAACGCTATATAGACTATCTTCTCGCTGTGGATAATCGCTATATAAATGACGCAGTGAAGGTTATATATCCACCTTCACTGGATTTGAAGGAAACTACAGATCACCCTACAGGCACATCATATTTAGACCTATATCTCTATAAAAATGAAGCTGGCCTTCTCTCTCGTCGACTGTATGACAAAAGAGATGATTACAATTTCGACATCGTAAACTATTCCTTTTTGGACAGTAACATTCCAGTTGGACCTGAATATGGCGTATACATATCACGCCTAGTAGCATTTGCTAGATCCTGTGTTAAATGTGACGATTTTAATCAACGTCACCACACATTGTTGCAGAAACTTATAAAACAGGGCTACACCACCAAGCGCCTCCACTCAAAGTTTCTCAAATTTGGCGATACATATCGCATGATGATAGCAAAATACGAGCGTAGCGTGCAAGATCTATGGCGTAACGTTTCGTAACTTGTGTCTAATTCCGCTTAACCCGGGGCTAGGGGCCGTATGAACCCATGAACTTCAAGATCCTCATGGTACTCATATGAACAGTCACAATCAAAGCGTGACTGAGATACATCATTCTTTAGCTGACGACTTTACATTGAATATTATTAATTAAGAATACTGATCAGCGATACGGATTTGATATTTTTGGAACATCATGATGTCTTGCCGGCATCATTGAAAACTGTTGACCGCTTCTCTCTTGCAGGAAACAAGCCTATGTTTATGTATACTATGATTGCCTTTTTGAATTTGGTGCTAATACTGTTATATGAAATATGGAATAGGTCTTTGGATTATGGACGCGGATATTCTCTAATGGACGACGGCTGAATTATGAATGACGGACCAGACGCTTGTAATTAGAGTCTGCATGGCACTTATAAAACATTAATCTAATAAGAATAACACTAAGTATATAAATCTGCATGTATTCAGTAGTATTTACTGGTCACACAGTTATTATAATACTCTGTGTACATTCTTACCAGATTTATCTGGCCGAAAAAGAGCAACATGGATTTCACCTGTACTGATTTCCTGACATCCTAATCTTTGAAAGATTTTCCGCTCTGTTATACTTCTATCTATATATTAAGTTCATTTATGCAGACTAACATCAAATCTTTACATATCATTTTATAATGTTCATAGGTATTTTGTATTCATCTTGGACAATATTCTGAGTACAACATAACTTGAAACAACATCTGGCCTAACAAGATAACATGAACTTTACTGTCACCTGGATTTTTTCCCCCTTAGTGTAATACATGTTGTGTAAATAGTCTTATCTCCCTGTAAGAAAATGTATAGAAGAATGACCACTTATAGCCTCCACCTTCGTATGTACAGATATGTTTCACCACGTACCACCTCCCCGTGTACACTGTATATAATGTCACATTTGACGATGTTTTACTCACCTGTAATTTCTTATGTTTATAGTTATTCTACCAACTTCCATTGTATATATATGTTTTCCATTGGCTACTCGGCAAAATCTACTGTTCTAAAATTAGACTCCGTCAAACTAAATTTTAAATACTTCAATGGATAAGCATGACATGAGCGTTGAGGACTGCCCAACACTAGACCTAGCTTCAACCTTTCCCTTCTCAAATGAAGACTTTATACCTGAACAATATCCAACAATCACAACTCAACCTATAGAACCTGATCTTCTCTAAGTAACAAGTGCTTCAATCCTATAGAATTAAACAACATCGATCATAGCAATTCACCAATCGACGATAACGAGTTTGAAATTAGATACTGGAAAAATATTGACATGCATCAATCAAATTGTTTTACAGAATCTTCTTTTTTAAAGGACCCAAACTTAAATATCTCCTCCGAAGGCAAATCATTATCCTTTTTACACCGTAACGCCATTAGCCTGAAGAAACATTTCGCAGGAATTACCGGGTTTTTATATAACTTAAAATTTAACTTTTCTATTTTGGGATTCTCTGAAAGTTGGCTTAATCCTGCGACTGAACGTTTACTGGATATCCCGGGTTATATACCCTATCCTTCTTCTAGAAGTAAAAGAAAGGGCGGCGGGTTTATTCTCTATATCAGAGACAGTATACATGCATGTATGCAAAATTCGTGAAGATCTATCCTTTTGCATTGACGAACTTGAATCTCTTTTTCTTGAAATAAATTTTAATGGTTCAAACTATTTAGTCGGCATATTTTACCGACCACCTGGAAAGCCTGTGGATATATTTAACAGGCGTGTAACTGATATCATAAACAACAATTGACACAGAAAAGAAAAATGCGTTTTCATGAGTGACTTTAACATAGATCTATTTAAAACTGATATTCACAAGCCATCGAAAGCTGTTCTCGATATTTTAAGATCACACTATCTTTTCCCTCAAATAACTAAACCGACTAGAGTAAAATCGCACTCAACAACATTGATTGACAATATATTTATCAATTTCCACGATGACAACCTACTCTCTGGAATATTTTTAACAGATATTTCTGATCATTTCCCGATCTTTCATATTTTAAAACCCACTTGTGTCTACAAACCATCAAATAAACCTACAAATAAACCTACCGCATATAACGACTGCTTTTCGTTAGTTACCACACAAAATCTCATCACTAAGCGTATCATTAAACCTTGGATAACCCATGGCATTCTTACCTCTATTCACGAAAAAAAATAGACTTTATCGCAACTACGTTAAAAATCGCTATGAAGATTGGTTGGTTGGTTGGTTTGGTCGGGCACTCCATCGTATTACATTGGGCACAGGTCATACAGAGTATGCCGTGCAACCCTTTCCCCCACGCCGCCCTACACATGCTCCCTCGTACCAATGACGCATAGCCACTGATATCCATATCTAATCTTGACTATGTCCCCAGTCTTTCCTCTATTTCTCTTTATCATCTATATATATATTCATATATTCACCAATTATTTCCCCACTAGTTCTCTTTACTTTTCTCAATGAAGTACCCAATATTTCTCGTAATTACAGAGAATGCCGTGCAACCGTTTCCCCCATACCGCCCTACACATGCTCCCTCGTACCAATGACGCATAGCCACTGGTAATGAATATCTGTTCCCCATTATATCTTCTTTACATCTGTATCCATATCTAACCATGAACAGGTCCCCAGTCTTTCCTCTATTTCTCTTACACATCTATATATATATTCATATATTCAACAATTATTTCCCCACTATAGTTCTCTTTATTTTTCTCAATGAAGTACCCCAATATTTCCTGCCATTACAGAGTATGCCGTGCAACCGTTTCCCCCACACCGCCCTACACATGCTCCCTCGTACCAATGACGCATAGCCACTGGTAATGAATATCTGTTCCCCGTTATATCTTCTCTACATCTGTATCCATATCTAATCTTAACTAGGTACCCAGTCTTTGCTCCATTTCTCTTTATCATCTATATATATATTCATATATTCAACAATTATTTCCCCACTATAGTTCTCTTTATTTTTCTCAATGAAGTACCTCAATATTTCCCGTCATTACAGAGTATGCCGCGCAACCGATTCCCCCACACCACCCTACACATGCTCTCTCGTAGCAATGACGCATAGCCACAAGATACTCATAGTATCGATTATATAGAAACAAAGTGAACCACACTATCTGCTTCGCTAAAAAGAATTACTTTGAAAAGATATTTAATGGATCAAACCATGACATAAAAGGAACCTGGAAAGTATTAACTCAGCTACTAAATCGAAGGAAAACGTCATCAATATTCCAGTCTTTAGTTATTGATGGTGAAGAACACACTGATCCTCAAACTATAGCAGATAAATATAACGAATACTTCAGCACTGTAGCCTCGAACTTGGATTCTGATATACCTGACGTATTACCGAGCTTTGATGAATACTTGGGCCCGTCTATACCCCAACTTTGATATTGAAAGTACCAATTCTGCTGATGTTCATAATGTGATCATGAACTTAAAATCTGCTTCACCGGGCCTTGATGTTATTGCTATGTCTTTTTCTCAAGCTTGTGGCAAATTCTGTTTCAGTTCCTCTTGCGCATATTATGAATTTATTCTTCAATACTGGTGCTGTACCTAATGCTTTTAAATTTGCTAAGGTGACCCCAATTTTCAAATCGGACGATCAAACCATCTTTACTAATTACAGGCCGATATCTGTTCTCCCCGCGCTCAGTAAGATACTTGAGAAACTCGTAACCAATTCAATGACTCTATTCTTGGAAAATAACAAAATAATTTCGGACAGTCAGTATGGATTCCGATCCAATCACTCAATATCCCTCGCGGCAATTTCTCTGTATGATACCTTAATTGCAGCTAAGGAATCCAAAAAGTTTAGTGCAATAACATTCTTAGATCTCTCTAAAGCTTTCGATACAGTAAATCACGAAATTTTAATCTCCAAATTAAAACGCTATGGCTTCTGTGGCTCTGTTAATGACTGGTTTAGAAGCTACTTATCTCGTATAATAACATTTTATCATCCCCTAAGGATATCACCTGTGGTGTACCTTAGGGGATCAATCCTTGGGCCCCTTCTTTTATAATATACATAAATGATATAACCAACGTCACAAAATTACTTAAAATAATTCTATTTGCGGATGATACATCTGTTGTTTCCTACTCTAATAACGTTAATCATGCTGTTGAAATTACGTCTCCGGAGTTAGATAAGATTCACACCTGGTTGTATGCTAACCGCCTGTCTCTCAAAGTTAAAAAAGTAAGCTTATGCTGGTAAAACCAAATAAGAGAAAAGCGTCAAGACATGTACCACGTTTTTTTTATATTCGGGGAAGAGATTGAAACAGTAAACGGTTATAAATTTCTATGAATTTTTATTCACGATAGGCTAAACTGGACACGTCATATTGACTACATCTGTAAAAAGCTAGCGAGAAACATTATTAACTATATTAAAACTTCGGTGAAGAAGAACACGCTTTATATTCTTTACTATTCAATGATCTACCCATATTTATCTTATTGCAATATCTGATGGGGGAACACGTATACCAGTCACCTGAATCCGTTGATACTTCTACAAAAGCGTGCCATTCGTATTATCACTCAAATAAACGAGATCATACCCAACTACAGTTTACCACTTTAAAAATCCTACCACTTCTTAGGTGGAATCTGTATACAAGTCTAAGCTTTGTCCAAAAGTTTGTATATCATGCTGAACTAATACCAGCTCACTTTCGAAATAACTTTACTAAGTTAAATGAAATCTACCGTTATTCTACGCGAAACCAGGTCCTAAATTTATGCAGACCTTTTCATTCTTCCAATTTATCTTATTATACCCTTAGAACAGCTGGACCCAGGAAATGGAATAAGTTAATCTCAACGCTTAAAGTCATTAAATCCTCATCACTATTCAAATCTAACTTGAATTCCTTTCTACTCGATGCCTAATTAACTTGTATATTTTTATCTCGTTGCCTTGTACCACATGCTAAGATAATTTATCAGTGTATCGTGATTCACTTTCTGCATTCTCTCAACTGCTAAATGCTATACAATCTTTGAGATAGAACAAGCCCAACTGGGTTTTATTCCCGCCAATGTAATCTTCACTCCATTTATATCTGTGTTCTCTATGCTAGTTGGTGCATAAAATTCCATTCATTCATTCATTTATTGTAAGGTTATGTTGTATAGCAAATAATCAAACAATGATTCTGGCGGTACCAGAACACACATTTCCTATGGAATCAATCGGCAGCTCACACAGTACTGGCGCTCTAACCGACACAGTCACGTCACCTCCGACAAAACCAAACGTTCAATGACTGACTTTATAGAAAGTTAACCTGTCAAACTCAGCAATGTTGATCCGCTTCTCCGAGAACACCTATTACAAACGGAGTCGTAATATCCTAATCAACTCTGCAAACACTGGACTAAATCTGACAGATGAAGTTGTACATTCGGTCGGGCGCTTGATATTCATATCATGGAGTAAGATGTCGATTCTTGACCACCATATAAATGCATAAATTTCGACTTTTCATTTACCAATTTTATATAAATCTGCGTGCATGCAACCTTGATATTGTGATGTGTTTTGAAAAAAATATTTCCGAAATACTATTCCATGACCCTTTGGGTCGGTTATTGTAAACACAACTATTTGTGAGAAACAGTTATGTAATTTCAAATTTACAGGATAACATAGAAACTGCTTGTGTAAGGGTAATGAATTAACCTTGGTTTTGACGACTGAATTTATGTAATGCGACAGATTCGTGATCTGCTTGTCGTAATTGCACCGAATTTATAAGGACATTTATGTTGGGTTAAATTGACATTGTAACGTATAGCATTGCATATAATGGAATGAACGGCACATACAGACAGGCTAAAACCATCAGGTCTCACAGAGGTTCATGTCTCCAATGATAGATGTCTCTATCTCCAGGTCTGAAAATGACAGTTTACAGAATGGTCTGATGTTAATGAAGTTGTGCTAGTCTGCCTGCCAAATGTTGCCGATCATTCCTAAGTTAGGTGGAATGAATTTACAATAAATCGGCTTAATATTCAACGGACATGAACTTCGTTTTGTTGTATCCTGTCTCATTTAATGAGGCTATCAAATCTTCGAGAAATCTCAGAAGCCGGACCTTGGAATCTATTATTGTATAGGTTTTATGAAGACCATCCCCTGAGTCTGAGACGACTTCGCGTTACAACATCTTAAAGATCACGCGCACAAACCCTGTCGTCTTGAAGACCGCAAATTTCATAATGGGTAATCTCTCTCTCTCTCTCTAACTCACCAATGTTCCCAAGTTTTAAATTGCATCTAGAAATCCGATGAAATATAAATTCGCTCCAAACAAGGGAGGCAACTCCAGCACGTTACCCGGATTGCTTCATTTCTATAACGCAAAATAGATACACGTCTTCTGTTCTCTAGCTGACCTAATCGATCGGAAATGGAAAACGTGGGGGAGGGGACATTGGTGGTTTTTAGAGATAATTTCCATCAGAGTACTTATGAGATAAATATGACATGATTTCCTTGAACGTTCAGCAGAACGGACACAAATAGATCATCAGAACACACAGCTTAGCTGTAATCTGTTCGACTTCTTATATTTTATTACGAAAACATACATATGATGTTACATATTTATTCTCTCTCGGAATAATTGCATACAACTTATCACTTCAGTGCGGCTTATATTTCATACCGAATTATAAATTATCCACATAAATTAAATGAAGTTTAGACCATTAAGCCCACTGGTGAGTTTACGACACGGGAAAACTGTTAAAGGTCAGTTCACGTTGAAATCCCCAATCGCGTATCCCAAATCCAAGACCAATTATGCATGTATCTAGACCATTACGTCACCTGACGTTTAACAGTTTGTACAGCCACAACTCTCGAAAGTCGTTACGGGTTTTATAAAGAAGAACGGAGGTCGGAAGAAACAATACCACAGCCAAGCTCTCCCTAAGATATTGCGTTTCACATACTCCCTGGTTCTTGTCACACAAGGCGCTAGTGCGGCAAGACTCGCCGCTATAAAACAAAGAAAGGGATTTACTTCAATGCATATATATATACATAAAATGTCATAATATTCGCAGTTGCAGGATGGTTCAATACCTTCCACGCGAGATAAACACATTTTTACAGCATGAGTCTAAATATTTCTGTTTTGTTTTGTTGTTTTTTAACTTATTAACTATCTTATCTAAATGCGACAATATTTTGTTCTTTGAAAAAAGTACTTTGTTCAGTCTTGTACAGAGAACCAATTCCGGTTTTATGAAAAGCGAAAGACGTCGAGGATTTAACCTGTAAAAACCTCTAACTGGATGGGAACATTTGTTTCCAAAACAATATGTCGTTTTTTTTAACAACAAACACCGTCACAAGCAGCCAGAGGATGCTAAGTCCCCCGCCGAAATGGCAGCAATATTTTTTAGCATTGTTGGTCTCGAGGTAAGAGACAACTGATGCGTTTCTTGGATATGGCTGGTTGCTACAGTTTTGTTTGGACAGATGAATGTGATTAAGCTTTTGAAACCCTGGAAGCCATACTCAAGAGCGCGCCAGTTCTTTCAGCATCAGATTTAGATTCACCTTTTAAACTGGCTCTAGATGCTAGTGGCGTAGCTGCTGGTGCCGTTTTGTTACAAGGAGATATAGATGGTGTAGATCACCCATTATGTTACTTTTCACGTAAATTTGACAAACATCAGAGAAATTATTCTACAATTGAGAAAGAATGTTTGGCAATGATATTGGCTTTACAACATTTTGATGTTAATGTTACTTCCTCATCATTGCCAATTACTGTATTCAGTGATCACAATCCACTTGTTTTCATAAGTAAGATGAAAAACAAAAATCAAAGATTGTTGAGACGGAGTTTGGTGTTACAAGAATACAATATTTAGATTAGACATATTAAGGGTAAGGACAATTTGATTGCTGACTGTTTGTCTCGCATATAATGTACATAGGTTCGTCAACCTTTTTGCTGTTGTAATATAGATTTGTTTGCAATAATGTTTTGAATGGTCAGAAAGTTCCAAGTTTGAAACTTTCTTTTTTCGAGAGGGGGAGTGTCATGGTTTTGTAGTCTATTATTAGACATTGTGGCTGTTTTTAGAATATAAGGCTGACGCAAGCTTGTATTATGTGGGTCAAGCACTTGGAGCTTTCTGGAAGGCTACTGTAGATTGCATCTAGGTCAGATGATATGGTAATATGTGTATTCTAGAAGCTTCTTGAATTGGTAGAATGATCTGAAATGTCTCATAGAGTATAAATAGCGCTCAGTCAGTCATTCAGTAGGGAATTCACTGTGTATAACTGAGCAGTGTTGGATTACCATTATACCGAAGAGTGATTTGTGCGCGTCAACAAGGACTGTAAAGTGCATATCGGTATAGCATTGAACAGCAATTTATTTGTTGTATTAACCTTACTTAAATTGTATATGATTTTTGTATTTTTAAATAAATATTTGATTGTTAATCCTGGACTTCACATAACTTTCTGTTACGTTTTGCAGACGTAACAGATATATTATTTGTTATGGTGTATTACTGTCGGATCACCTGCATGTACGAGTCACACTGACTCCCAGAGTCAGAGCCTCTTTAGCGGCTTTCTGTTGGATCACCTGAAGGTAAATGTACATGTAGACAGAGCGACTTTCCGGATTGTGATCGTGACCGCCTAGGAATATCCAGTCACTGGTTTCTTCTAAGTTAGTCGAGTTGACAATCTAATTACTGATTCAGTGAAGATTTCTTGGAAACGAAAGCATAATCAACTGGATCAACCCATAATCTTCTCTCTTTGCCAGTTTATACACTTTGAATCCTGGAAACATGGTCTGTGATGGAGGCTCTCATGATATATTAGCTCATTGGATATCACGTTCTGAATTGTTTGTAAGAGGATTTCGGCCAAGAGTCTATCATGTGATCGTATTTCATATACGTCTGAGATATGGTACCCATAGATCAGGGATTTAACGTCACTGCATGATGGCGTGGTATCTAGCACAGAGTGTAGGAATCAACACTTTTTATGTACATACATGTAGGCCATTATATAAATTAGGTAATGTTAAACGCTAGTTTTGACGTCACTCTAGTTTTAAAAGTGTACATTATTTTTCACGAACGTACAGCAAGTGTACATTCTTTTTCTGGTAAGAAACGCGTCCGACAGTTAAAGCATGTAAGAAGACACGAACGACTAGTAAATGGGGCAATAGACTACTCGATGTCGGTATCCTGAAATGTTCAAATGACAAACCCAAACAGCACTGCAACAAGCGAATTGGACGTATTTAATTCAGCCGGAACTAACAGGTGGAATTAAGTGATGTTCTTTAAAAGAAAGTAGACGAGCGAAGAAAACACAACCCAGAAAGATACCATGCCGACTACAATGTTATAAATGTGCAAATTGCATATACATGTAGGAACCGTATAAAACTTTAACTCCGAATAGCAGTCCGATAAGTGTTCTATTTATTTAAGTTAACGTTTATTGTGACACGTGGGTATCGAAAGAGTCGTCCAGTCGCGGATTGTAGTTTCTCTGATTTCGCTCACGATTTATTTTTGTGAACGTTACACTTTCTGCCTTCTGATATACATACATTAAAACACCGACTGCCTCAAATATAGGTCTAATCGTTGGTTGTCGCCTGCTGGGCTTTGATTGCAGACTAAGCAGTCAAAATATGACGCGTCTGTATATCGTAACACATTAATTTTCTGCCGTACGTATACGTGTGGGTAAGAGCGAAATGTGTACCGGTAAACGTGAATTCCTGTCAGACATTCCGTTAATTATGGGCCTGGTATAAGATCATGCGTATGGACACCTGGATAAGTAATTTGTATGTCTGCATGTTTTGCTTCATATGCGTTTCACGTAATGTAGATTGTGAAATCAAATCAAATCTTCGTAACGATAACGCGAGAGTTACGGACCAGGAAACGGGTTGTGGAAGTTTTGTTTCGTATGCAAATGTGTTGTTTGTCCTGAAACAACCATGATGTGTTACATAATACGGCCATTGTGTAAGTTATTTATCGCCTACGACATCGGGGAACGATTTTCCTGTATTGAATAGATAAACAGCAGCCCAGGTAGGCGTATGCGTAAATTCCTTCCCATGTGATGGACTGTTCATCATGTAGGACGCCGTCAATCGGGTACAGTGTGCGTACTTGGCCCTTTGCAGTTATTGTTTGAATGATTCCACACATGTAATTACCTGGGCCTATATCATGGCTCTTTGTTCGGTTTGACATAGCTCATTAATACATTATCGTTGGACTAACGTTTAAGTCGGTGAAAGACCTCGTAACTGTACATTCGTGAAAAGGCATCGACTCGGCGCTTCGCGCCTCGTCGATCCTTTTTCACGAATGTACATTTATTCGGCCTTTCTCCTTTACATAATCGTTTAACTGTTAGTACGAGAGATCGCTTCGGATGTGCTCGTATAGGACGTAAGTGTCCAGCTCATCTACAATAGCTTTAATGTAGCATATACGAAATCAAACCTAAAGAGATCAAATGTGGAGCGTTACAAGAACGGCAAAATAGTGGCTCTAATAACTGCATAAGAAAAAAGTATAGTAAACAGCAGATCTAGATATAGTATATACTTCTGACAATTTTTCGCAGAGAATGAGAAATGTGATAATCGTACTATGAGAATGCACCATACCACAGAATTTTACATCTGTAAATTCAACAATTTTCCAGGAGGGACGTTTACAGAAGTCCGATGAAATCTTTAAAAATGACGAATACAAGTGTCTAGTCCGTGATTCAATATTCAGCCGTCGTCCATTGAAGAATTTCCGCGTCCATAATCCAAGGACCTATTTCATATAATAACATTAGCACCAAATTAAACGGATAAATCATAGTATACATAAAACTAGGCTAATTTCATGCAAGACAGAAGCGGTCAACAGTTTTCAATGATGCCAGCAAGACATCATGATGTTCCAAAAATATCAAATCCGTATCGCTGATCAGTATTTTTAATCCATATGATATGCGTTGTAAATTCGTTATCTAGAGTTTGTGGTCTCTCGGTCAGGCTTTGATTGTGACTGTTCATATAAACACTATGAGGATCTTAAACTACATAGTTTCATACTGCCCCTAGCCCCAAGTTGAGCGGAATTAGACACACGTTACGAAACCTACCGCCAAAAATATTGCACGCTACGCTCGTATTTTGCTATCAGCATGCGATATGTATGGCCAAATTTGAGAAACTTTGAGTGGAGGCGCTTGATGATACAAGTTTCTATAATATTTGTTTGTGACGTTGATTAAAATCGTCGCATTTAACACAGAATCTAGCAAATGCTACTAGGCGAGATATGTATACGCCATATACAGCTCCCTCTGGTATATTGCTGTTCAGATAAGAATAGTTTACGATGTCGAAATTGTCATCATTTCTTTTGTTGTGAAGTCGACGAGAGAGAAGGCCCGCTTCATTTTTAGAGAGATATAGGTCAAAATCAGATGTGCCGATAGGGTCATCTGTGGTTTCCTTCAAATCCAGTGAAGGTGGATATACATGTATATCATTCACTGCGTCATAGGCAGAGCCTACCCCGTTTTACATATAGTTTTGACAAATGGACAGGCCCATGATGCAGTCCAAACCATGAGTCGAGCTTGAGTTCTTTATGTTCATTCAGAATTTCACAAATCGATAATATTTACTGTCAAAATGCAGAAGAAAGCACCATATTTATATATATCCATCTTATTCAAAATAAAAATATTCGGTGAAAATGCACAAGAACACACCAGTGTACTAAATTTAGATATAAGAAAATCCCAAGAGAGATAATATAAATGTAGCTGGGAAGTATAAGTTCCACTTCAGAAATCTTTCTTGGCTTTTGCTTCAGTCGAAAAAAAACAGTTCTCAAATGTCTAGATATGATGTACCCGGTATTTGTTTCCGTCATCCATGAACATTATGTAGAGGAAACCCAGCGGATCAATTCCGAATTGCTGTGAGTTATTGATGTTCTGGAGATTAGTTACTTCTAGGAATATGATGGCATTATTTCACCAAATACTTGTGGATAAGTCGGTCATTTTTTATTATATATCTTTCCTTGCAGGACACAGACTAAATTCTTGCTTTAAATTAATTTCAATGGCATAATGACCCACCTAATGGACGGTACATACCCTACCTTCACAATGATGCCTTATTTTTAACATCCAAGGCAGTTTAGACAGTGGAATAGTATGGAATGTGTTATGGTGGTCCTCCACAGTTTCGTAGTAATGACCCCGGTCTAATTTCATAATACGATAGACTGCCCTTGTTCTGCTACATCATAATTCTTCTTGTCTTCTTAATAGTTTATATCTATAATGCCATCCTATTCAGCATTATCAACTCTGCAAACGAGTACGTACAAATCGAGTGCTGGCTTCGCCTACACGCAGATCGGGATCATGGAGTAAAGTTTGTCCTGCCTCAGTTATGCCCCTTAGGTGTGCCTAAAAATCGGGACTCATTTACGGGAAAAATATCTGACAAAAAACGGGCAGGTTGACACCCACTTTTGTTTGCCTTTTTAAGTTGAGACCGAACCAGGGAACGTGATTAAGAAGTTTAATTGAAATCGCTCTTACAGATTTTTCTGGAAATTGATCCGAATTTGACCATTTTTTGACATTTTTAAGGGGTTTTCTAGGAAAGATGAAGCAAGCATGGAGGAGCATGTTCGAGTTTAATTTTTCTATAACATAGCAGTGTTATATCTTAAAATAATAGTTTCATCATGCTCTTTCAGAAAATATATACATATAAGTGATTTGGGTTGAAGGTTTTACGACAACTGGTGACCGAATAACGGACCCATAGTCTATTCCATGCCGAATGGAAGAATCCCTGGAGTGCACCCTATGTACCTTATGTCATGAACGTATGACGTTCGTAATATTAAACGCTTCTGAACCATGTAGACCATAGTCAATACACATATAATTAGAGTGATATGTTAATTGCAATATTTGGTTAATTGATTTCAGTACACGCCTGACAATGTGACCACCCCTCCTAAATTGGGCTTTTCCAGACAGAATTGTGTCCTACTGACCTACATAAAAGGCACCAGTCCGTAAAAGTAAACGTTTATGAACCATGTAGACCACAACCAATACACATACCTTCACAATGATATCTTAACTGCAATATTTAGTCCATAGATTTCGGGACAGGCCTGATTTTTTGACCATCCCCCTAAATTTCATGTTTATTCAAAATTATTTTGATCTGTGAACAATCTCGGGAAGAAGTAGTTGAAGGTAGACGACAAAATTATTTCATCAAATACTTGCATATGGTCTACAGAGAATCTACAGCTGTTTTTTTCATACTCGTGTTTTTTCCAGTGAACAGAGCTGACAATATGGAACACATCCTCCAATTTTCATTCTAATTTCACGATAATGACCTACTGACCTACATAACAGATGAGCTTTGACCAATAATCAAAATAAATATTCCATCGGGTGATTGCTCATATGCATACCTTCGTAATGATATTGACAAGTTACTTGCTCCGCTATAATTGCTTCCAGCACACTACCATGTTTCAGATTCTCTCCCCACCAAGAAAGATGCATCTTTGTCTGGTCTAACAAACAATCTCAATAAAACCGTTCTGTACCGTGGATTGAAGTTCATCCTAAAATCAACCCTTTTATTCTGTTTGAGATTATGGACTAAATCACCGGGAAATGTTCTTTTATCATTTATTTTGTGCATTAGTTTAAGCGTAGTTTCGAAAGAGTATTGGAAACGGTAACTTCTAAAAGTTCGTCCACACTTCTAGAAATATGCACACTATATACACTAGATGTGATGATGCATGGAGAATGAGGTTAATGGTTGGGAGTCATCGTTAACACCTTATGGCCATGACATCTAGAAACATTTATTTTGTTCAACAACAGTGGGCCTGCACCATTGTGTTACGCTGCAGAATACACGGAAAATATCATGTGATTTGCTAACAAGAATGGAAGCACGTGCATTCAGTCACAGTCTGGGGACAACAATATGTCTAGACTTGAGCCTTTTCAGCTGCACAAAGACTCAGACAATAGCTCCCTACATGAAGTATCTACCATTCAGTCAAACTGATCTTCTCTCTTCCATCGTCTATAATAATCTTATTTCTTTTTATTGTTTATCTGCCCAACATTTGTACATTTTCTGTTTTTCCTGGCGCTTGTGATCCAGGAATGTGAGAAGCCAAGATCGAGATTATGGCAAGGCGCGTGACCTCGGTTGGCGCCATGTAATCTCTTCCCAATCCTGAAAGGTATGGGACGACAGAAGACTATATTTGACTAAATAACCGATATCCGACTGGGTGTGTGACGAATGTAAGCGTTGTCTAATCTCATCACAGCCCTGCAGAGTTATGCTAATGGTAGGCAGTGTCTAAATCTCATCAACAACCGGTAGGGTGCGTGACGCTGGTAGGCAATGTCTAATCATATCACAGTCATGCAGGATGAGTTACGATGGTATGTGTTATCTAATCTCATCACAGTCTGAGTGACGATGGTAGGCGTTGTCTAATCTCATCACAATCCGGCAGGGAGAGATGATGGTAAGCGTTGTCTACTTTCATCGTGATCTGGTAGGTTGCGTGACGCTGATAGGCACTGTCCAATCCTGCAGCATGAGTGACGATGGTAGGCGTTGTCTAATCATATCACAATACTGCAGAGTGAGTGACGATGGTAGGCGTTGTCTAATCATATCAAAATCCTGCAGCATGAGTGACGATGGTAGGCGTTGTCTAATCATATCACAATACTGCAGAGTGAGTGACGATGGTAGGCGTTGTCTAATCATATCACAATCCTGCAGCATGAGTGACGATGGTAGGCGTTGTCTAATCATATCACAATACTGCAGAGTGAGTGACGATGGTAGGCGTTGTCTAATCATATCACAATCCTGCAGCATGAGTGACGATGGTAGGCGTTGTCTAATCATATCACAATACTGCAGGGTGACTGACGATGCTAGGCGTTATTTAATCGCATCACAATCCGACATGTTTCTCTCGGTTTTTGTCCATTTTGTATTCCACCGGTATCAAGTTATTTTCTTTGTCTGTCATCACAGAATCTGACAGTTTCGCAGGATCGTTAATTACTAATTGCGCAAGTGTCTTATTAGATGTCCTGCTATTCGTACAGCAACATCCGCCTTTGGTAATCAAGAAAGGTAGAAGGAGTGCTGTCGAAGACGAAACTACTATGGCTGCTATTAAATATGGCCACTTGTAGCTTTTTGTCACGTCGAACAACGTACCTGTTAAAAATTAAAAAAACACCATCAGACAAGATCGAATGTTCATGACATTTTTTTGTTCGTTCTCTGAGTATCGCCATGATATAAAGTCGTGTGAAACACGAACAGAGCATTTCCTCAAATACAAATGTAAAACATAATTTGGTATGCATGGGGCTTTAGAGCCCCCAATTTGGGCACACCCTCCATCTGGCATGGCAATTTTTTTTAGAGTGGCGTACGAACCTAAGTTAGAGTAAATATTAAAAATTACTCAAGTTAGACATATTATGTAGGCTTTCTCTCACATATATGAGACATCACTAACTTGCGCATGACGTTAACGACCTGACGTAGGTAGGAGAAAATGTCTCCCTTGACTTGTATGGCTCAATACATAGGGTTAAGGTATGAGGTTGTACTTACAAGTTTGATACACCTATCTATCTTAGGCCGTCCCTGCCTAAATTCGTTGCTTTGAACATATACCATGTATTGAAATATAATTTAGCAATTACTTTTGCTTGATTTAAAGAAGTCAATTTCCATTTCGCAAATGTCTTATTTTGAGATGCATAAATCTCAACCTTCATGAATACACCAACACCACCAAAGCCTTTTCAGTCTTTTGCCTATCCTGCAAGATCATTATACTCAAATATCAAGGAAATCAAACAAGTCGTTCAGAAGTCATAGTGTTACATAGATTTGCGTACGTTCATGCCTATTCGCCACGCAGCGACCAATTGCCACGAAACACAGCCATGCAAAGCCCTGGGAAGATGACGCATGAGAGTTCAACGGAAACACTTCAATCATGATAATGACAATGAGGTTTTGACGTTAAGTGGCAATTTGTCACAATACACCGTAAGTGAAATTATCGTGTCGGCAATGCACTATTTATGCCTGGCAACCTAAAATGCCACCGATCGAATTGGCTAATTTTCATTTCACAAAACATTTCTTTAGAGACGCAAAAAACGTACCTCTATATTTACCCCAATATCACGAAAATATTTTCAGCACTTTGGCTATCCTTCAAGATCATTATAATTAAACTTCACTTGTTGACTACAGCGTCATCTAGTGATGAGCAGCGGCAACCAAATCACTACTAGACAAATTTCCCTGACGTAAGGAGATAGCAAACAAATTCTAATCCGGAAATGCTGAACGATTTCAGAGATATTCACGTTTAACGGGGACGTTGCACAGGCAGTGGAACAGCGAAGCCGTTTGCCATATTAACATAGGAACATCCACTTTGTGGAAATGCAATATAAACTATCGTATGATCGCTGAATGGTGGTGGGATATATGGTTCCTTGAAAACACTTTGTAGCTCTTTTGATATTCAGTCTGTGTTCTGTGCAAGATGTGATTTTGCTTATATAAGGAAACGATTGGATTACTCTGGCACTCACTTGAGATGATCAACGCGGGATGAAATGTAAGAGCCTATTTTATTTTACACACCGACTCTATTGTGTAACCGGGGTTTTTCTTTTGCCGTAATGACCCGGCACACAATGGGTTTCACTTGTGCCCCGGTGTTCAAGTAGCAAGAACCGGGTGTTCATGCCGATCAAATCCGGGGTAATATTTGACATGAACACCTCCCTAGTTTCAAGAGACACACTGACTTCTTTGTCTGGCATGGGCATTCGTCTGCGTGAATCGCCTGGTCGCCTTCAGGAATTAGCAGGTGTTCATGTAGAAATAAGTGGGTGAGTGTTAAAGTGATTTATCAAACATTTTAAGATTAATCATTGAAAGAACGAACAATGTCCGTTGAAGTGTGTGACGGGAGATAACTCGTATGAAAATGATACAAAAGCCTTTTGATATCGAACTTTCAAGTGAAATTTCGAGGAATTCAAGCTCAATTCATCTTCACATTTCAAGTTAAATGCTACATTAGCGTTCCGTCACGTGTAGTGTTCGACTTGGATATGCGAAGATGGCTCAATTGAGCACCACTGAATCACAAATCAGCTTTGATAAATGTCAATCAAATACAGAATTACTTTCCATTATTGGAGTGACAAGCTACATGTATCGTTATAGGATCTGCATGGAAATACGCCATGTAAATTTCACACTTTGGTTTATTTTGCTGCCAGTCACATACCTTCTTGTCGAGTGACACCAGCGTCGTCGCGGTCGTGCATTCTTGCTGTAGTTTCACTGAATCCAGTCATAATTTCTTTTTGTGAGCGTTACACTATATGCCTTCTGATATACATACATTGAAACAGCGACTGCCTCAAATATAGGTCTAATCTTTGGTTGTCGCCTGCTGAACGTTGATTGCAGACTAAGCAGTCAAAATATGACGCGTCTGAATGTCAAAACGCATCAATTTTCTGCCGTACGTATATGTGTGGGTACAAGTCAAATGTGTACCGGTAAACGTAAATTTCTGTCAGACATTCCCTTAATTATAGGCCTAGTATGAGATCATGCGTATGGACATAGGGATATGTAATTTGTATGTCTGCATATTTTGCTTCATATGCGTTTCACGTGATGTAGATTGTGACACGTATATATATCAATTACATATATCTTTTTGTTACAAATCTTTGTAACGATAACGTGAGAGTTACGGACCAGTCAAACGGGTTGTGGAAGTTATGTTTCGTATGCAAATGTGTTGTTTGTCCTGAAACAACCATGATGTGTTACACAATGGCCATTGTGTAAGTTATTTATCGCCTTCGACATCGGGGTACATGCAGAATGAACACTCACACCAGTCCGATTTAAATACCTCGGTCGCTTCGCGACCTCGGTATTCAAATCGGACTGGTGTGAGTGTTCGTTCAGCATGAACCCCTCTGTCTCAGGCGATAACTATTACTTCTTCCCTACACAATTTAGCTAACTCAGCGATGTCGACTTCTTAACTTGGTCAGTGGACAGAGCTAGAGCCGATGGAGTCGATGTCGACTTCTTATCTTGGTCAGTGGACAGAGCCGATGGAGTCCGTGTATTTCATAATTAACGCGAATGGACTGTTTTTAAACCACGGTAAACAGTATCGCGCGTTTCTGAATGACACTAATATCAATCGACACGCCTCCATGAACTGCATTCCGGCTACTGCTTGATTCTTGGCGGCAGTCTTTGGGTCGTTCTCTGTGTCATTTCTCCCTGTGCGTATAGATGGCGAAATGTATTTTCAACTGATGAAAACTGAAGATTTCCAAATAAAACTAAAGTATTACATTGATGCCAGTTATCACTAACTCACCATATTTCCCCATATCTAAGATAGGAGATATTGAGAGGAAATGACAAGGAGATTGCCACCACAGAACAGAGTGACTGTGGAATGTTCTTCAACAAGACGTGCCCACTGCGTGGGATTGAGTTGGTGTAGTAAGGTCCGATTGATTCACATACAATATCTCTAATCAACCTACCTGAGAGCGGTGGACCTGCGATGACCCCTAAACTGCAGGCGAAATAGGCGAAGGAGAATGCCTGCTCCATTTTCTGTCTTCCAACAATGTCCATGGTGACCACAGCTTGTGTGACGATGAAGGCACCAAATATAAACCCGTATCCCGAGGAAGCCAATGTATACAACACAAAATCGTCTGCCGGTGTGTACAGTGATATGAAGGCACCTAAGAGTACATTCAAAATAACATAAAGTGTCAATCTGTCCAAAGACCTTATGTTGCATAGAGCGCCACCAACGAGGCGTCCGAGTATATTGCCCACTCCAAAACAGGATATCAGAATGTCTACTTGAACTCCCACAAAGCCAACTTCCGTGTACAGATCCGGTCCGAGAATTATGGGTACCGTACAACCGAGACCCCACAGAGAGTTGTTAATGGCGTAACAGATGTAGGTTTTGTTTCTAAACAAGCTTAGTCCTTCCTCTGCATGCAGCTGCAGTTTATCTAAAGACTGTGATTTAGTACTGTTATCATTGATGTAAATTGAGCTGCTGAATGCCGATTTTAGGTCTGGTTTTGATGGCGATTTCAAGAGAATTGGTCTCATGAGGGCGCCTAAAACACACGTATTTAAGCAGAGACCAGCGATGATGTACAAAGATGGCTGCCATGAGAAGTGCTCGATGAGTAGGCGTTGTAACAGCGGCATAACCAGAACTCCCCCACCTCCGCCAGCGATGGTGATACCAGCGGCTATTCCACGGTACCGCCTAAAATATAGATTCACCAGAATCACAGATTGCAAGAAAACCATACCACAGCCGACACCTGCAAAGAAAATACAATAATATAGTGCTCGGTGAATCATATATGATACGGCGATGTCTGGTCTCGTTTCATTGGCTATCAGACACTTCGTAACATCAATGCCGGTTGTATCATGTATGCTACACTTCAAATTCCTTCTAGTGGTCATGCTGTTTTAATAGCAATACAGGATAGAATCCAGTACGACTCAGTTTCAAATATGGCAGCATCGAGAGGATCTCGGCTCTGATATCACGTGTCGTGAACGTGGGACGTTCAGTCTCAAGTATAACTGAAACTCATAAAAACAGAGATTTACGTCTTATAATGTTATACAGCGATACAAATGATGTTTTGTTCGCAGCGGGAATGGGTTCTGCTTAGAAAAACTAGCCCACAGAAATGTGCGTATTATATCTGCTATAACGGGAATTCTGGGAGCTGAATCGGATATCTGAGACTTCTCATTCCTTGTTGTTCTCAGTCTTATTGTCCTCAATTTGTCACATATTGCTCAATACGTAACATTCCATAAGGTATATATGTTTAATTATACCAGGATTGTAGAAGTAATGACATTGTTGCAAGATCCCTTAATGCCCAATGCGTCATATATGATACACAGATAAATAAATGACTGTAAATAGTGACTGTAGGAATTCATATGGGAAGGGTCCCGTGGAATAGAGCGGTGTGCACAGCTGACTGACTGGAATCCTTGGCTCACATATATTGGCACACTTCTTTCGGATATATATAATAGTGACTAAACGGGTCCACAAGCGGATTTGTGCGGATGATAACTATCGGATAACCATGTTACCAGAAGGAAACTCTATGAATGTAGATATACATGTATACATGTTATTTGAAATTCTTACCACCTAAGACGCTGAAGGTAAAATAGAACCCGATGATGTTGTGGACGTGGGCTGAAGCCACCAGGCCAATTGAGGACACCAATCCCCCGAAGATGATGGCCGCCCTGTGCGAAGTTCTAGACACAAACATCGTGGTAAGAGGACCTGAAAATAAGAGCATATTATGTATGATTAAGCCATCTGCGCATGGTTGTATCAATATTATAATTCTACCCTTCTTTCCACGAATGATCTGCGCGAACTCAGACAAATATCAAATGTCGAAGAGATACGCCTGGGTCTCCTTGGTACAAGAACGATCTGTGCAGTTCAGCATGTTCGGCAAATGACTTAGAGTAGCCTAATCCAAGTAGATTACATGTACGTTTCTGATACGTCATCTCCAAATTATATCACAAGACAACCCCGCCTTCGGGAACTATGGAATTCATTCGGAACTTCACGGAGATGTTGCTTCGTTGATTTCCGTCAATTGTCAATTCACATTCTGAGACTGATATAGGGAACTCACAGTGGCTTGGTTAGCAGTGAGTCTCTTCGTCGATGCTGTTGTTAATATTTTTTTTTTTTTTTTTTTTTAGTTTATTGTTTTCATCAAGAATATAATTATTTCCCACCTATGACCGTGAATATCAATAAAATGCTTTCTATACGATCGTATAATTCGCGGTGAATTTTTTAACATGACAGTTTCATCACTTGATAGTATAGATGGAGACATAGTAGAGGAGGGATATGTAGATCGATGTAGGTCGTACAGAAAGCAGTTTATGATATCCACTGTCATTGTGGTATTTTGAAAGGTGGGAAATAATTACATTCTTGATGAAAAAATATATATATATATATATAATAACAACAACATCGACGAAGACACCCACTGCTAACCAAGCCACTGTGGTAACAGGTGGTTCGTATTTTTGTTATTGTTCGTCTATGGGTTATGTATATTTTCTATGTAATGTTGCAATTTGTATTCTTCATATATGGTTGAGAGGCGGGTCAGTTTAACAGATTGGTTATGCTATTGTAGTTCTGTGAGGAACCAGTTTCCGCGGTCTTGCTTCAGTTGCAATTTTAGTTGATGATGATATTTATTCTTCTGACACTCGGTCATGTGTTTTATATCACTAGTTGCCAGGTTCACCGCGTTCTTGAACTTCGGAACTGTTGTTTTTCAGGTCTGATTACCAGAGGCATAAGCATCTTTAAGAAGTGCATTTTGTGTGTTTTTGAGTCTGTCGTCGTATTTCAAAGTAGCCAAGAGGATGTCGAAGTGAAGGAGAGAGAGACCAAGTTCGCCATACAAGGGAATGTGTTCGACGAGGCGATCCGAGGGTCATTTTACAAAAATTTGTTCTGAATGTGTTTTGTTTAGTTTTTCAATACTAATCCAGAAGTTGTGTATGTTCTTGAGCAATTTTTCCTCTATCCCCAAATTTCACATTTATATAATAGAATATTAAACATTCATAAACAATGTTAGTATTTATTATCAAATCAAACCTGCTGTTGCTATGGCCTTATCTCCCTTAGGAGCATCCTTTGCAAATAATTAAAACTGAAAGTTGTCTCCCCTTAGGGAGCTCAGCCAACTCAGCTAGGTTACTTAAGCCCCTGCACTTTCCTGAATCTCCCTCTTTCTCACTCTTATAGCTCGAGACGTGCGGTGTGCAAGACCGTAGAGTGAGGGGCAGGATGGGAGCGTAATCAAAGCAACAGCAGGTTTGATTTGATAATAAATACTAACATTGTTTATAAATGTTTAATATTTATGTCTCAAATCTTCACCTGCTGTTGCTATGGCTCACTACCAACATATGGAGGTGGGTACCTCGGCCGTGTTGTAGTTCCAATGGCAGGCTTAGTAACCGCTGAGATGATCACGGATATGGCACACTAGAACTCGACAAGAGAGACCCTGGTCGGTGACGCTGTGTGTAGTCATGGAGTAATCATAATAGATTGTTGAATGTGGCCACTAATTACTCGTCCATGCAAACCGTGATCGTGGATGTGGTGCACAATTTTACTCCCACGAAGGAACTCGGGCCGGTGGCGCTGTGAGTATTCAAGTGGTAATCAGTGTATAACGAATAGAAGCGGTCATGTACATCCCGGCAACATCGTATACAAGGTGCCCATCTTATACCACTCTTTAAGTCCACAAGCCGTCTTACGTCAACTCTCTGTACTTTAGTCCCTTGTTGCTGACACTAGTAAACCTGAAAGTAGTACTCACAAATGTGTCAGGTCTTGTAAGATGACTTGTGAGTTGACAGCAGCTGCCTCTCTTGAGATGATCTCATAAGTTGGTCATAATAGCCCTCATGCACCAAAACTCTCTGTACTTTAAACCTGAAACTGACACAAAGTATACCTAAACACCAATACTCATCATTGTGTCAGGTCTTGAAAGATGTCTTGTGAGTTGGGAACAGGCTGACCTGTTGAGGTGATCATGTAATAAGGTGGACATGTGATTAGCTGTGATGATGCCGTAACTTGGCTGACTGTTTGCCTTACAGCACACTAAATACTCACGCAGAGAGAACCCGGGTCGAAGACGCTGAGGGTACTCGTGGATTAAAATCAAAAAACTGATTGTAAATGTGGTACACAATACTCAATAGAAGGAAAACCCAGGTCGTGGAGACGCAGTGGGTGTTAATAGAATAAAACCAGTAATAACTAAGAAAAGCCATGCCTAAATCATACTCACCGAAGAGTCGGGTCTTGTAAGTTGGCTGACTCACTGACCTATTGAGGTGATCATGTGATATGGTGGACATATGTAATGGCTGATTAGATGTGATGATGCAGCAAGCTGGCGGATTGACTGACTTGCTGCGCTGAACGAAGATACCAACACCCCCTCATTTTAGCCCACCATCTGGTGGGCTGTTCAAATCGCTTTTCGTCCGTGGTCCGTCGTCCGTCCGTCGTCCGTCGTCCGTCCGTCCGTAAACAATTCTTGTTATCGCGATTTCTCAGGAACTACTGCATGGATCTTTCTCAAATTTGGTACACAGGTTCCCCTTGGGTCTAGTTGTGCAAGAAATCTGTTTTGGTCCGATTCGAAAATCCAATATGGCCACCAGGCAGCCATCTTGGATTTCCCCATGAAACCTTGTTATCGCGATTTCTCGGGAACTACTACGTGGATCTTTCTCAAATTTGGTACACAGGTTCCCCTTGGGGTCTAGTTGTGCAAGAACCCTTTTTGGTCCGATTCGAAAATCCAATATGGCCACCAGGCAGCCATCTTGGATTTCCCCATGAAACCTTGCTACATGTATCACGATTTCTCAGGAACTACTGCATGGATCTTTCTCAAATTTGGTACACAGGTTCCCCTTGGGGTCTAGTTGTGCAGGAAACCTTTTTTGGTCCGATTCGAAAATCCAATATGGCCACCAGGCAGCCATCTTGGATTTCCCCATGAAACCTTGTTATCGCGATTTCTCAGGAACTACTGCATGGATCTTTCTCAAATTTGGTACACAGGTTCCCCTTGGGGTCTAGCTGTGCAAGAAACCTTTTTTGGTCCGATTCGAAAATCCAATATGGCCACCAGGCAGCCATCTTGGATTTCCCCATGAAACCTTGTTATCGCGATTTCTCAGGAACTACTGCATGGATGTTTCTCAAATTTGGTACACAGGTTCCCCTTGGGGTCTAGTTGTGCAAGATATCTTTTTGGGTCCGATTCGAAAATCCAATATGGCAACCAGGCAGCCATCTTGGATTTCCCTTTAAAACCTTGTTATTGCAATTTCTCAGGAACTACTGCATGGATCTTTCTCAAATTTGGTACACAGGTTCCCCTTAGGGTCTAGCTGTGCAAGATACCTTTTCTGGTCCGATTCGAAAATCCAATATGGCCACCAGGCAGCCATCTTGGATTTCCCCATGAAACTTTGTCATTTCTCAGGAAGTACTGTATGGATCTTTCTCAAATTTGGTACACAGGTTCCCCTTGGGGTCTAGTTGTGCAAGATACCTTTTTCGGTCCGAATCGAAAATCCAATATGGCCACAAGGCAGCCAGCTTGAATTTCTCCATGAAACCTTGTTATCGCGATTTCTCAGGAACTACTGCATGGATCTTTCTAAAATTTGGTACACAGGTTCCCCTTGGGGTCTAGTTGTGCAAGATACCTTTTTCGGTCCGATTCGAAAAACCAATATGGCCACCAGGCAGCCATATTGGATTTTCCCATGAAACCTTATCGCGATTTCTCAGGAACTACTGCATGGATCTTTCTCAAATTTGGTACACAGGTTCCCCTTGGGATCTAGTTGTGCAAGATACCTTTCCTGGTACGATTTGAAAATCCAGTATGACCACCAGGCAGCCATCTATTTCCCCATGAAACTTTATCGTCATTTCTCAGGAACTACTGCATGGATCTTTCTCAATTTTGGTACACAGGTTCCCCTTAGGGTCTCGATATGCAAGATGCCTTTTTCGTTCCGAATCGAAAATCCAATATGGTCACCAGGCGGCCATCTTAGACTTCCCCATGAAATTTTTTTATCATGATTTCTCAGGAAGTGCTGCCTGGATCTTTCTCAAATTTGATACACAGGTTCAATTGTGCAAGATACCTTTTAAGGTCCGATTCCAAAATCCAATATGTCCATCAGGCGGCCATCTTGGATTTCCCCATGAAACTTTGTTATTGCGATTTCTCAGGAACTACTGCATGGATCTTTGTTAAATTTGATACACAGGTTCACCTTGTCGTCTAGTTGTGCAAGATACCTTTTCTGGTCCGATTCGAAAATTCAAAATGGCCAACAGGTGGCCATCTTGGATTTTCCCATGCAAATTTGTTAACGTGATTTCTCAGGAAGTACTGCATGGACCTTTCTCAAATTTGGTACACATGTTCCCCTTATGGTCTAGTTGTGCAAGATACCTTTTTCGGTCCGAATCCAAAATCCAATATGGCCACAAGGCGGCCATCTTGAATTTCCCCTTGAAACATTGTTACCGTGAATTCTCAGGAAATATTTCATGGATCTTTCTGAAATTTGGTACACAGGTCCCACATTGGGCCTAGTAGTGCAAGATACCTTTTTTGGTCCGATTCGAAAATCCAAGTTACGCTTCAAATTAATTCGGTATTCTCGAGTTGTGACGTTGCATCACAAGAGTCGGCGGATCAAACGGTGGGGCATATTCTATATATTGACTATTATCCATACCTTCACCTTCCATATCAAGGAGTTCAAATAATTCGGAATTAAAATGTATTTCTTCAAATTTTAAATCAGCTTTCTTTAGTCCATGCAGTAGCAAGTGAACTGCTCCACCCTTTCGTCTGCCGGCGGGTCGGCTACATGAAGGGACGTTACTCTTGTGACTCAACGTCACAAGTCGACAACTGTAGACTACTGCATGTTTCGATCCAAGGGAGATAATCAGGATTCAGGCACTTTCGAAGTTTCAACATTACTGCGCAGACTGGATCCCTTCAGTATTAAGTAGTGTACCATCTTACTATTTTCAGGCATGGTATCTTAAAAGAGATATCTCAAAATAGCCGTATAAACAGAACAGAATTAGCATTCGTTCCTAATTATAAAATCTTAAGTATGTTTCATAGCTCATGCCAAATTGTCAAAGAGATTGGTCTTCGCTTCCAGATGACACGTGCAAAAAAATAAATTAAAAAAATGCTACGAAACAAAGGCGAATAATCCTCCGTACATGTATATTCACTTTCAGACTAACTTTGCTCATTTCTCTTGTATTATAACAACCGACATAAGTACAGTTTCTAGAAATCTTGAAACTCCTGAAACTTAGATTATATCTTGGTGTTTTTCAGTGGCCTTTTCTGATCCTTTTCGCTCAGATTCGAAATTCTGTAAACAAAATTACAAATCAATAGTATTCTTGGTAATGTCACGCACTGCAGTTGGCTGAAGAGACAGGAATAATAGACGACGAGAACCCCGACCATGGTCGGTACGAGAGAGATAGTGGCGTATGGCTCGTAGAGGGCATAACAGGATGTCGTCCTCAATGTCACAAACAAAGTCTGATAAAGCAGGGATGGAATACAAACGTTGAGCACAAGAACCTTGGCGCACAGCCTCATTCTAGGCGATGAACTCAGGGACGGGACGAAAGGAAATGCGAGATCAATTTGCCGTCCAGGTCAAAGACGACCTTTCCAGAGCGTGAAGCTCGGAAACTCTAGACGCCGAAGCGAAAGCCGCCAGGAAAGCAGTTTTGTAGGAAACAGCTTTAATAGAGGCGGACTGTGAAGGTTCGAAGGGCGGACGAAGCAAGGCACTAAGAACCACACAGAAAATTCCACTTCGGTAACAGCTGGCGAGTACGGCGAGACTGTAAGGCGAAAGCAGGTAGTAGAGCAGAGATATTGTCGTTCAGACTAATGTCGATGCCGGTCGAAAGACGTAAAACCCTAGCCAAAGCAGACCGGTACCCCTCAATGGTGTTGAAACTTCTTATCACGATGTAGGTGAAGGAGGAAGTCAGCTACTAAGGAAAAAGAGGCAGAGTCGGGATCGGAATCACGTTCTCGGCACCAGGACACGAAATATGCCCATTTCGATTGATAGAGCTGCGATGTGGAAGATCGATTGGCTGAAACCATCGTCTGTGCAACTTCTGCTGAAAATCCTTGGACTGTAAGTGCACTCTGGATAGTCTGCAGACGTGTAAGTTGAGCCACCGCGGGTTGTGATGTATTATCCCGTGAGGTTGACGCAGTCGTGCTGAGTAATCTTTGAAGAACTTCCTGAATCAGGGCCATGGGCGGGCAGGCATAAGCCAGGAAGTAGTCCCAGTAGATAGAAAAGGGCGTCGATGGCGAAAGCTTGAGGGTCCAGAATCGGACTGACGAAGAGGGCGAGCTGCGCATTGTTCCTCGTCGCAAACAGGACGATCAAGGGGGTCACCCAGATGCTGCAAATCTGGCGGAAGGCCTCCAGATGAAGTTGCCATTCGGTCAGAAGCACGGTGTCGGGACGATAAAGGCGGCCGCAAAGACATTGAGCCGACCCGGGACAAGGCGAGCATTGAGATGACAGAGATGAATGAGAGCCCAGTCGTAAAGATCCCACACCAGACGAAACGTTGAGAAAAGATCGGGTGGTACCCATCTTGTTGATGTGAGCACTGACAGTAGAGTTGTCCGTAGTGATAAGAAGGGACGAATTCACGAGATGCCAACTCCAATGCTGAACTGCTAGGATGACTGCCTTCATCTCCAGAAGGTTGATGTGAAGTCTGGCGTCCAACCTAGACCATCTGCCGGACACCTCCAGTCCGTCCAGATGGCTCCCAAATCGATCACGGAAGCATCGGTGTAGAGATGGAAATCGGAAGGGAACTCCCCGCATGACGTTGAGGCGCGACTGCCACCAAAATAGAAGTGGAAGTAGAGACGTCAGTACCGGCACTAATGGATTGAGGGATGACGTCTGAAGAAAAGACAGATGGTACTGCAGAGGCCGAACTAGGAGACGTCCGTAATGAGTAAGGTCCTCCGTAGAAATGAATAGCCCTAGAGTTGATGACAAAACAACTATAGTGCCAACGTCTAAATACTGGTCCAACGGTCTAACGGGGAACGAAGCACTTGATGGAGAGTGTCGAAAAACTGTCCCAAAGTAACGACGAACCTAAATAGACCTCGATGTGAAAACCCCGAGATGGAGAAAAACGCCATGACTGGAGAAGTGATACAAGGGGCGATGTTGACTCCGAACGGGAGGACTTGACACTCAAACCGACGACCGACGATGGTGAATCGTTGGAAACGCCGAAGACGAGGATGAATGGGTATAAGAAGGTAAGCGTCTCGCAAAACGATGGAGGTCAACCATACGAAAATGAAGACTCATCAACCGAATTGTCAGAAGAAAGGTAAAGAATACCGGCTAAAAGACGAAAAACACCGAAGTCGAGAGACGTGCAGGCGAACAAACGTCGAAGCCTCGATGACGATCAAAAGAAAGATCTAGAAATGGAGACCGGGACTGTCGAACTTGACGACCCTGATAAGGAGGTATAAAAGAACGACGTGGTGAACGGCGTTGTGGCGTACGGGAACGTCGAACAGATGTACGAAAACGACGTGCCGACGTACGGGAAAACGGCGTTGAGGTGTACGAGAGACGACGAACAGACAATATGACCGACGTGCTAACGTACGGGAACGATGTTTAGGCGTACGTGAACGACGAACAGGCGAACAAGAACGACGTACAGGTGCATGAGAACGACGTGACGGCGTAATGGAACGTCGTTGAGGTGTAACAGAACGACGTAATGCGAACAAGAAAGGCGTTGCGGAGAATGAGAACGGCGTTGTGATGTACGAGAAACGTCGTTTAGGAGAACAGGAACGATGTTATGGCGTACAAGAACGACGTAGAAGGAAAAACAACTGAAGTTGAATCCGAAAAACTGTAAAACCGAAACTCGAAAAGTCACAGTGGAGTCCGAACGAAACAGCCGTAGTTCGCGAAACTGTTATGAGATGTGAAACGCAGAGGAGATGAAGTACACGTTCATTGTTCCACGCGTTAATCGTGGGCGTAACTCCGCCCGGTAGCATCATCCCCGACATCAACACAAAGATACTTCCAACATATACTAGGAAGATCTTCAATAAATTTAAAATTCCCCAAAGAGAGCAATTACATTTTGATGTCTCTCGCCGGTAGATAAACTAAGGTCATTAAAATTTCACAATTTGAATTGACCAATCAAGAACAATATTCAATCTTGACTCCAATTGAGGTCTAAACTTCATATAAGTCCTCAAATGAAATAGATGAAATTATCATACAGAAGAAAAATTAAGATCAAACAAATGCTGTAGACCAAAAGATGTTTTGGATGAAGCAGTCGTAGAAGAAAAAACGGCAAAGAACGTTGCTTAGGAGCTGTCTGTCGTTCCTCTTACTAGGCTGTAACCGGTAATCGTTCTCGGACGAAAGTAACTTACGAAGTAGAAGAAGACCGCCCGATGGAAACAGTCTTATGCTGTCCCAAGCAGATGATTGAGTAACTCCAGGCTTGATCTTTGCCCGGCCATCAGACCAGGGAAAGATCAGTAAACACCCTAGTACATGTCGTCGAACGAGAAACAATTCTAAAGTCTTCCCGGAGAAATAAAACTCACACTCAAGCTAATAATATAATTTCTCAGAAAGAAGAAATAAAATTAAAACTCACTCAATTTGAATTGTAAGTCTAATTCAGTATTCCGACGGGAAAATTTTGGTTGTGAAAAATAAATATATCACAATGCAATATTTACTAGCAGAAAATGTGTTCCAAAGTATAGCACAAATTCTTAATAAACAATCTCGTGATCTCTTTTCTTGATCAAAACAGCCCTTGATTACACAAAGAGAGTAATTTGGTAGGCACATTAAAATGTAAGAAAGACGTAGTGTATAGCTTTGACTTGTGACGACGAAGACAAACACAACAACGTAAGAGTAAATGGCAAAGAAAAACCTCTGCAAGTTCTCTCTCTTGATCACATGATATCAAATAAACAGAATAACATTTGATATAACAAGAGAATACATTTTTTGGTAGGCACAATGAATTATATGCATAGATGTAAACTACCAAAAACTGAAAAGTCCGAAACACAACAACAACAACAACGAAAACGAAAGGATATGTTAACGTTTAAATCAGCAAAGATACTTCCCTGCAAAAAAAGAGACGTGGAATCCCGAAGATTTAATACGTTGAAGCATTTCTTTTCCCAAAGAACTGGACTGCAGGCCGAAATCTGAAATCAACTGAAGTCTTTGTTCGTTGATAACAAAAGAGCGGTCGAGAAAGCCGGGCTTGGGACAGAATCCTTTGTTGTCCAAACAAAGAAACGGGTTTGTGCACAAACACGCCAGACAAGACTTACCAACCGGTTCTAAACTGTGTGGAATTTTTTCATTATCCTCTCATACAACAATCCCACTGGAGGGGATTCTAATAGAAGTGAACATGAGGAACTAAGTCTATGCGATAAATCCAAACGAGAAACCAGAAAGATCTTCGCTAAAATTTGAAATCTCCGACAAGAGCAATTTCATTTTGGCGTCTTCAGATAAAGCAGGGTGTCCGTAACCCGCAATAAATCTAGCCTGGGCATAATTCCTCCAGGCGGTATCATCCCACTTAGACACTCTAAACACGTGGACTGACGGTAACAGAGGTGACCTTTGCATGAGAAACAGACAGTGTGAGCATCCAAACTAGACCAAAACTGCCGACACGAACGGCATGAATTAGAATTTACAGGGACAGATATCTCAGACATAATGTCTAAGTAATACAGCAAGAAAATACTAGCTTAGAAAAATGCAACCGTGGGTCAAAACCAACGACAACCAAACCAAACTAGCACACTATAGGACACTTCCTTGACAGCAAACCACTCGCGAGTAGGTGCGAAAGAGAAGGAGGGAGATTCAGGAAAGTGCAGGGGCTTAAGTAACCTAGCTGAGTTGGCTGAGCTCCCTAAGGGGAGACAACTTTCAGTTTTAATTATTTGCAAAGGATGCTCCTAAGGGAGATAAGGTCATAGCAACAGCAGGTGACGATTTGAGACATAAATAGGCTTAATTAAGGTCTGGAATGGTTTAATTGGGATGTTTGTTGGAAGTTCACTATTATAAAATACTTTCCGTATTTTACATAATGCCTTCTGAGCTCTTTGCTTCAACTGAAGTGCGTTGTCTATGTCGTTCAAAGTAGTCCTTATGTCTCTGTAGGATTGAACTATTGGTATTGTTGCATCACCTATCCGGAAAGCAGGAGACGAGTGCTCATTTGATTTTCGTTGTTGTGGAACCATTACTTTTATCCGTATTTTTGTTGAAATGCCAGCAGTTACAGTATAGTTTTTGGTGTTTAAGGATATTTTGCTGTCCATCCTCAGATTTCGACATAATAACCAAATCATCTGCATACATTAGATGTGATATAACCGCTTCCTGTAATAAGGGGGAATCATTTTCGGTGTGGTTGAACTGGCGGTCATGAAGGAAAATGTTAAAGAGGGTAGGACTGAGGTGGTCTCTCTGACGGACTCCCAACATGTTGACTAATTTGGGCGAGTGCGAGAGGTTTTGCTTTGTTTTTGTATGCATATATTTAATGAAGTTGTAGAAGTTCCAACCAACTCCTATTCGAAGACGCTTCAAGAACAAACCGTCATGCCAAACCGAGTCGACAAGACAGAAGAATAATTTGTTTTTCTTAAAAACATATTATATGAGAGCAGAAATAATGTAAAGACTGTCTGTTGCTCGACGATCTGGACGGAAGCCTGTTTGTTCTTCTGGGAGGATGCTAGTTTCTTCGAGGAGGTTTGAAAATCTGACATTAGGAGTTTACCAGGACTGTTCAGAACAGCGAACAATTAGCGTTGATTTCGACGAGTATGAACCAGAACAATCTGTTTTAATTTAATGGTTTCACTCACCGGATGAGGAGAATATACCGAAGAGTAGAGAGCCGACCAATGCCCCGTTCGCCTTACTGACACTCCAGTTATGTATGACCTCAGTGACGTAGACCCCACATCCCAGGGCTACGCCTAAAGCCACGAAGGCGTTCAGAGTGGCCGCAGCTAAAACTACCCACGCCCATCCTTCGTCCTGTTTGGTCGATACTTTGAACCGGTGTGCCATGGCTGATGTAGACGAGTTGGCCTCAACTCCAAGGCGTGATTCAAGGGAGAGCCTAACGAAAGATTCTCATCTGAAAAGAGATGTCAAATATCTATCAATACTGGTGAATGATGAGGAAACACACCGACAGTACATGCTGGTTGTCGAGTATTTCACTCGAAAAGTAGGACTTACCACTCGTAAAAATGGCTGCTGATTCAACGAAATGGCATGATTTGTTCCATCAAATATTTAAAAATTCGATTCGGAATGCCATAAATACTAGACACGCCTTCAGATTGTGCATTATAGTATTAAACTCACTCAACCTACAAATGATTGCTTCGAATCCTTTCAAAGGGGATGATGCATTTTCCCGAAAAGTCTTCTTTTCAGATTGCTAATAACATCTAGGTTCTTACTTAACTTTAAAACATGACTTGAACGTGTCAAGAGAGTCTCATGTCTTCAGTCTCGTATTAGAATTTATTTTATTACATATACAAAGTTGTATTTCACATAAATCAGTTGCTGTATTTTTCGGATGGATAAATTCAAAACGAGACCTAAATTTGAAAAAAACGGTTCGAATGGCATGATACTGTTTAACAATTTCTGAGCAATCACTTGAAAGACGTAGAAGTTATTAGAAACAGAAAACGAAAAGCCTCTGTGAACAGTCTTTAATCCCCAATAATCTACCAAAACGGGTAGGGAAATGGCCAACAGTCCATTAAAATAATCAATCTATACTGCAATCGTGGAATATACGTCAATTGTGCACTGATGTCTTCAGATATTTGTACGTTACCAGGCGTAAATTCGAGCCCTGTGGCTTCTAACACTCATATTTCCATTTGCCAGCTTTTGAGAGTTTCCCGAATTTTAATCTTCCAGGGTTCATGCTCCATGTAAGAATCACGAGACAATGCATACAATAGCCAATTACAAGCGTCTAGTCCGTCATTCATAATCCAGCCGTCGTCCATTAGAGAATATCCGCGTCCATAATCCAAAGACCTATTCCATATTCCATATAACAGTATTAGCACCAAATTCAAAAAGACAATCATAGTATACATAAACATAGGCTTGTTTCCTGCAAGAGAGAAGCGGTCAACAGTTTTCAATGATGCCGGCAAGACATCATGATGTTCCAAAAATATCAAATCCGTATCGCTGATCAGTATTCTTAATCCATAATATTCGTTGTAAAGTCGTCATCTAAAGAATGATGTATCTCAGTCACGCTTTGATTGTGACTGTTCATATGAGAACCATGAGGATCTTGAAGTACATGGGTTCATACGGCCCCTAGCCCCGGGTTAAGCGGAATTAGACACAAGTTACGAAACGTAGCGCCATAGATCTTGCACGCTACGTTCGTATTTTGCTATCAGCATGCGATATGTATCGCCAAATTTGAGAAACTTTGAGTGGAGGCGGTTGGTGGAATAGCCCTGTTTTATAAGTTTCTGCAACAATGTTTTGTGACGTTGATTAAAATCGTCACATTTAACACAGGATCTAGCAAATGCTACTAAGCGAGATATGTATACGCCATATGCAGGTCTCACTGGAATATTACTGTCCAGAAAGGGATAGTTTACGATGTCGAAATTGTAATCATCTCTTTTGTCATAAAGTCGACGAGAGAGAATGCCCGCTTCATTTTTATAGAGATAGAGATCTAAATAAGATGTGCCTGTAGGGCTATCTGTAGTTTCCTTCAAATCCATTGAAGGTGGATATATATCCTTCACTGCGTCATTTATATAGCGATTATCCACAGCGAGAAGATCGACAACAATATGTCTAGACTTGCGCCTTTTCAGCTTCACAAAGACTCAGACAATAGCTTCCTACATGAAGTATCTTCTCATTCTAGCTAGGACATCAGCTGAACAAAACTACGAAAAGATTCACCAAGATTTTCAAAATTTGTTAATTCTAAAAATCTTGGCGGAATTCGAAATTTGCGGATAACCTGTCACGATGAATTTATCAAAACATGCGACTGGTTGGGCGGCTACTGAAACTATATTAACTAATAAAAACAACAACAAAAAACACCCGCACGTAAAAGATTTGCATTTAAAGCATTCGGGGATGCTGTGTGCGGCAGCTGCACAAAGAGTTTTCAGTAGAACAAGATGAGTAGCTATAACAGGTCCCCGCTAGGCAGCCTATCTGAACGGATATGTTAACATCACTAACACAATTCTCTGGACAAGGCTCTGTAGTGAACTTTGCATAAACAGGTTAGGACCAACTGCCAAGGTTCGGTATATCAATACCTGATATTACCACGATCGAATGCACTTTTAACGATAAATTGATATTTGGAATATTACTCTAATATCTATTCGCATCTCTGAAATAACATTAACGAGTTTACATTGAGGGTTTTGCATCAATTAATTTATTTCCAAAAACATCAAACGCGCAAGTTTTGCTACTTTCCCTGTGTATTTCCTTTGAAAACTTGCTACTAATAATTAATCAGTAACATAACAAGATGTGTCAAATAATAAAACTTCATTTCAGGATCGTACTTTTAGAAATTTCGTTAATTTAAAAATCTCAGAGTTAGGCAGAAAACACGATTTTATGAATAACTTCTACAAAACAATTCAATACCGGTATTATGAAATATTCGTTACAAAACGCTTGTATGGCAATGTATGGGTTGACCCTAACCTGACGACCAGCCAGAGGATGCTAAGTCCCCCGCCGAAATGGCAGCAATATTTTTAGCATTGTTGGTCTTGAGGGGATATACATGAGGGAAGCAACTGCTACTTCATAGGCGTTGGGCGCGGAAGGGTCTTTCTACCTTCCCAATTTTTAAAAACTCAGAACGGTTGACCGAACGTTGATTGCTTCTGTAATATAGTTTCCATGCAGTGAAGCATGGAAATTATGTAACCGAGAAGCGAACCCAAGTGACATCTCAAGGCACATTATCTGCAAACCAAATTTGACGAGAAGCTAAATGCATCCTCAACCTGTTGTCCGAAAACCAAATTTTAAACTTGCCACCAGGTGCCGCCACCTGTAGGTGCAAGTGGGTGAAACGCAATCCCACGCAACATCTCCTGGCATGATACATGCATGCTAAATTTGAGGAGATTCCAATGAGCAGTTCTCTAGTTAATGGCTGAAAACAAATTTTAAAGTTAACGCCTGGTGGCGCCACCTATAGGCGCAAGTGAGCGAAATGCAATCTCAAACGACATCTTAGATCATGGTATTACCCGGTGACAAATTTGGGATTTTAACACCAGGTGGTGCCACCTGTAACTGCAAGTGACTGAAAGGCAATCCCATGCAACATCTCCTGCCATGGTACATGCATGCTAAATTTGAGAAGAATCCGATGAGCATGCAGTTCTCAAGTTATTGGCCAAAAACAAATTTCAGATTTTGTCATCAGATGGCGTCACTTTCTGAGCAAAAGTGGATAACGCAATCCCAAGCAACATCTCATGGCAAGGTACAATGTATATGCATGCTTAATTTGGGAAGAATTTGATGAGCAGTTCTCAAGTTATTGCCCGGAGCGACATTTCAAAGTGTTTCAAAGTTATTGCTTGCAGCACAAAAGAACGGAAAGAACCCTAGTGGTGCCACCTACAGGCAGATCTTTCTGAAACGCAATACCAATCAACATCTTGTCACAAGAAACTAGATACAGTCGATCGAATACGATTCGAGGCATGCCTTTTGCATTTTTAGTAAAGGAAACATTCATTATTTGTGAAGAAAGTAAAAACGTAAAACTTAGGAAAAACATCATTGACATGGCCCCATAAGATGCCTTGAGGGTAGGTACTCACATACCAAATTTAAAAGAATCCATTAAGGTCCAACTGTCCGGAACTGCAATTTTACCTTGACCCTCAGGTAGCGCCATGTGTAGGCAGATAGGCATAAAAATAATCCCAACCGAGATCTTGAGGCAAGATCCCTTGACATTGGAAATAGAAAATGTTAACTTGGCCTACAGTTGGCGCCACCTATGAGCAGATCGACAAGAAAAACAAACCGAGTGAAACCATCAGATAAAGTACATGTATACCAAACTTGGAAAGAATTCATTCAAGAATTAAAAAGTTATTGTCCGGAAACGTAATTTTAAATTTGCCCCCAGGTGGCACCACCTACATGTGGATCGGCATGAAAAACAATGCCAAACGAGAAATTGAGGCGAGGTACCTACACACCAAATTTGGAATGAATCGGGTCAGCTTTTGAAAAGAAATCCTTAGGTTTTCAAAAGTTATTGTCTGGAGATGCAATTTTAACTTGGTCCGAGGTGGCGCCACCCAGAAACGGATTGGCACGAAAAACAATTCCAAGCAAGATCTATAGACAAGGGACCCATTTGCCAAATACAAAAACATGGGTCTGTGCCTGATAAATTGAAACCTTTTGAGGTTGCAATTATCCCAATATTGGTGGGGACGTGCTCTCCTTGAGGGTAGTGGAAAGTGTGACTTTCGAATATAGGTCAAGGTCACCACAGAGAGAACATGACGTCCAAGCCTTCATAAGGCAGCATTGTTGCAAATATCCAGTCTCCAGCTCCCTATTATCTTGAGATATAACATCCACAATGATATTCACATTTTGACCTGTGACCTTTGAAATTAGATCAAGATTAGTCGGGGGCGAACTTGACCTATAGGTTCTTAAAATTCAGCTTTGTGTGAAGTGTCAAAACTCTGCATCTGCAAGTTGTCCCTTAGATACCACGAGTTCAAGGTCAGTTTTTTGTTAACTTGACCTAGAGACCTTCAAGAGACAGAATTGGGCATCAGACCGGAGTTAATCACTTCCGGGTCAGTGCCCACGACCAGGAATGTGGATCGGCATGAAAAGCAATGCCAAAGGCGTGGTACCTACACACCAAATTTGGAATGAATATAGTCAGGTTTTGAAAAGTTATTGTCTGGAAACACTTAACTTAGCTTTCAGGTGGTCCTCCTATCAACATGGAAAACATTCTCAAGTCAGATCTTGAGGCAAGGTACCCACACACCAAATTTGGAAAGAATCCGTAAGGTTTTCAAAAGTTATTGTCTGGAGATGCAATTTTAACTTGGCCCGAGGTGGCGCCACCCAGAAGCGGATTGGCACGAAAAACAATTCCAAGCAAGATCTATAGGCAAGAGACCCATTTACCAAATACAAAAACATGGGTCTGTGCCGATAAATTGAAACCTTTTTGGGTTGCAATTATTTCAATATTATCCCAATATTGCAGACAACACACAAATTTCAGCTTCTGCAAAGATATAGTGGAGATATATATGCTCAAACACAATATATGAGGGTCGGCCGAGGGCTAGTTTGGGAGATGGGGGTGGGGACATGCTCTCCTTGAGGGTAGTGGTAGGTGTGCTGAAACGAAAGTCATAGAAAGTTCCCTGTACATGAAACAACCACACTGACAACTGCATGCCATCATCTGTCAGTCCGAAAAACCACAAGGTGGAATTCAATTCAATTCAGGAAATTGATCAAATGCATAGTGTGCTCCCAAACTTTAGAAACTCAGTTGTAATTAATATAGTAAGTTACACCTGTAGACACAAATGGTTCGTGCAGAAGCTTTAGGGTGAGTCATATGCTGTGAGATACCATTATTTGATAGCAAAATTGAAGGAAATGTTGTCCTTCATTTACGATGACACCAAATTCAAAAAAAACACCCGGGTTCGGTATAAAATTTGGTTCGTGCCAAAGTTTTAGGGTCAATCATATGATGTGGAATACAATCATTTGATAGCAAAATTGAAGGAAATGTTGTCCTTCATTTAAGATGACACGAAATTAAAAAAACAGAGGTTCAGCACTGCGGGGATTTCCCAGCCAGTTATTTCACATTATACTTCTGAAAAAAAATATGGTTCATGCAAAAGCTTTGGATTTGAGAGAAAAATCCGAGAGCGGGAATTATTCTGGATGCTAGAACTTGGGTCAGTGTTTCCGTTTGGTTTAAATGATAATGTCAGTGGGTTCGGCAATGCTACAAACCGCCGTCCAAATATATCCAACATTACCCAACTATTTAAACCTCATCAACGGAGACAACGCAGCCATGGTTGGCGAAAGTTTAATAGTTCGATGATTCACGATCATATCACTTTAAATTACTTAGTGGGTTTAACTAACACACACAATAGTATACATTACAAGCGTCTAGTCCGTCATCCATAATCCAGCCGTCGTCCATTAGAGAATATCCGCGTCCATAATCCAAAGACCTATTCCATATTCCATATAACAGTATTAGCACCAAATTCAAAAAGACAATCATAGTATACATAAACATAGGCTTGTTTCCTCCAAGAGAGAAACGGTCAACAGTTTTCAATGATGCCGGCAAGACATCATGATGTTCCAAAAATATCAAATCCGTATCGCTGATCAGTATTCTTAATCCATAATATTCGTTGTAAAGTCGTCATCTAAAGAATGATGTATCTCAGTCACGCTTTGATTGTGACTGTTCATATGAGTACCATGAGGATCTTGAGTACATGGGTTCATACGGCCCCTAGCCCCGGGTTAAGCGGAATTAGACACAAGTTACGAAACGTAGCGCCATAGATCTTGCACGCTACGTTCGTATTTTGCTATCAACATGCGATATGTATCGCCAAATTTGAGAAACTTTGAGTGGAGGCGCTTGGTGGAATAGCCCTGTTTATAAGTTTCTGCAACAATGTTTTGTGACGTTGATTAAAATCATCACATTTAACACAGGATCTAGCAAATGCTACTAAGCGAGATATGTATACGCCATATGCAGGTCCCACTGGAATATTACTGTCCAGAAAGGGATAGTTTACGATGTCGAAATTGTAATCATCTTTTGTCATAAAGTCGACGAGAGAGAATGCCCGCTTCATTTTTATAGAGATAGAGATCTAAATAAGATGTGCCTGTAGGGCTATCTGTATATATCCTTCACTGCGTCATTTATATAGCGATTATCCACAGCGAGAAGATCGTCTATATAGCGTTTGGTGAATGAGAAGGAACGGGCTTTGAATGGATCGGTTTTTGAAAGCGCCTGCATATAGTCATATTCATAAGAGAACAGATATAGGTTAGCCAACAGGGGTGCACAATTAGTACCCATTGGAATACCTATATGCTTGCTGGTGTAGATGACAATTTTAGCGCAAACAAACTGTAAGGAAACTATCAGTCGATGCCTTGGAACAATTAGGAATTCCAAGACGGCGGCGTTGCTGGCTTTCGTGAAAAAAAACCCCGCGTGTGCCTGAACCTGCCCTCCAGTCTCATGCCTGGTGTGAATATGCGGTAATGTGCGGTACTTGTGGTATTACGATGGGCTTATTCTTATAGTACATAGCCGTCAACAAGACGGTTCTTCACAACAGTGAATCAGTAGTCTACTGATTATACTTTGCTTGGATAGAGGGATACTTGTCCGTAATACAGCTATGACGATCAGAACATCAAGATTTTTTTCCGGCATCATTGAAAATTGTGGCTTCTCTTCTGTTCATGGACGACGGCTAACTGGCGAATGTCTTATCTGACGTTTGTATATTCACTGTTCAAGACAGTCTGCTGGGGGATGATCTTCTTAAAGTTCAAATTGAAATCCACAATATCAGAAACGATTCCTGAAATTCGGCACGCTCTCGTAACATAATGTAGGATATAGTGACTCGATCCACTATTGGTACGAATCCATATTGACGTCCATATTGAAACTTCTTTCAAGCACGGTATCATGTCGAAACTCCGAGCAGCTCATGTCATGTGTTGGACTTTCGTTGTCATGGAGATCGGATTGAGATATAAAGCCAGGAGAAACACCGCAAATTAGACGAGATCTTTGGAGAGCAGAACCAGGGAAATATTATATTCATTTGGATATATATATTATATCCTAATAAGGGGGATTTAATAAGGACTGGGTGAGCGGACAGATATCCGATATTATGTGCTGTGCCACACGTCAGGGGGATCACAGTTTGCAGCTGATAGCTGTAAAATCTCTACACCATAAATACGCGAGTTCATATGGCGTTGACGGAATAGATGAGCAGTCGCGAATAACTCAAACCAGGATCATCACAAGTAAGCGGAAATATAGAACGGCGTAATCTGAGAATGACCCCAGAGGCTGATATTCTGAAGGCATATCACCTAAATTACAAGCGTCTGGTCCGTCAATCATAATTCAGCCGTCGTCCATTAAAGAATATCCGCGTTCATAATCCAAATACCTATTCCATATTCCAAATATCCACAAAGGCCTATTCGTAATCCAAATACCTATTCCATACTCCACAGTGTCAGAAGGATTGGGTATAGACATGACGTACCAAAAATCTTTGGGTCAAAACGACCCCAAAATACCTGGTCAGTTTGACTCAATCCTTCTGAGTGTGCATATCACGGCATTAGCACAATCCCAGTATACATAAAAATAGGCTAGTTTCCTGCAAGTGAGAAGCTATCAACAGTTTCCAATGATGCAGGCAAGACATCATGATGTTCCAAAAATCCGTGTGACTGATCAGTATTCTTAATCCATACGATATTCGTTGTGAAATCGTCATATAGAGAATGATGTATCTCGGTCACGCTTTGATTGTGACTGTTCATAAGACCCAGACTTGTCCACCATCATTGTATGTTCTCGCGTCTGTGTCTCTGTCACGCCTTTTTGGTAGCTGCCATATATGTCGGCACCTCGAAAGACTTGACCCTTCGACATCCAGCGCCGACACAAGCAAGGGCGGATCTACGGAGGGAGAGGACCTAGCGCTCATGAAACCTGCACAAAAAATACCTGCACTTGGGGGAGCAAACAGTTTTCAAGGCCTGGACGGCTTGTGCAGCCGCGCCTGATGGGCTGTGTTAGTCGACCTCCCCCCACTATGAATTTTTGTAATGTCTGCCTTTGATATAAGCAGAGGTAGATCGGGAAGTTCAGATGATATAATAGACCTGCTACCCCATGAGATGGAAATAAATGAGTTTTACGAAGGTCAGTTGTTACGACGGCTCATTGTAGGATAGGAGGAAATGTACCTGGAATGTAAGGCAATACGCCTTCCAAATGCGCACAATATACAGTGTTTTGAAAAGTAATCCGTAACCACCTTGCTTAATATAGATGCATCAAGCCTTGCCTCACAGTTTGACACAAGATATTCGTCTAAACTTTAACCGAGTGGCTAACAGGGTAATTGAAACGTGCTTTATTAGGGAAAGGATAGTTTTTACGGCAAGTGGAGGAAACTCTGAGACTAAGAGAGAGATAATTATTGTATTTTTGTGTCTTATGTCGGGTGAGTCCATATCTCCATTTTACGAGGAGATAATTTCCAATTTCAGGTCACATGACTTCAGAGGTAACAACCAAAAAGGCCCTGTTCACATTTCACACAGAGATCGCTTCGTGGAATACAGCCAACAACGTGTGTAAGGCGAATGACGGAAGACTTGCTAAAATAAGCAACGACAACATCAGAACAGTCTTACAACACTACATGAACAACTGGCCGCCGTCATCGCAGTGAGTACATTTATCGTTCATTAATCAATTATAGTGTGTCCGTTGTGTGTTATGTTAGCCACGATTACATATTTTTTACAGCATCAGAGCTATGGAGATCGATTGTCGCGTGTATACCTGAGAAGACAATATAAGCAAAAAATAAGCATTTATAATGGGTTTCCAGCACGATAGACGCGGTCAACAATGCCCACTGATGTGGGCAAGGCATCGTGCTAATTTGATACAAGAGTCGTATTCTAGAGAGAACCGGTAATATATGACACTCACGGGATTACGAATGATCATATATAATAATGTCTGAATAGTGTCCTTCGAGAGAGAGAGAGAGCGAGAGAGAGAGAGGTTATATGTAGTAAAACTGAAGGAAGCTGTATGTCCAGTTGTCTTGAACACTGAAGTCATCCATGAACTGGGGTGATCTCAGTGAGTAACTATAATATGGAAAGTAAAGAACTCCCTATCGCCTCAAGACCTACCGTACCTTTATCAGTATTTAAACACATACTTTCAAACCCAGATTTCTGGAACCAGCATCCTGGAACCAGCATCCTCCATATATGCAAAAATGCGTACTCTGCGCAACTATTATTTGAAAGGTCTGTTCGGAGTGACAGTCAACGAACGACGTGCGAGACTGATTCGCTGTGAATACACTGGGGACGGTCCCGGGAATGTCCTTGCTCAAACAGCATGCCGAAACAAACGCGGATATCGACATCTGATTCCATAGTGGATGACACAAATCGACTGGCTGGACGACAGTTGCCAAATTGATGAGAAAAATAAGTAATTACGACAATCACAGTTCTATGTGATCACCTCCTATGTTGTACAGAGCAGTTATACAGGAAAATAATTATTGCAATTACTTACTTTTTCCCACCAATTTGAAAGATCTGTCGTTAAGTGTTATTTGATGCATATTTTTTAAATGTGTGATTGAGTTCATTAGCTCTTTAGGTCGCTGAAATATGTGATTCCGATATCATAAATATAACGACTTCCCGGATGTAGTAACAGACAGTCATTTTCGCGTGCAGTTTGGTCTCTGTGATTTTGAGTATTTCTGGGATTTAAGGCTGGTGTTATTCCAGATTTCTTGTGTAATATATTTCGTGAGCGTTCTTGGCATCCCGCCTGGGTTGACTCAGATAGGCATTTTCTTTGTGTAGATAGATAGCACTGCTTTCAATGGAACGTTGTAATACGGGAATTTAAGTCACTACTTCGAAAACACCGTGTTAATATATAACGTGGATTATTAGTAAAACTGTTTACAATTTTTTTTTTTCGAATTAATCTTTCCTGAAGCTCAATAGGTGGGAGTTTGGTTGTGAGGCTTCCTATGTGGGAGTGTATTATATATATTTTTTCCTCTAGTGCTATGGCAAATAAACTGTTTGGGAGGCCACTGAGCCTAAAACGTTTAGGACTGAATGCTGCTAAGCCGAATGATATTTATCGTGCTTTGAATGAGAGTGTCGGATCACGGCCGGAAGTACAGGCCAAAAATGTTGTTCTCTCAAAACGGTATCTTGGATTTTTTAAGATCACTGTGGTCACTTTGAGGAGATTGCACTCACGAAAGTACTTGTCAATATCAAATGCCCTGTCGAGGTGCCAAACATCGAAATTATATGGATATCTGAGAAATAAAGTGAAGTTTGTGACATTTTTGACGAGTACTATAACTTGGCATATATTTGAAAGCTGGGATTAGAAAGGTGTGGATGTCTGGCAAACTTCCTGTTTGGCATAAAGATCACGTTAAGCCATGTTATACATGCAGAGAAGAATATCACATGTATTGGGATTGTCCGTTAAGAGTAAATGCCTGAGGCGTGGTCAGACAGGGCACATCATACTGTCATGTAAGACTCCTGAAGAAACAGAAGGTCCGACTGAGAGAGATAACCAGAATGCTCCACAATATAAAACTGGTATTCAATCCAATACAGGAAAGATGTCTCCCGTTGTGGAGAACAGTCAGTCGAGCAGCCTAAAAGAGTTGGTGAGAAAATTTGGTCAATTCTACGCCCGGATGGCAAGACCTCCAAGGGGGATTCTATTCAAAGGAAAAAGAAAAAGACCATGGAGCAAGCGGGAATTGCACCCAAGAGTTCAAACAGAGTTTCAGTTCTCCATGATAAGGAAGATAATTTCATTGATATTCCTGGTCCACCCACCAAGAGGAATAAAATAGATGAAAGTCCGGAGAATTTTCTGCATGATCAGGATTCTAAAGAGTCTTGTAGGTCCAAAAACAGTTCAAACTCGTGATTCTCTGTCCAAAGTAGAGAGCGACAGTGTTGTCAACGAAAATCAAATGCTCAGCAAAGATACTACTATACTTGATGTAAACGACAGTGTATACTCGCTGAACATACACCCGTGCATTCTGGTGGTAACTTGAACTTCACCCCAAATGCTGATGTGATTAGTGAGCTCACCAAAGCTGATGCAATAAATGAGCTACCCCAAGTAGATGCAAAAGCAGGTGAAGATGAAGATATGAGTTCTATTTCCTATACAGATACACCTATGAACTTCACTCCTGGTGGTGATGTGATGGCGGAGTTTACTAGTGATGAAGCTAGCAATGAACTACTCATGGAAGATGAAGAACAAGGTGAAGAGGAAGTTGATAACTCCATTCTCAATACAGATACACCTATGAACTCCACCCCAGAAAATAACGCGGTTGCTAAACACATAGATAAAACTTTTGATAAAGAGTGACCCGGCAAATCTTCCTTAAGCCAGAGGTCAAAAAGAAATGTGAGCTCAAGAGAGAACAAGAACTTTTTTGCAGCAGTTGCGAGAAGAGGAGAAATGGAATCAGAAAAGCCAGAGGAGAAGAAATTAATTAAGCGTCTGTAATGACCAAGTTGACACTCTATTTCCTTGTCTGTGTGTTTTTTTGTGTCATTTCTTTATATAGATTAAAACTGGCTCAGTCTCCCACCCGCCCTCGATGGAACTGCCGAGGAGTTTGGACAAATTTAAATGAGCTTCAGTTAGTTGTTAACTCAGGATTATGAACCCTCAGCTCACGGTTTGAATGAAACTTTTCTCAAAGGAGCAGATAAACTTAAATTTGAATTAAGGCAATATACACGTTTTCATTCCTATGCTTTGCAAGTGCATGGAAAAGCTACAGGCAGCTCCTCAATACTTGTTAAAATGGGTGATTTAAAGCAGTTCGTGTTACTTTGAATTCTGTATTCACATTATGCACGGTGTACATACCTTCTTCTGGGGGTTTCTGTCTTTGTGATTTTAACGGCCTTAGTAACTTTTGGTATAATGAAGGGTACTGTAAAGGAGAAGTTTTATAAGATTTTATATCAAATTATTCTTTGTGTATTTTTAATGATGGTTCTAGTACACGTATGTGCTCAGCTCATGGAGCTTATTAAGCATTAGATATATCACTTTGCGACCTTCCTATACTCGAAGAATTTACTTGGTCTGTTCATGATCATTTTCCCACTGTTTTAAAAGCTGTCCGTTCAGCTGATCACCCTAATTTAACAAGGTGTTATTTTAAGGGAGTAAATTGGCTGGATTTTTGAAAAGCTTTGTTAACAAAAACTACAAACGGACTCTCTTACTAATGTTCCTGATCCTGTACAGTTATTCTCAAATATACTGACAGAAGTGGCTAGTGAAACCATATCCACACCAGGAATTGCACATATTAAGAACCATGGTTTAACGATGACTGTAAAGAGGCAAGGAAATGTAGGAAGAAACCTGAACGGTGTTTCCGCCGAGTTACTAGAGCTAAAACTCATGGAACCATGTAATAAAAGAAACGAGAGTCCTGGAAAAATTATATTGCTAAGATCAATACACATACTTCTATAACAAAGGTATAGAACATGATTCAAAAAATTAAAAGAAAAGCTCCCAAGTCCAGTGTTCATCATCTCAATGATGGAAATTAGGTGATCACTGACAGACTAGAAATTACAAGCAATGCGTTTGTAAAGCAATGGAACGAATGATAGAGGATCGCCTTGTTTGGTACCTTGAAACTGAAAAGAAACTTACTGATATTCAAGCTGGTTTCCGTGAAACTTAGGGATCGTTTCCATTAATCGTTTTTTCTTCAGTCGCGATTTTTCTTCAATTTTCTCGATTGAAAAACGATCAGTCGCGAATCAGTCGCGAGGATATCGAGAAAAAAAATGAGAAAAAACGATTGAACCTTTTCTGGAAAAAACCATTCTCTCGCGATATCGTTTTTGAATCGTTTACCCATGCGCGATCCGTTCTTGATCGCGAATCTTCAATCGCGAGAGAATCGGGTTTTTTCAGGGCGCGAGAGAATCGTGAGGCGGAGTGATATTTGACACATAGGCCGTGTTGCCGTCGTACGCCGCTCTATCCGCGAACTGGGAACTACATGTAATGTTGATTGCGGATTTGTCGATGGAAAAACCTATATTACTATACTATACACTGTACTGTATAAATGCGCAAGATAACCGAATAATATATATGATTCACGATCTATAGTCTCCTACAAGCCGAAGTAGGGCGTATGCTGGAAATATCTATACATATACCTGTACCATGCTTCCTGTGACGTTCGCGCTCAGATTTACTCTGGCGAAGCGTAAATGACAAAATTACATGTTTATTCAATAATCGTGTGAGTCGACAATGTATTAATGTTCAGTCATTCCCTTCATACTTTCGATAATTTCCTCATATATTCATGCAACTTGGTATAAACAATACATGGTGATAGTCACAATATCTTGTTTTGTAAATACCGGGTACAGGTCATCAGTGGATTTGAGTTCGTCGTTGATTGCATTATCAGAATGATTACGGCACAGGCTTCATAGAGGTGTGAATGGGCGCATGGCGATAACCCAGAACAGCTTAGCCCTCCAGCCGAGAATTTCTAGGTTAATTAAGGTGAAAAATAGTATAATTAAATATGTGTATTTTGTTATAGTAAAACATACATTAGGAAAGGGTATCCATTCATGTTTTGGTACAGTTTTTAAACTATTGAGATGTGAATAAGTTCAAAAAATCACCATCAAGTTAATTTTATTTATTATAAGAATATTCGCGGCAGTGATTTCATATTTATATCAAATACATATCACAATGGTGATTGAATCGCATATAACGGTTGGATTCGCATATGTACAATACTTTTTATTTTAATTTTATATTTTGATAAATGAACTATGAATGATTCCAAAGGGAAGCTCAAGCCAAAAACCAACTGAATAGTATATAATTTCATCTCTTACTGGATTAACCAGTTGTGAAATTTTTTACAAATAGCCCGCGCTATATATTAATAATTAAGTGCTTTCGAAGACTCAAAACCCCGTATGACAATGTTATATTCAATACAGCGCCATCTATCTACACAAGGAAAATGGTGATCGTAGGACAAAAAACCACGCGTACAGCGAAAATCTGACGTATCAACTCAAAATTTCAGCCCGCACAGATGCCAAAAACGTTCACGAAAAATACTACACAAGAAATCTGGAATAATACCAGCTTTAAAACACAGAAATACCCAAAATAATAGACGAAATTGCAAGTGCAAATGACCCAATCTGACCATATCCGGGTCTGTGTCCCGTACAAAATATATGTAAATATGAAGTTATAATTATATGCATAACCATTATTCCTATGTATATATATAGATATTTTTTATCAATTTCTTTCAATATCCCCATCGTATCTATATAACCGCCAACTGTACAGAAACACGCTATATAGTTTTACACTAGGCAAAGAATGGAAAAGGAAGAAGAAAAAATGATCGAACTTTATATAGTCTGACTGAAGTGTTAGAAACTCGAGCGTGTATGCGGGTCAGTCAGGCTGAACCAATGGCGTACTACTTTCGGCTATAATCCTCAATCGTTTTTTTCAATCGTTAATATTTTCTCGATTAAAAAGCGATTGAATCGCGATATCGCTTTTTATTCGCGAGAATTTTCTCGATTGAAAAACGATTGCCAGCAGAAAAAAAAAACCATTCGAACAGCGATCGCGAATGAATCGTTTATTTTGAAGAAAAAAAACCATTCCCTCGCGCCTTGGAAAATCGCGACTTCGAGAAAATTTGACGAAATAAACGATTCATTCGCGAACGATAATTGGAAACGGTGCCTTACCAATCACCATTTAGTTACATTAGATTCCTATGTCAAGAATGCGGTTTCTATTTTTTTTATTTAGAAAAAGTCTATGATACTAATTGGAAATACGGGATTTTAAAAGCTCTTCATACTTTGGGATTAAAAATCCGTTTACCCATTTTTTATATCCAACTTTTTGAATGATAGACAATTTCAAGTTCGGTTGTGTAGCTGCAGTTTAAATAAATCAATTGATGGTTCACTATTTGTAGAGGATTTCAACAAATAGTTTAGTAGAAAAAGTATACATAGTATTGAGAGAACATTACAATTGTGTCTACACAGAATTCAGAAATGGTGTTTAGAAAATGGTTTCAAGTTCTCCAACGACGGCAACTTGTATAGACTTTTGTAGAAAGTATTTCCAGCACAAAGATGCAGTACTTAAATTAGATGGAACTGAAATCAAGGTAGTAAATGAAGTCAAAATTGTTAGGAATATTGTTTAATCACCGCTGTATGGGGCGGGGGGGGGGGGGAATTAGCAGCAGCTTTTCCATTTATGTCGATCACTTGTTCGTTCTAAGCCTGATTATGGGTCTATTGTCAACAACGGTGCAAGCGAGTCAAACTTGGCAAAGCTAGATCCTATTCTCCACCAACTTGGCAAAGCTAGATCCTATTCTCCACCAAGGACTAAGACTTTGCCTGAGAGCGTTCAGAACATCACATAAAGAAAGCTTATAGGTCGAAGCAGATGAATCTCATTTAAAACTTCGAAAAACTGAACTAGCACTGCAATATATCACCAATTTGCGATCTAATCACCCAAATCCTCCATATAACTGTGTTTTCAACCCTCAATACGTAGATTCTGTGAAGTCATGTGACGCAGTCAGTATGTCGGCACCTCTTCCCACTTCCCTTATATGTGTTGTAATTTAAAGAAACTCCCTATTATTCCGCCTCTTCGAATTCGTATGAAACTACAGATTGTAGCAGCTGGAAGTAAGCTTAGTAAAATTTTACCTAACAAGCTCTTACGAGATTCAACATGGCAGCTAGCTACACCAGAAGAAGATATTACAATGACGAAATATGAAAAAGTCAGACACGAGCCATCTCTTGTAAACACATCACTCTATTTATACAGACGGTTCTGAAGATAGTGAGAGAGTAGCGTGTGCTACTATCTGTAGTTCCAAAAACTCGATTTTCTCTGCCGAAACCAAAGCTCTATTGTTAGCTTTGGAAGGTATCGGGTCTACTATAGGATAAAAATATGTCATATTCTCAGATTCACTGTCATGCCCTCAAGCAATTGAGAGTGAAACTCATCACATCATTTTGAACATTCTACAGTTATATGACCGAAGATTTCATCAACAGATCGATGTGTTTTGTTGGTTGCCTAACCATATTGGCATCAAATGAAATACTGAAGCTGATGCCATGGCCTAGGCAGCCCTAGATAATGAGGTTGATCATGTTGAATCCCATAGAGCCTCTATCTGTGCTTGTACGGGAAAGTTTTTTCAATCGTTATGGGATGCTGTGGATAATAACAAATTACACGAGTTAAAAAAAACCTGTAGGATATATTCATCTGAGTAGCCAGAAACGTTTCGATTAAGCCAAGATCAGGCGATGTAGAACCGGCCATACACGATCAACTCACGAACATTTACTTGAAAAGGAACCAGCCCCAAGGTGTATTCCATGGCACGAATATCTCACAGTGAAACGTAATATGATCGACTGTATAGATTTTGGGATTGAGATAGATTATTTTATCAAGCAGCTACTGAAGATCTTCTTAGTCGGGGTAAAAGAAGACTGTATTTTGGGTTATTTAAGAGAAATCGGTTTGTTGTATAAATTTTAATTATATGTACATGTTTTTGGTGTGTTGTGTTGATTACTTCTGGATTGCTGGGTTGTTGACTTGTTTTTGTTGGCATATGTAGAATTTTGTTTGGTCGTCGCTATATAGCTGAAATATTGCTGAACGCGACGTTAAATGTTGGTGTTAACGAAACTACATGTATAAGCCACAGTGGAAGCGGAAATGTGAGTTTTTGTTAAACGTGGTATAAAAATAGTCTAATGTGGCACTGATTTCGCAAATACTAAGCAGCTTGGTTGATACAATTAATAGTTGAAATGTTTTCTCTGAGTTGAATGAATTTTGTTAAGACATGCATGGTACCTAAGATGAAGCTCGAATAGGTTACCCATCTTCAAGTTGACCGATTTCGCCCCTTATTGCGTGAACTTAACATTGATAGTTAATGTTGATGTAGCCAATATCGGTACAATATTTCCCGGAGGGAGAGAGAAGTGTAACAGTGATGTTTTAGTGTGTTTTAGAAGGGTTAAATCTCTTGTGGTCAAGCATAATCATAAGTAAGATTATAGTTTTGATGCCTACATAACGAGTTTTCGCCATGTAAATCGATACCTGACACCTCGGATAAATGTTTGGTAGCTTATAACTGTTTCAGTTAGTTTTGCATGGTATTTTAGATATAATGTTACAATGACTTTGTCCTGGCGTACTTGATCGTATTTCACATGTGTAACATAGAATCAAATTAAAAAATTTCCAAACATTCTGTGCAGCGATGTATACTGCCCGATTTTGGTGAAATCACAAAACATGTAGTATCAACAAGTTGTTTAGTTATCACAACATTCTCAAACACTTTCTTGGCTATTCCAAATACGAAAGCACTAGTTTAATGTTTAAAGTTTAATGCTCTGTTTTCGACATTTTTTATTTCGCATGACGAGTCGTTTGCATTCCTATGGAAACAAAATAATTAAAATTGTTCTTTCTACAAGTCGGTTATTTCTCTCGGATTCGAAGACACTGAATTAATTTATATTGAATTATTATATGTACACGCCTTTATAGATTAGATGACAATTGATAACAAATTATATATCATAGATAGTACTTAAATTCAATGGACTAAACGGAGTGTAAATGCAGTAAAAAAATTGTATCCGTATAAATGAAATATGTAATTTATATTATACACCGTTTTTTTGTCACTAGAATTAGTCAGTATTAATTAAACGTGATAAATTGATTGGATTTTTTTCGTTTGTAGCGTAGTTTCATATATTATGTACCCGAGAATCATATATATATGTATGTTTGCTGTGTCTGGAATAAATTTACTAAATTGATTTGAATTGAATTTAATGACTAAGTAACATTGAAGATGTTTTATATTGAAGACATATCTGGATCGGACTCCATAATGCCAACGCTACTGGCCTCAACCTTACTTGGGCTGGCCTCTGTGAACACTTGGACAACGAGTACCACAATTGGGCATCAGATGAACTCTATCTCCAGGGCAACTATCGTTGTGTCGATGTAGACCGATATGATTGGGAATGGTATACATACATGTGTGATACAAAAGAGTCGTTTCTATGTGAAAATCTACAAGGTATATAATGTGGAAATTAGCATTTCGAACACATTTGCGGTATCTAAATGATCTAGTTATAGTTCTGGAAGTGGTCCCTCTAATATAATATTGGGCAACCAGAAACTACATTTATCATGGATAATAACTTTATTTTAATTCCTCTATGAATGATATCCGCTTTAGCGAATGGACTGGTCAACGTCAACGTATTGTCAACGTTTTAAATACCAGTCCATTTTGATGATAATTCCGACTCAATCACTCACTTACAAATACAAGTAAGGTGAGTTTATATTATTAGCACATGCGTCTTGTGAGCATTCTCGTTCTAATCTGGAATATAAATAATATTTCTTACACGCCATCAAATGTAACCATCTTGTCCGTTTGGGTATTTTTCTTCACAGGGGAATGTGAATTCAGGACTGAGAAAAATGCTTATCTGGTCGAATTGGCGAATATCTCGTCTGAAACCTTTTCGACAACGACCGCAGATGAATGTAAACAGAAATGCAGTGAATTATTGAATCAATCCAAGGAGTGTTGGGCCGTTACATTTAACAAAAGTAGTACGCCTGATGTTGACAACGCCGAACGCTGCACCCTTTACTACGCGACCAGTCAGTTCATACCCTCAGACACCAAATTGTGGACCTACAACGCTGACGTTGACCTTTACATCAGGATATGTTATGAGGGTAAGATAACTTGAGTTATTTCATCCCATGGGGCCTATTTCGACTTGATATGAAGTAAACTACCGACATGTGAAGAATGGAACACAGCTTTTGTTCAGTCAGTCATGAGTTCAGCCATGCTCTATATTGTTTAAATCATTTTAGTAAATGAACCCTGATCGGCCGGTAATGGTTTTTGAAGAGCTATATGATTTATCAGTTTGTCATAACTGTTGCAAATCGCCATCTTTTGAGTGGTATAGCACACTATGTTAACCCTACCACTCTCGAGCTCTTTACTCCTGATCCAAACTTGTTGGTCGGGACACACAACATATAATAGCACCAGATTCCATGCAGACATACATGAAAGGTCTTAGTTTTTTAGGCAGGAAGAGGTGGTCGATAGTTTCTGATGATGCTGACAATACTTCATGACGTTCCTATACTCAATCCGCATCACTGCTGTTTCTGATGCTGTTGTGTGGACGTTGTATATCACGGTCTGTCGCGTGATTTTCATTTCTTCGGAAAGTGATCTGATATAATTGTGGACTCTGAATTTGGTCTTATATTAGTATCTTCAACATTGCTGTTAGCATTTGTCGATAACAGTTTCTGTCATAAACTTATTTTTCGAAATATTGAGACTGTCACCATGCGTTTATTAAGTTTATTCGGAGTTACTTTGCTTCTGCATTATGCCAAGCTTATCAGTGGATCAACACGGTTTCTGTCAGCAATCACCAAATGATGATATTATGAAATTATGTTTGCTTACGATTATATGCATGCAAAGTGTGATAATTTACAGATAGCGCATAGCGCAGGAATAATAAAAATTGTCTGCTAGACAATAATTCATAAGTTTGGATTCAGAAAGATAGAGTTACTATTACCCTTAAGTTATCGATCAGCTTCGGTTATCACAGGGATAACCTGCACAGACATACATCTTCAAAAGCATTGCTAGAATTTACCACCTCATCCAGTGTAACCATATTCGACCTTGACCCTTGGACTGTATGCCATATGGAATCTACTCGATATTTATACGGCGTGACGCAAACGTCTTCGTGATATCAAAATTTGTTTTCATTTATCTATTGATTGATATTTATGCAAATGAAAAACTGGTGTGGAGAATAAAGGACCTGGCGCAGCTTAGCAAGAATTTATTCCCCAGTGTGGTACGCTCTCAGAGCCAAATAGAGATATTGCGTATACACTAATTTTCCAGTTGTTCTATTAATTTTCAGACACTGGGTCTTAGGGTTTTTATATCGGGAACTTGAAGAAGCGTTTTCGTGCAAAATCGTCATTTTTGAGGTGAAAACAGCCTCTTTTTTTCTTTGTAAACCTTTGAAGCCAGTCCGGAATCAAAAGAAGATTTTTGGCATGGACGTAAATTTTTCCTCAGTGTGCTGCGATCATAAACCGAAAATATAATTTGCAAGCGAAGATGCTGAATTTTCATATTTTGAAGAGATGGATAAAAAAAAATATATATATTACGAGTAATTAGAAAACAGTTTTTGGTAATATTCTTCAAAGGGAATTCTCGTCAAGTATGACACCTTTAACCAAAACGACTCAACCATATCCAAATGCGGTGGGTTTCACCTTGATGCTGAAAAATCGTTTTGGACATTAAAAGTACATTGGTGACGTGAAGTAAAAAATAATAGTTTTATATAATATAGAAATATGTCAAAACGCTTGGACTGCTCTGTAAGCGTTTGTAGTTCGCCACCATTCGGAACATGATCTTCAGCTAAAAATTGTAACAACTGTTTGATCGAATGGTTACAGAGTCGGCCTAGAGATTAAAAGAACGCCAACTTTTGGGTTCGAATCTCCAAATCAAAAAACTACAACAACATATGTTCATGTTTCTCTTTTTTCCGTATTGATTTTGGACTTTAAAGTACAACATTGACCTGAAGTAAATACAGCGAACCGCTAACGCAAATAATCGCTCGTGATTCGTGATAAATAATAATTCGTGAAAGAGTTCGCACATGTGCATATACGGGTATTTCGTCTGAGGGCAGCGGGAAGATAAAGTTGTAACTATGAACGGAACAGTAATAAGGTAAAACTTACCTTAACTTATATAGGCCAAAAACCAAACAATTCCTGGTCCACAGCAGTTACGGGTTACTTAAGTGTTTCGTCGCTACAATATGGCCCTACTCGTTTCAACATTTTGGGGCTAATGTAGATATTTACAGATTTTCAACTTTATGCAGGATATGATCCGCAACAAGAGGTGACGCTTTACTTGAGAAAAGCGGGCATGAGTGTTCATAAACAAAGGCGGTGTGCGAGTACACGCTGATGGGTGCACACTTTTGATTTATCTTGAACACATTTTGTATTCTATAGTTCAACGTATCGTATTACAAAATAGGGTATCTCACTTCGTACATCGATGTTTGCTATTGTTTACAGGGGCACTTGACGATACATCTATTCCAATCAAGCTTGTTGATTCCAGCAGTGAACCTGTAAACACGTGTTATGACTACGCTGACTCCCTAGGAGAAGGTACAACCGCTGTTGCGGAAAAGCATTCGTGGACAGGACAGCCATCACCACCAGCTCTCGACAGCCCAACGCCGCCCCTAGTACAGCCGATGTCAACATCTCCGTCCATGGTACAATCGATGATAAATCCTCCGTCCATGACGGTAACTGCTTCGTCCATGGTACAGTTTATATCAACTTCTCCGGCCCAGTTGCATTCATTGTCAACTATGTCCCTGATACAACCAACATCAATTGTTCCTTCCCTGGTACAGCCACTGCCAACTTCTCCGGTCCTGGTACAGCGACTGTCACCTGCTCTGGCCGTAGTAGAACCAATGTCAACTTCTCTGCCCCTGGTACAGCCGATCTCAACTTCTTTGTCGATGGGACAATCGATGACAGAGGCGACGTCAGCTGTGACAGAAATGACATCCCTCTCACCAAAACCGACAAGTACGGCTCAACGCTTGAAAATTTTACTGGTGTCCTATATGCAATTATCCCTGAAATATATTCATAATTTTAGGATTCTTAATATATCTGAAATCAATCTTCTAAGAACGGCCATTTGCTAACTTTCACAAGGCAACGGAGGCCCAATCAGAATGCATGCTAGCGGTAGTTTGTTATTACAAATATGTATGGAATTATCTGCGATATCGCTGGTTGTCAACCAGCGAGAAAGGGTCCGACAAATACCCAGGGGTCAACCTCACTTTGATGGAAAACTCAAAAGTCATGCTGCAAAATCTGTTGATCATGAATAGTTCCTATATATACATAGTAACAAAATGTAGTTGAATAACTCTCTTAATTAGCTACTGAGAAGCGTTTATTGGCCCAGAAAGTGATGGCGTCACAACATCCATTTTGTTCTATTTCGCCGCTCTTTCCAGAAGTTACATCATAATACTAAAACAAAAACTAAGGAGGCAAAACTTTCTGGCCTAATAGGATACTATGGTTTAGCCTGTTAAGATCTAAGATTCAAAAGTCCGTTATTATCAAATCCACGATGGCGTCTGTTCTGTGCCATGTGAGACAATTTTTCATCATTTGTCATTCATTTAGGTGTACTTCTAGTCCCATTCTCAGTTCTAAGAATCTAAGAAATGAGCTAAGAATAGTGCTACAATTTTCTATTGACCTCTTATGGTCACCATTTTGAATTTCACTGTCATGTTTTAAACTGAAGGCTAAGCAAATTCATTGAACTGGGTATAAGGTGGCGGGCTTTGATGTGAGACCCATCAGGTCTAACGAACGGGCTTTGATGTGACCCATCAGGTCCAACAATCCTCACAATGAGCTAAGAATAGTGCTTCACATTGTGCGAGGAAGCGGGATTTTCAGATGACCCCACATGACCGTCATTTTTATTTTTGATCATATCTCAACCTAAGGGAAATGCAAATAGATCTAAAGTGACGTATGACTAGAGATCCATTTTTTCTAAATTTGCAAGGAGAGCTAAGAATATCACCTTAAACTATATGAGCAACAAGAAAAACGGTGATTTTCAGATGGCCTCACATGACCGCTATTTTGAATTAAAACATATTTTAAGGTAAGGACTATACGAATTTATTCAAAAAAGGCATACGGTGTTAGATATTTGTGTGAGATCGCTTAGTTAAAACAAATTAAAACAAATAGCAAAGAACATTACCTTGAATTATACGAGCAACCTGAAAAAAGGAGATTTTTGGAAGACCCCACACGAGTGCTGTTTTGAATTTAACCTCCATAGTTTAAGCTGAAGATTAAGCATGATAGCTTACAAATAGGCGCTAACTATTAGGCTTTGATGTGAGAACTCTTGGTATTAATGCTTGATTGAGCCAAGAGTAATGCCTTGAATTATACAAGCAACCTGAAAAAGACCGAACTTTCAGGTTGACCCCATATGAACGCTATTTTCAATTTAATGATTATATTTGACCCTGAAACTATTTAAATAGATTAGAGTTGGGAGTAAAGTGATGGGCTAAGATGTGAAACTCTTCGAGTTCCCTTGGGTTTTACTAAGAACGTGAAAAAGACAAGGGCTTGGGGTTTTCTCCTTTGAAATAAAAAAAAATCACCTAGGCCACATATATTTGACCTAGCCTTGACCTCGATTTCACCAATATTTCACAGGCAAACAAACCGATATCGAAAAGACATGCTATGTGCTACACAGATCTTAAAAATCTCCGAGGTGGGGGAAGGGGGGTTTCGGCTTTTGGCTGATGTACTAAAGAGATCATTGACAGCTTTCGATCAACCTGTCCTTTAACTGGGATTATACCAGCTTCGTTAATCACAGTTTTACCTATAAATACATATTTAATATCAAAAGAGAATAACAATCGTTGTATTTTTGAGATGGTCCCGGATTAGAAAAAAAACGTATTCTTGAATACTTTAATACATTGCACATTAGAATTTTCCCACTATGTTCATGCTTTCGGAGTAATTGTTAAGATTATATAATGATTTGAATAGTCCAAAAGCAAAAATTACAAGACATGAACAGCAGCATTAAAAGCACGTCTGAGAATCCAACGTATTCTCGGGTCTGAATGTGAAATGGCGAGGGAAGCTTTCATTTGAAGTCATATGGCTGCTTTTTAGTCGCCAAACGACGTCAATGGTAGGATTCTGCTGGGGGACTGTTCGTCCCCAAGGCCCGCCCTCTGTACATGCCATTTGACAAATATATGTAGGTTTATCGTTTTGGTGGGAGATTTAAGCCGTACGACGTTGGGCATTGCAGGTTAGTTTTTCTGGGTATTCTTGCATTTACCAGGCTACCCCATCTTGTTGCATTTACTCTATCAGCGCCCTTTTTCGCTTAAGCCGGTGCTAGGGACCGTGTGGATAATTTGTAGTCTCCACATGAACAGCAGCAATAAAAGCGCGGCTGAGATACTATGGCTAAGTCCGAGAATTCAACGTATTCTCAGGTCTGGATGTGGGATGCCGAGGGCGGGTTTCATGTGGAGTCATATGGCTGCTTTTTAGTCACCAGACGTGAATTTTGCATATCGCTATTACAAGTTATTACGCGTATATGGTAGGATTCTGCTGATAGACTAGTTAGTCCCCGAGGCCCTGACCTCTGTACATGCCATTTGACAAATATATGTAGGTTATAGTGGAAAATTTAAGCCGTACGACCTCGAGCATTACACGTTAGTTTTTACTTGGTAATATTCCAGTGGGACCTGCATATGGCGTATACATATCACGCCTAGTAGCATTTGCTAGATCCTGTGTTAAATGTGACGATTTTAATCAACGTCACAAAACATTGTTGCAGAAACTTATAAAACAGGGCTACACCACCAAGCGCCTCCACTCAAAGTTTCTCAAATTTGGCGATACATATCGCATGCTAATAGCAAAATACGAGCGTAGCGTGCAGGATCTATGGCGTTACGTTTCGTAACTTGAGTCTAATTCCGCTTAACCCGGGGCTAGGGGCCGTATGAACCCATGTACTTCAAGATCCTTATGGTAGTCATATGAACAGTCACAATCAAAGCGTGACTGAGATACATCATTCTTTAGATGACGACTTTACAACAAATATTATGGATTAAGAATACTGATCAGCGATACTGATTTGATATTTTTGGAACATCATGATGTCTTGCCGGCATCATTGAAAACTGTTGACCGCTTCTCTCTTGCAGGAAACAAGCTTATGCTTATGTATACTATGATTGTCTTTATGAATTTGGTGCTAATACTGTTATATGGAATATGGAATAGGTCTTTGGATTATGGACGCGGATATTCTTTAATGGACGACGGCTGAATTATGAATGACGGACCAGACGCTTGTAATTCTTACATTTACCAGGTTTACACCATATTGACACGTTTACTTCATCAGACGTCCTCGATGCTCATCCATTAACATCAGATGAGCTGATCCGTCATCACAGCTCCCGAGCTAGCGTATCTAGTTCCGCCTAAGACGGTGCTAGGGGCCGTGTGGCTACTTCATAGTCTCCACATAAAGAGCGGCAATAAAAGCGTAACTGAGATACTTGTGGCTACGTCCGAGGATCCAACGTATTGTCGGGTCTGAAAGTGAGATGCAGAAAGCTTTCCTGTGCAGCTATATGACAGCTTTTTAGTAGCCAGACTTCAATTTTTCCCACCTCTTGCATATCGTTCAAATTTATTACATCTATATGGTAGGATTCTGCTGGTGGACTGTTAGTCCTCCACGTCCGCCCTCTGTACATGTTATTCAACAAATATATGTAGGTTTATTGCTTTGTTGAGAGATTTAAGCCGTACCACGTCGTGCATTACAGGTTAGTCTTTCGGGGTATTCTTGCATTTACCAGGTTTACCCCATCTTGAGGCGCTTACTCTATCAGACGTCCCCGATGCTCATCTATTAACATCAGATGAGTTAATTGTCTGAGCTGAACCGTCATCACAGTTCCCGAGCTAGCGTATCTAATTCCGCTTAAGCCGGTGCTGGGGGTCGTATGGATGATTCATGTCTCCACATGAACAGCAGCAATCAAAGCGCGGCTGAGATACTATGTCTATGTCCGAGAATCCAACGTATTCTCAGGTCTGAATGTGGGGAAACTTTCCTGTGTAGGCTTTTTAGTCGCCAGACATCGTCAATTTTTCCCACCTCTTGCATATCGCTCCAATGGATATAACCCCACTTCCTTCAGGAATCTTCAAACCAGAGTACCCAATTTTTCGAAAATATAGCACTCTGCCAAGGATGAACATCCCAGAAAAGTAATGAACTTCACTCAGGAATATAACCTACATGTATAGAAAACTTTGAAAATAAAAAAAAGTGGAAAAATCGGCCAACTGTTCAACAACCGGGAGATGCGGCGCCCGATCGAGAAACTCTACAAGTTATGTAGTGTATTTCCATTTATTCGTCAAACTATATATTTATGTTAGTTTTACTGAAACTTTCACGATGACACTTCAGGTGTTTTCCATGGGTTCAGGTTTCATTAGACTACAGTACACATTCACATCACTTACGACCGTGACTCCCACCTGGCTTGAAAATGGACATATTACGCAGAGGAACAAAACAAATAAACTGATTTGGCCCGCCTTTTGTCCGATTCGGATCTTATATCACCGGATCTGATAGATGGAAATTTCATATTGATTACAAAACCTTTTCATTAGCTAATTTGGGCGATATGAATTATGAAATGCCCTCTGGATATTTTATGTCGGCCTTCCACGCTCCGCATCTGGGGCCGACATATAGGGCCCATGCGCCGTTTACGACTCATATCGCCTAAAACACTCATGACATCATCCACTCTCCCATGTTATATCCTGGCTATATGCGAATTCCAAATCAGCGCTGACATGGGCGAATGACAGACAACCGTCGCTTGAGGCTTGGCGAAAGTCCCCAAAATATTACATATATGAACGCTCAGTGTTGAAAGTGACGTAAATTGTGTCGATCGACGTTTTTCCGTTTTTAGGCCTTTTCGTTTACATTAACTACCTTGAAAACATCAACCTCCGTTAACATCAACCGTTAACATTTTAACATGAGTTTATTAATATATCTAAAATATGACACCTTAAACGAAAATTATTTTCCATGTAAGGTATAGGCAGGTATTAAAGGCGATATTGAAAAACATTAATTAGTTTTAGTTCAGGGAGTCCTATGTTTATATACTAAAAAAATTCATGCTGAAATGTATACACAAAAACGACCACAGACTCATTTCAAACTTCCGTCGACGCTGTTTTACGTCACTGTTAACTGTGAGCGTTTAGGTTATAAAATGTGTCTATTTTAGGCGTAAGAAACAGGTTTTGTGCAGAATTAAAAAAAATGGATGTCTGGCTTCATTAACGTAACATCTAACGGAGGTTTTCTTATGTAAACGCTACTACTCCTTTGAAGTACAATTACGACTAAGTATCGATTGATTAACGGATATTTTGAAAGCAGAATATCATGATGAATACATACATTTGGTTTGTCACGTGATATTTGAGGATAAAAATAAGAACTTAACAATATACCGTTTCAAAACAATCAATTACTATATTAACTTCATAACTTCATATGTGCACAAGAAAATACACAGTCGCGTATAGAAGGAGTAATTTGATTGGTTGCCTAGAACCTTACAAACTCTATATACCGCATAATCCGCAAATCCTTTAACCTCACACGCCCCACAATCCCCCCAACTCAAAGCCTACCACCCCACAACTGTCTCAACCACACAGCTCACAACCCTACTCTCACAACACCACGATCACAACACCACGTCCCACATCCCACCACGTCTTCACAAAGCACTTGCACCCATTTTCCATTAAAATATAGGTAACACACAAGATATGTTTATTTTGACAATCCTGTACAAAGTTTTTGATGACCATTTAGAAATTCTATACCAGAAATAACTTTGTTCCGAATCTGTGCTGTAACATATTGTTGGCTTCGCTTCGGCGGAACCGGTCATCAATGGACTTTGAGCTAACGTTGTATTTATCTCGCACAATCCGAATGGATAGCCATTGAACTCATCCATATAGAATTTAAGAATTTTACACCGTTTTTTGCAAATTTTAAAGAGAGTTTTGAAAAAATATGGTTCATGCCGGACCCCATGTTTCTGTCCCATTTAATGACCAGCACATTCGTACACAGAGGTCATACTGGTCAAACAACAGTTTTTCGTCATACCGTTTCCTTATTTTCGTCTAGCACTTTTGTTCAAAACCGCAATTTCATGTCGTAACATTGGAATTACGATACGATCGTAATTACGAGCACCTGTGCTATGGAGAGATAAATGTTCTTCGTAGGGAACTTTTACCGTTCCTGCATCCGACCTTGACCTTTGCCCCTCCAAACTTGATCTTTCGTCCGCCATGCTGGAAAATCCTGGGATTCGAGTACCGTCTTTTTCCGCCTCTTTAAATATAAGTTGAGCTTATTTGTGAACGAATAGTTACATTGTCTTATTTGCTGGGTGATTAAATAATTAATTAATTCTGTTTTATGTAAGTTAAGGAAGATTCTCTCTCAGTTTCAGTTTCATCTTTTAAGCTGATCGTCCACCTGCTGGATAATTGCTGATGATATAACATGTTCTTGTTTGTAGCTGTTGTTATGGATCGGGAAGATGGATCGAACAAGCGAAGTTTCAGCAGTACATTCCAGAAATACCGCACTGACGCACAAATACGATATGACAGAATACTACTCCAAAACCCAGCGATGGCCATGGAGGAATGCGCCAGGGAGTGTCTATATCCCCAATGTTATTCCTTCTCCTACAGCACCGACAAGATCTCCCCCGTTTTTTTGCAGATTAAGCTCGGCCAGATACCCTGAAACCTCGCTCTCCCGAGGGGAAATTGTCTTTTCATTGGTGCCATAATCCTCACTCGGTAAGGATGGAGAGGTAATACGGCGTGTCCTTGTCACTATCTGTTCATCTGCTCTCACTAAATTTTGGATCGATCGCGACTGTTTTAGCTCTGTATTCGAAATTGACCCCTTCACTCGTTCCCGAAACAAATTTATCACCCCTACCCCACAACAGTTCGTCCCTATCATACGAGGATATGTTAACATTAGATTTATGTGGCCACAACCTCACTGGGGATGAGGACCACGTTATTTCTTGGATACTTTTCCGACCCAGAACACAGATCCATGCGTCTGTTCACGATATTGCTCGAAGTAGGATCAAGGAAATAAGCCTTTTATGGTTTCCCATGTTAAACAGTTTACATTTCTGGATGGATCTTAACTTTACAGTAGTTCACCTTGTTGCGTCATGGTATCATGTTGAACTACTAGGAACAGCGGATTACAATTTTTGTGTTTTCAATCTCTCGTAACCAATAAAATTTTGCAGCAAGAGGGGTAACAATTTTGTCTAGTACCGGACAAAAGTTGTACACTGATTTACCATTGAACGAAATAATTTCCTGCGCGGAGCACAGACTTTGTACGGTAATGCATTTCTTCATAATCGATAACTTTTTGGCTGTATGGAGACACCGACAGTCATTTTTTCTCCCTAGCAGGGCATACAAACACAAATGTGAAGTTTGGGATGATGCCATTCGTTTAAGCTAACAAATTATATGCTCTAATTATCTTGTGCAAACTTCGAATGGTATAAGGGCCGTGTTATTTGAGACGAAAAATTGACGGTTGTTTGAGCTGTTGTTGTCTACGGAACTGACGAATTAACAGAATATATTCGAGTGTCAGTGATTGTTTGAGATGTATCTGTGATTTATTTTGTCAATCTGAACGCATTTTATCGATGTGGGCCATATCACTTTTAGCATTCAAGATCAATAAATTTATATTCGGCCACTTATTCTCCATTTTGTTTCATAAATATGTTGTCCGAAATTTAAAATGGAAAAATTACGCTCGGTATGAACAATTTCATACATATAAATCAAGAGAAATCTGTCGATGTCCGGTTACATTTTACTCTGGAAGATTCGAAATATAAAGCCTATATTTGGGAAATATAACAGTAATCTGAATATCGACAACTGTACAACGTTCGTCCGTTTTCGCTTTTAGCATTTGTTTGGTTTTTATCACAACCGTTGAGATCAAGGTTTATTGGCAGTCCGGTTATTTCGTCTTGAATGTGCCTCAACATTGAATGCTTTTCAGCTTCAAGTGTCAACTACTGAATTTTGAATACAATTTTGACTTTAATCCGATTTGGCCTAACAATCTTTTATTTCTGATCAAACAGCAAGCGTCAGAACCAATATTCAATATTCAGTCATCGTCCATAAACAAAAGAAATCCGCGTCAATAATCGAAAGATCTATTTCGTATGACAGATTGTTTCCTACAAGGGAGAAGCAGTCAACAGTTTTCAATGACGCCAGCAAGATGTGATGATGTTCTTCATATAAAATCCTAATCACTGTCCATTATTCTTTATCCAAATGAATTTCCAAGTCGTTTTCCAGAGTATGTATCTCAGTCGCGCTTTGATTGTGACTGTTCATTAGACTGTTCATGTGAACAGCATGGAAATATACACACGTGATATCCAAACGGTCCCTAGCCCCGGGTTAAGCGAAATTGGACACAAGCTACGAAACGTGGCGCCGGAGAATGTACTCGACGATCGTATTTTGCCGTTAGCGTACGAGATTTGTCAGAGAGTTTGAGAAACTTTGAATGGCGACGTTTCGAGGCGTTTTCAAGACCATTGTAAAAAGTGATGTGATGGCGCGGCTTTTTGTTATTTTGTCTTTTGTTTGATTCGGAATGAGACCTGATTTCGGACAATGGTATAATACCACGCTAAATCATAGCATATCATGCACTAAAGTTTCCATCACTATGGTAACAGTGAACGTTCGCTATTAACACTTGACATCAAAGTACATAGTAGAGGGGGATAACTTTACAGAATTCAGAACGACGAGCGAGGTGACAAGAAACAAACATTGTGTTTTACCGCTATGCTTTGTATATTGCATATCAATTTGACCAGCTAACTCTCGATTGTGTGCTGAAATCGTATTTTAATATTTTGTGGTATCACAATGGCGTAATTATTACCGAATATAACCTATGGGATTGTCATTGGGAATTCTTGATTAGTTATACTTTAATTCATTGTGGTAATGTTTTATGGGACCAAAACCACTGGAGTTGTTGTTGTTGTTGTTGATGAAACAGATTTGGTATCAGTCTTGAAAATGTTCAATATCTCAATTTGGAACCGAGATTTGAACATTTTTGATTGTATAAGTGGCTACTTTTCCAAGATATGAGGTTTTTCTAGTGACCAGTTACACGCATCAGCTATATTTAAAACGTTATGTTCAGGAAAAGAAGCTCTAACATAGGAAGTTTTCATTATTTGTAGATGACTGCTAATTGCACACTATAACTTCTCATAGTAGGGCTATTTAAAAAATTCGATTTCCAAATGATAAATCTCACGCACAATTGTTTTTACAAACTTGACAAAATATCCAAGAAATTTTTTCATAGAAATATTTCTCACTCCATCAAAATACTCTCAATAATACATAACTTTCCAGATGTTTATTGTTAATCAACTTTGAGATCTTGCGATTTCTTCAAGACTGATACCAGATTTGTTACAACAACAACGGTCCTAGTGATGCTGGCCCTTTAAAAAGACTTGATGGTCTAGGAAGAGGAATGTGAGCCACAATCGAATGTCGAGGAAATACATGATAGAACCTTTACCATGATTTGGGTTAACTTTGTTTGGTCGTTATTGTTATTCTTCTTTTTCAGTCTATATTGTACTGTGCGTGTTCATAGGTGTTGTTTGTGAAAAATTATACATAGTTTGGCACGTGTTTATTTAGACGATATACTTTCAGATTGGAATCGTCAAAAACAACTCGCTATATCAGCGCCAGTGTACAACTAATTGTTAATACATCTTTCAAAACCAGATGAGGGAACTATAGTTTATCCGGCATTACACAATTACTTTAATCTTTGTTCGCCAGTTAAAACGTATTAGAAGCTTAAATATGGATTTTATTGATTTAACTATATCGTATTATATATTGGTAATATATTGCCATACACAATGTAGGTGAGTGTTGGACCTCCGCTTATAATAATCTGAATTTATGCGTGTTGTTGTATTACATGTTACGTTTGCTGGTGTCACTGTAAAACATTTTTGTAACTGTATAACTTTGCAATTGTTTCATGGAATAGTATAAGTAGGTCAACTAAATATTCTGCTATAATGTTCAAACGTTTTTTACGTAATATTATAACCAATTTTGCTAATAAAGTATAAATGTGAAAAAAGCAGGGCCGCAATGAAAACTAGTTCTCGAACTAATAGTGCAATCCTGGAGTACCCTGGTTCTTTATATCTATATATCTGGCTGCGATTCTCAATAAATCTCAACCTAAAACTTATACCTTGACGTAGTTCAGTTATATTGCATTCTTTCAACAAACTTGACATTTGATGTATTGAAATATAATAATCAAATCCAAATAATCTCATTGTCCATAACAGGAGTGTGAGATGCACAAATGCATTATCCGGGGAAAACAATTCATATCACCATTATGGCTAAAAAATATTTCCACCATTTTTGGCAGCTCTATGTTATGCACTGGAACACGAATCTGGGTTCGTCTCTAAACTCGTTTATTTGCGCTTTTATCTTGCGCCGTGTTTAATATTTAATACTGGTTGTCTTACTTTGTGAACTTAGTTAAGATTCGTGTAAGTTCACAGCGTCCATTTTCGTTTTCGAAACCGTAACCGTTTTACTGTTGAATAAATTCTCACTGAACGATTCGTTTGTTAAATTTTAAATGTGAAATTTATGGTAATAAATATTATTACAGTATCATTATATTGTTTACTTTCTTTGGTATATTTATTTTCAACGGAGCTCTTACAAGCCGGTGCGGTAATGAATCACTAGGCCAATAATTTCAGTCATCTTCAGGGATAAATCATAATATAATTATATTCCTACATTGTGAAACACCCAGTCAGAAAATGCTGGCTCGGCTGAGAATCGAACTCACGACTTAGGGGGTACTGTCCCACTGCTCTACCAACTGAGCTACCGAGTCCAGTTGGGAACAGTTCGCTAATTCAATCCATTTCACAAGTACGCGGCATATCGACACGATAACAAGTTAATTTTTTTTATATCTATTCGAAGATACAATGTTTCGACTAATAATTTCAGTCATCTTCAGGGATAAATTATAATATAATTATATTAATTTATAGTAGAGCAGTGGGACGGTTTCCCCTAAGTCGTGAGTTCGATTCTCACCCGAACCAGTATTTTCTGGCAGGGTGTTCACAATGTAGGAATATAATTATATTATAATCACTAGTCCATTGAAAAGAAATACCGTTACGACACTTCAGACAGAAACAATCTCATGAATTGGATGAGAGTAGACACACGAAGAAATAAAGGGTGAGTGAGTGAACATGATTTAACGTCGCTTTCAACTATATTTCAGTCATATCACGACGTTGGGTCCTATTCCTTTTCACACCCGGGAACCCCACGGGTAGGGTCCTGTTCCTTTTTACACCCGGGAACCCCACGCGTGGGTTAAGAGTCTCTGGATACACATGCCCACCATTTTCAGTCCTTGATATTCCGGGAATATGAAAAATAAGCCAATAGATATGGAAGACGGTTGCGACCATAATTTTCAACGAGACAGTTGAATACGTGAGGTGATTTGTCAAATTATCATTGGCCCATCAGTTTTACTGTCGGTTCTGCAGGTTATTCGATCAGAATTTCAACAACAACGTCAGCTAAACGTGGAAAAAAATTATTGAAAGGAAAAAATGTGCTTTGTCAGACGAAGGTAATGCATAAGTCATCGGTTTCGCTCACTCGCTTTTACACGATCGGTTGGTTGACTCGCCCGACAAATGCCCCACCAATTAACACAAAGACCGATAACATACACGTAATTCCCCACAAATGTTGTATTCAACACCCGATTGTGTGACACTGACCGATCAATAACAAGAATGCATATTTTTCAGTCTTAAAAATATCAATGAGCATAATATTGATATTTTGACACTGGTGAAACATTTTCCTACGAAGTAGGCTACCATTTGCAAATTGTCCTGTAATCAGTCAGTCAGTCAGTTCATCCGAATCCTTTCGTCGGCAAAATAAGGAGAACCGTTGACATTAGAACCTTGATTTTTGGCATGAACGTGCATTAGGGCATTGTTACCACCAAGTTCTGAGGTGACCGAATTCTGATGAAAATTTGATTTATAATTGTTTTTATTATTATTTATTGATGGCTCAGCGAGTGTACTGTCATGTCCATCGGGAACCCTTGGCTGTATGTTTCAATGTGACTTTTGAAGGTTTCTGATACGGCATATCACGTTGGACACACCGGTTCTCGTAAAATCACCGAAGTTGAGAGCGAATTTGAGCCCGGTCAAGACTTGGATGGGTGACCTCGTGCTGACTGTTGGGCTGATAATTGTAATAGGAACTGAGAGCGATAATAGTTGCTACACTAATGACTCACCAGCGGTGACATCTGGGAAAGTTCATAGTACCCACTGTCAATTAGAGACTGTTATATAATTCTCTCACGGTAGCACATAGGGCCCCAAAGTCATCTCTCAAGTACACACTTAAATCATATCAAACCCTACTTCGTAGGTCCTGTGACGTTAGTCACGCTGCCATGTTCTGTAACGCCGGTTTCCATATAGTATTTTCCTTCATATTAATCTAATGGAATACCGTTATCAATACATTGGTGTAAACAATTTCATCATTTTGGAAAGGGGTTTGGATAATAAGATGCGTGACAGGGAATGGTTTTGGCCGGTAGATGCTCTCGTTTGAAAGAGTTCAATATCATTCTGTTTTATCTTAGCTTAAAAATGACCAATACTGATTCAGCACCATTTAACCAGTTGGCTGTTCATTCAGTTTTCCAGGCGTCGGATGCGACATGCAATATTTATTCGTCGTTCACAACAGAATTTCCTCGTCAATAATCGAAATATCTTCTTCGTACGACGGTTCGCCTCAATTCCAAATACATGTACGCCTGAAATGAAAAAAAATGAAAAAAACACAACAATAAAAAACAAACAACACAAAATGGTTTCCTGCAAAAGAAAAATGGTCAACAGTTTTTAATGATGACAACAAGATGTTTGATCACCGTGGAGATGTAAAACACGCGACGTTCAAACTGTCTCGGGTTAAGCGGAATTAGACACAAGTTACGATTACAAGCGTCTGGTCCGTCATTCATAATTCAGCCGTCGTCTATTAGAGAATACCCGCGTCCATAATTCAAAGACCTATTCCATATTCCATATAACAGTATTAGCACCAAATTCAAAAAGACAATCATAGAATACATAAACATAGGCTTGTTTCCTGTAAGAGAGAAGCGGTCAACAGTTTTCAATGATGCAGGCAAGACATCATGATGTTCCAAAAAAATCAAATCCGTATCGCTGATCAGTATTCTTAATCCATAATAATCGTTCTAAAGTCGTCATCTAAAGAATGATGTATCTCAGTCACGCTTTGATTGTGACTGTTCATATAAGTACCATGAGGATCTTGAAGTACATGGGTTCATACGGCCCCTAGCCCCGGGGTAAGCGGAATTAGACACAAGTTACGAAACCTAGCGTCAGGGATCTTGCACGCTACGATCGTATTTTGCTGACCGTGTACGACATTTGTCAGAGAATTTGAGAAACTTTGACTGAAACGATGGCGAAACTTGCACGTGGGACGTGGAATGTGTCATCTTTCTCCGAGGTCTGAGAAATATTCGCGAAAAAGTGATATGCAACTCTTACACAAGGGTTTTCTGCTTCGCTGCGCTGGCAGAATACCGGTATCATTTTGCAACCCTCCAATCAAGAAATGGTCTCCTATCAAACCTTAAATTGGTTTAGGAGTATAATGTTAACACCCCGTGATATAACTACCCGGTCAGGCTGCTCGGACATGTGTACTTTTGGGGAAACATATGAAGCTGGCGCTTGACTAGCAATGCCACAAACACTGCTGAATATAGTATGCAAGTCCCGGGTACAGGCGACATGTAACGAAATTCAACTTAAGTCCACTCTCGTTCCTTGAAATCATTATCTGGCAGATGATCGGCACTTTCGCGAAGTTGCTGTTATATTTGACTCTCAAAAAGGTCAAAACCACCTTTCAGTTGGAAAAAACGTCTGGGTCAGTTTGATTGCACGAGTCCGAAATCCTCTGTGATTGAGATGACAAAATTGCCTTGTATCTGAAGTTATCTGTGTGTTATTGTCGATAAATTCCTTGGAACGGGAACATTTATTCGGTTACCCCATTTGTCGACACCAACCTCACAGGGAGCGTCATTCGCACCAGTTGGCTCAAATAATAAATTGGAGCGACCTATTCACAAACGGTAAGCATACAACGTGCGAATGAGCTGGTTTGCTAGATATCTCAATACAAAGCCATTCATTGCTGAGTGGAAATATGGTACAGCTTAGACCAAAATTGTACGTTTATGTTCCCTCAACAATGGGGGTAGAGGTAGGATTTCGATTAACCGTCTTATTGAATCTTGACCTGTAGATTTGCACATTTATCCATTGCTGGTTTGACCACATCAATGCCATTGGGATCTGAATAGGTTTGTATATTTGTAGGTCACAACCACCGTTGAAGTTCTGGGGCCTAAGATTGTAATAAGGCCATTCGGCGAACATTGATTGGTCAGTATAGCCGCTTGGGCGAAAAAAACAGGCTACCCGTCGTGGGGGTCATTGGTGGCGGCGAATATTGCGGAATATAGTTTCCTCAATATGTGATCAGCCGATTTACTACATATTGAGAAAGATCGTTTTCGGTGGCTTGTGACCCAGTGGTTTGTTACTGAGAAGCTCATGCTAGAGACCAAACCAATGTCTGCGTTTTCGCTCGTGTAGATGTACCTCCTAACTATGGTAGCCCATCCCTGCCACAATTTGTTGCGTTGAACAAATACCAATGTATTGGAATTGGTGTTCAGTATATTGAAAATGTAATATCAATACATTGAAACTCAGCCATCAGAAGCCCCGAATTCCAATGTATTGAAAATGTAATATCAATGTATTGAAAATCAACCAACCACATATTTCCATTTTTAATGTATTGAAATTCAACCGATGAAAAAAAGCTTTTTCATCGTGGATTGCCCTATACTGATGCTATTGAACACTGTAACATTGGATTGCAAATATTGTAACAAAATGTTTATCACGCTTGATTTATAGCTGCCCTTAGCTCATAGACAATAGCCCAGAGTCCCCAATCCCGAGAAGACTGTTACGACATATAAAATGGCTATGCAAATTCAACGTGACCGAACACGAGGTGTCCCCACTGCTTCAACGAAATTGCAAACACTTCAACGCAATTTTATTCGTCGAAGTTTTTGTAATAACAAAAGTATGTTAGATCTTAACTGATGTGAAATCCCTTTTCATTGGGTGCCTTTAGACCTACAGCGTTTCTATAGAATTTGTGAAATTTTGATTTCTTAGCCACCATACTTTCACGTAAAGGTAGACTTCTTAGCCATTTCATGACCTTTTAGGTCAGGTATTGCATACATCTATGTACACAGCTAGTTGTGAGAAACAATGATATAACTTCAGACAATATGGTTTAATATTGGCTGGTTGTATAACTGCACTAAATTTGTGCTTTGTGAATCCCAAGTCTGATGTGCATGTTTAGAAAATGAGACAGATAGCCGAGCGAAATGTCATAATTGTACTAAGCATTTGGTGGGTCTGGCACTGCAACTATTCATTCAGAACAGTATAAAGAGAATGCTTGGCGTTTTCAAATTTTACAGTTTATTCTATCATACTCTCCTACCGCCACCGGTATAGTTCACAAACTATGTGAAATGTTGTAGCTGCTTCAAAATGCATATAGTAAAAAATATATCAGAAATCTGTTGTTGCTGTTGTTGTTGTTGTTGTTGTCATCCATATCAAGTCTTCGAGAAATCTCGGAGCCGAGCTGGAATCTGATTGGAATGGATATGTAGACACCCTCACCCGAGTCAACAGACGACCTTGCGTTATAATATCTAAGATCGCACACAAGCCCTACGTCGCCTTGGGGACCGAAACTTCTACAAATTGATTGCTCACCATATACAATGATTTTCTTTGACAGATTGTACGGAATATTGGGGTATTTGATAGCCGGAGACGCGATCTTGCGTATTTCCGAGCAACAAAACAAGAAATTTCGCCTGTGAAAACTTTATTTGCTTTGCCTGTTTTGTTGTTTCGACACTTCTGTTAAATGTTCGCCGTGAATCAAATGATGATGTTCGGAAGTATAAATAATTTAAATATTTAATATATATAATTTCAATCGATAGGTTCAATAAGCTTTGACCATGTCACTAAATTGTTGGGGGCGTTTTTGCCTTATTTACGTTGATTGCAAAATTCTGCCAGGCAGCAGATTTTGGAATACATAGGTATTTTAGCTTTACTATCAGTTTTTATCTCTATCTGTCTTGTTTTGGTTTTCTTTTGTGTCGTGTGTGTATGTGGGTTTTTTTTTACTGAGAATATTGGGGGGGAGCATAACCGTCGCCCCCTATTACGCCAACCCTGATAATATTAGCACACAAATCTAATACTCAAGTGCAAGAAGCAAATTTCCCTGGACGAAGACGTCAAAATATAAATCCACGTTCTTTCCTGACCTGATGGTGGGGGTTCTATTAACATTTAACGAGGCTCCGTACACAAGGCCATAATGAAGTCATCACTGCTACTGCGTCTACATGACCCGTTATCACCTTCACATCTATGAACTACCTTATTTCTCCCTACTTAATATGTATTCGAATAACAGCAATACTTTCGTTCTGTGGACTTAAGAATTATTTCTGCTGTGCACATGCTTTTTGTCGACTATTCCTGATGGGCCTGCCAAATCTTTCTTGATTTCCTATCAGAACAAGACCTTCACCTTTTTGACGACATTCTCGCGTTGGTCCTCCTGCAGACACTTTTACAAACCGTCTAGAATTTGTCTTTATACAGCTAAAAGTATGCACTATAGCTATGGTAATGTATATATTTGTTGAAAGCGCATTTTTTTAAGGATTCCAAATATATAAATGTGTTCACTGGAAATCTGTAGGTTGTGATAATCGAATTTAAAAAAAAAACAATAATTGTAAAAAATGAGTCTTTTTGTAATGGCTATTTTCAGAGAAGTGTTCAACTTATCGTCACTTACATCATTATTTCCTGTAGAAGACAACTCCAACAGGAAACGTGTGTCTCAGTTTTGTCGATTTTGGTCTAGTTCTTATTTTATTGACATTTCATTCAACATCAAAGTTCAAAACTGTGAGTTGCTCGATTTTGTAAAGAAATATTCCATTAAATGTCAATAGAATGAGAACCAGATCAAAATGGATAAAACTGAGACACGGAGTTGTATTATACAGGAAATGATGAAAAAAGTTACGATAAGTTGGACACTTTTTTGAAATAGCATTTAAAAAATTAAAATTAAATTTTAAATTAATTTTTTTAATCCAAATATCTCCACAACCTCGAGGTTTACAGTGAACAAATCTATAGTTTTGGAATCCTTTAGAAATGTGCTTTCAAGAAATATATCACATTACCACAGCTATGAAGCATACTTTTAGCTGCATAAAGACAAGTTCTAGAGGGTGTGTAAAGGTATGTGCCAAAGCTTCAGTACCCTTAATTGAGTTTCAGAGAAACATTAGTGTATCACGGGATATATTCCAGGTTTAAAACATTTGATTGGTAAATTCAAATTTTCAAATGGATATCTAGAATATTCATTGGCTTGCGAAGACAACTGGAAGAAAATCCAACCGATCACACAGTCTTTGTAAAGGTTCGTTCGATGTGCTCGGATCGTCTTCGGGACCGTCTCCATCACACTGTTGTTGTTGTTCGATTTTGCGTGACTTTGACATAACGCGTATGAGTATGAAAAGAAAGAAATACTAATATTAATAATAGAGGAAAATAAAAGCACTTTCTCAAGGAATTATGTTGAAAAGGTCTATATAAATTGAATTATTAGAAATTATTTCTTATTTCACTTTCTGGTTTAGACTTCTGCTTTCGCCATCAGGAAGTAAAATAAAATTCCCGTTAATTTATTGACAGGATACTGGGGGGGGGGGGGGATTGGCTTAATGTCAACACTCAAGGTTGTTTCACTCATATGGTGACAGTCAGTTTGGTTGATGGAGGAAGCCGGAGTGCCCGGAGACAACCACCGCCCTTCAGCAAGTGACTGAATACGGCCATTCTAACTGGTCTCGTTATGGTGGCCCTGCTTGATATTCCAGAAGAAACATGGATCTAGGTGGCAACACCCCATTACCCCCGCTGTATGTTACAAGAATTCATACTCTGCATACATAATGACAATTCTATCTGATCGCAAAATCGAAATCAAGCGAAGGAAATAAATCAACCAAACATGGGAAATACGATATTGCGTGGCGGTGCATTGATTAGAGACTAATTGCCGCATAATTAGGTAACAGCCACGTTTTGAAATATGTTTAATTCTCTATTGTTACGTGTGTGAGAATTGAAGATATTGTATTCACATATACTGAGCTGACGGATAAATAATACGTAATACGATGCGTTTTGCAGGAAAGTGAAGGATACGACAGGGTCTATGAATTGATCAATACAGTTATCCATCGCTCCGCAAACACCAGTGCTTATGTGCTGCTGAATAAACATTTCAAATAGAAGAACTGTTTTTTTTTTGCTGAACGTCGTAAATTAAACGTTGGAACTGTTATTTTGCAAAACGCGTATGAAATGCTGTAACCCGTGTATGGAAAGCGCATTTGGGTTTGCGCCCCAAATGGTCAGTGGGCATTTTGCTCCATTAAACATGTACCAATAATGCAATTCGCCTGCGAAGTAACCGTTAGTTAAATTCTCTGACAGCACTACATTATTGTGCGCATTCTATCTTCTGCATGAGAAAAAGACCATACAACTCCTAACTTGCTACGGTCGAAAGAGGTAAGTTTATTTCTTTTGCTTTAATGTTCTTGATCTTTACTCTGTAACATGCTAATGGCAGCATATTACATCTTCAATATCAAACCAATCTGCTCGGTGTTTTGCTCTGAGCAGTTTACGGATTCAACTTAGATGACTGTATCCAATTCCGGTGCATCGCCGACGTGAAGAAAAGCATGTCCGCTAGGAAGATGTGTCCGCCATTTTAGCCCAGCGCTGATATGTTTTCCCCACACCTATCCAATAAGAATACAAGCGTCTAGTCCGTCACTCATTATTCAGCCGTCGTCCATTACAAAAAATCCGCGTCCATAATTCAAATGCCTAATTCACATAACAACATTAGCACCAACTTAAAAATAATAATAATAGTATACATAAAAATATACTAGTCTCGTCTATTCAAGAAATTCCTCCAAGACTTTTCTAAAAAATATACAAAAAACCCCAACTCGCCCTGATACCACACAGTTCCCAAAATGCCTCCAAAGTTTCCAAACACATAGTTCAACCTAAGCCACACAGTTTCCCAGAAGTTCTTCAAAATGAACTGCAGTTCCCCCAAAACGCTCTGTAGTTGGGTACAACGCACCACAATTGTCCAAAATGAACTGCAGTTCTCGAAAATGAACCGCAGTTATCCGAAACTGACTGTAGTTTGTTACAACGCACAACAGTTGACGTCCAAAATGAACCGCAATTCTTCAAAATGAACCATAGTTATCCAAAATTAACAGCAGCTCTCCAAAATGCACTACCTGACCAAAATCCTTTTTCAATATATTTTATACTTGAATCTCAATATGAAATCAGATCAAAACTCAAATACAAATCCACAATGAGCTCAAATTAGAAAGTTACGGTAACATCTATGTGATGACACATATTATGCCACCAAATGTCCATACCTCCCTCTTGATGCATCTACTTTGACAACAAAAATTCCAAACAGGGATTACTGCTGTATCCTTCAGGTATGACCAAATGTGATGACGCCTGTACCTAATAACCCAACACTTCCTACCGATTCGAACTAGCTAAGACCTTCACTTCACCAATAACCAAGGTCTTGCCCGTAAAATAAACCACACATCAATAAGCCGTCAGGAAACTTTGACCCTAGGAGCAGACGATCATGCCACACATCAATAAGCCGTCAGGAAATTTTGACCTTAGGAGCAGGCGATCATGAAGCAAGAGTGCAATTAGTATATGCCCTGCACAATGAAAATCTGCAATAGAGAGATGGACATACCTAACCAACATTCCTATACTGGACATACACTGAAATGCACTGGTCAACCGAATAGAGGAGGAAGACAGTCCACGAAGCCTTAAGCTATCAAACACGTCCGAACTGATAACAGTGACTTTTGAAGACAATGTCCACTACGATCATCACTGGAGTCGACCAACTATGCCCGGAGATGACATTGTCCAGTCCAGTGGACAAAGTAATATTTCCTGCAGGACACTCATACTGTGTCCACCGTGGGCCCTGCACCATCATTCACGGTTACCAACTGAGCCCACTCATATAAACTACTCCGGACTGGGCAAAGTTGGCTTCGGTGGCCGGGTCTTTGGCCCATGTAGCACAGTCGCGGTGACCGGAAGGACGATGACCGATGATGTGAGAGATTATTCCTGTGCCTTCTATCTACCCCTTCCCTTCCCGCCTGACCAGCGGCCCAGGAAAGGGTCTCCCCCACTGAATCATCTGTAACTGCCCTAACCCACTGAGAGATCAATGCTCTATGATTGTGCACTGAGAAGATTACATAAGATAAAGCCTCTTCAGTGGTTGTGGGATTTTTTTCCGTAGCAAATAACAGAGATTGTTGTTCTATACACTCCCTCAGGAAATGTCCAATCGCCACTGTTTCAATAATGTCCTCACTTGCTTCTGGATATCCATCACTCACCAACCTTTTGCATCTACATGCTAAATCTTCCCATCTATCACTAGCCCTCCGCTGATCTGCCTACACACATCGCCTAATTCAATGTGAAGATTTCCGGTCATTTCTCCAAGGACACTAGCAGTTCGAACACTTTCCAGACAAAACAAATAATGTTCAACGGTCTTGTCAAACATACTCTCTGTTAGTCTTCTAATGGAATTCTCCTCACTCCACTGTCTGTATTGGCCTTTAATTCAAATTGACCCTAAAAGACAGCGGTTAATTATAAACGACATTAAAATGGTGATGGAAAACGGTGCCGGAGAACTGCCAAGCAGTCATATAACCTCACAGACAAATATATGGAATGCTTCTCAGTCACGCTTCCAGTGAATATGTTCATGTGGCCATCTTGAATGGCATGACCACACGGTCATTTTAAAGGCTCCTAAATAAAAAAAAGTCCCGATCCGTTAACCCCTAGACGTAATCTCTGCCAAAGACCAGAATTTTGTCGATTTTTTTTCGCCGTCGTTGCAACGATTATTGGAAAGCCATCGATACCTCTGGCAAGTATGGTATTTGTTCTTTCCAGCTGCAATTTGTTTTTATTCACTGCTCGATAACATGCCTCGCCGGGGGACTATTAGCGGAGCCTGAGCACTGCTTTCAGCAGGCAGAGAAAACAGCAAAATGAGGACGTCTTGTGTAGAGGCGCGCACAGCTTGACATTTTGACTGAGAATGTTCCACAAGAAGATTGTCATCTTGTAGCGCTGTCGAAAGATGAAAGTCTAAATTCAATTAGGGAGTCAGCGAGGTAAATTTTTGTTAATACTGCCGAACTTGTAAATTATTTAGGAGTATGATGCAAAGGAAGCAGCTCGCGCTCCAACATTTGTAAGTTGATTGAATTTCAGCCATTTGAGTGAGATATGTTTGGATATTTTGTTCGACAAACAAAGGAACAGATCCGTCTGGCTTCGTATTCTGCGGTACCGGAGATGTCAGATTGTTGTTGTTGTTGTTGTTGTTGCTCAACTTGATCGGACGTGAAGCTCAGTTTGCAAACTCACACCCTTTGCCTCCAAAGTATTTAATCTACAACGAACCAAAATATTTTGGATTATTTGGAAATATTCGGTATAATAAAGCAGTTATTGCACTCTGTGGGGTGTGACATCAGGATTTGTCAGCTATCGACAGGCCATATTCAACTCGGGTTATCTATGTAATAGCTGAATTATGCAGGACATTTTCAGTCCAGTTTTTAATGAAAGCGATAGCAATGGTCTAATCGTGTTGATGAATGGTCTTGTTACTATTTGATCACCTCTGGATTGTTTATTTTCACGATTATTTTAATTCCTCTGATTTTTCGTGAACTGAATGTGCAACGTTCACTTGGGTTTGGCGTTGCAACTTTATCGTAAGCCCCAAACACATGCACAAAAGGACCTTGCATCTTTAGATGGGAAGATGGCCCCAGGTCAGGTGCAATACAGAATACCAAAATAAAATACTTCCACCACAAGAAAGTATTCAATTGGCATAGAGTGCAATATTATATTGTATACTCAGAAAAAATTAAGGCACTGAGTCTCATGATTCTCGAGTAACAGGGCCGCGAAGTAGTGCATTTGTGCAAAATAGTTGATTCTGATATAAAGCCAATTCCCATTGTTCTCTGTAAACATACGAAGATAAACGATAACCAGAACTAGATTTGGTCTACTACTAGGTATTTGAAGAGCGAGTATGTTGTATCAAGCTGGTTCTAGTTATCGTTTATCTTTGTATGTTTACAGGAAGGAATATGATGTGTTTTTGCCTCAAAATTGGCGACTATTTTGCTCGAATGCACTACTTCACAGCCCTGTTACTCGAGAATGATGAGACTCCGTGCCTTGAAACTGAACAGTTTCTTGTATATGCAATATTTTATTTTTGGCACTTCTACCGCACCAGTTTCGGGGCCAATTACCCACCTAAACACACATGGTCCTTTAATCATGTGTTTTTATTTGTACATGTGCACATATACGTATGCGTGATAATGTATAATTTGCTAAGCGTTCACATGAGTACAACAATATATAAGTAACACAAGATGCAAACCATAACGGAACCTATCAGTTCCAAGGTCAAAAGTCAAGGTCACCATGGATTAAACGGAAATAAGCATTTTATTCACAAAAATTTAAGCCACTTTCATCAAATTTCACAGGTGGCATACTCTTGTGAGCATAATGAAGCCTATTTGTATTACAGTCACAATACCAAATGCTAAATGTTACCAAGATCCAAAAGAAGGACGGCCAAGGTTTCTATGCCACAAAAAGATTCTCTTTGATGGCAATAATTTATGAGGGTATGTAGCATAAATGTTCGACTGAACAATGTTTTTTCAAACATATTGAACAGTGTTACATGTATCTCTGTTTTACTAAAAATAAATGGTGCATATATTTGCTGTCCGTTCACATTACCAGGTTTGGCTAAAGTGCAAATTTACACATGTGTAAATATACTTTTGCACAACCTCCGGACCAGATACAAATTTATACTCCATGCAAATATACACACGTGTGCAGTTGCGCTCACATGCCGAGTTTCCAAATGTGTATTTGAATTTACACAGGTGTGTACACATGCGCATGTGATCAGGGCTTACTTTTCACACAATAATACAAGGCAAATAATTGTATGCGTATAATTGACTGTTTCATTGCTTAAACTTCTTGCAGAAAAGATGTTTACGTCAGGCTCGATATGTTAAGAATTGTGTTATAACCTTACTTAAATGTCCAAATCCCTCGTTTGAGAGGGAAATGTTGGTCTAAAACACTTCCAACAAGGGAAGATAAAACCTATAAAAGATTTTGCTCCTTGTTACTGTTTTTAGTAACTTATGTTCAAGATCTTTATTACTCTTTTTAGTAAAAACATTCCAGTGAGTTATTGAAAACAATAACATTTTTCCTAACGTTTTGTTATTCTTCATAAGATCGATCTGGTCGATTATTATGGAAAATAACTTTGCTCAAATTTTTACAGCCTGATGATAATTATATGCTGGTGCAATCAACGTCAGCCCTCATTTTTGTATGTATGTATTTTATGTGAGTATGTTGGCACTGGCACAGGAATGATTCAAAGAACATTTATTTCCTAAAAATCGTTCCTAGAGACAAGTTTCTGATGGTTTTAAAAGGCTGCTATAGTATAGCTTATGCCATGGCAGTAATTCGTAAATTTCAATCACCAACCTGCGTTAAAGGATATAGTTTACTTCGGACCAGTAAGTCGCGTAAAGTCTTGTTTTTCTGTAAGCTATGATTGGCTTCAGATTGAGTGGCTGCTTCAGTATAGATTGGAGATTCTGATATTCCTTTAGCATACGAGCCTTCAACATATCACCTGCTATAGGGAATCACAAAAGGTATTATCTCGAGTTTAGACTGTTTACCTGGATCGATATTCATGTCGAAAGGATATCATGTTTGTAAAGTTTTGATCCAAAATGTCCCCCGTATCGCTCTTAGATCGTCAGTCTCTTCCTGTGTGGTGAGAGTGGGGATTTGTTCAATAGGCATGATCTCAAAATGTTTCTGGACGATGTGTCCTGGGAGATTGAAATGGTCGGTAACCGGACCGTCGTTTTCAAGAAAAATATCAGATTGATGACGCGTGGCTCGTTCCGTAAAAGCCCTTTTTGTTTCACCGATATACTGTTTAAGACACTTTTTACACGTAACGTCATATATTACGTTCACCGAGTAACAGGTGAGATGGTCTCGTAGTTGATATTTGTTTCTCGTTTGTTCGCTTTTGAAGTACGTTCGAGTCGCGATGAATGTATCAAGTTTACATCGATCGTTTAGGCATTTTTGAGTTTGACCATTGCCGACGTTGGAGCGATTATGTTTGATCCTAACGGGCTCAGATCTACGGGTATTGTCTGAGTGATGTGTCGTGATCTTTCGGAGGGTATTCGATTTGATTCGATGCAGGAAACGAGTCGAATAGCCTCTAGGTTTCAATGCTTGGAATAATACTGGACAAGACTGGTTGAAATTTTGGAGATGGCTAGAATTCCGGTGAAATCGGATGATTTGTGATTTGATTATACCCTTAAACATTGAGGAGGATGAAACGACTTGGCATGGAGAAGTTCATGTGTGTCGGTATGTTTGAAAAATACCTTGTAATCTAAATACCCAGTATTGGTGAACCCGGGCCCTTCGTAGACTGTAACATCCAAATAATCAATAGAGGATTCGTGAACTACTGCTTTTAACTTTATATTGGAGGCATGGCTGTTGAGAATGTCAATAAATGGCCAGAGATCTTCTCTTGGGTGATCCCAAAGAAGGAAAATATCATCCAGAAACCGGAGGTACAAGAGGGGTTGTTTGTCGAATTTCCTTAAAGCCTCTTTTCCCCACTGAGCTACATAAATAGATGCGAAGTTCGGATTAAACCTTTTCCCATGGCACATCCACTGACCTGTTGATAGATTTCTCCATTAAACTTAAAAGTATGTATGTATACTCACACATATACTGCGCATACTGCTCATGAACGTTCTTTGTTGGTGTAAACTTTGTTTTCTCAGAGAGCTTCGTGGAAATGGCGCCTCCCCTGTACCGCGTGACTGGGTTTTCGAGGTAAGTCGTACGCCTTTAATGTTTGATGTGAAGGAGAAAGTTTGGTGTATTTGGATTAGTTTCCGGGGTGCATTTCTGTAGCATCAAAGTAGCGTCTTTTGTCTTGCCATTTTAACAATTTTGTGTTCAAACAGCAAAAGTCTTGCAGACGCCCAAATGGGCATCATGTCCCATCATAGCACTGTGCGATTTTATACTGCCAACACAAGCTCCTGCTCACGCAGTTTACATTTAGAACTTGATTTCCAGTACCATCCTTGAATGTATAAAAAGAACACGAGACAAATGTGTAATCCAAGCAGGTCAAAAATGAAAATATGAATATAAAAACAAGTCAGTTTCCAAAGGACATTATGATGTCCGTATCGCCATACACGTCACACCTACCCTTGCGTTATTCTTTATTCAATGAAGTTTTCGTGTTCAAAGAAAACTAGCTCAGTTACGTTGTGAGTTTGAGTGACTGAGTGATACGTATGAAACTTTTCCCACAGGGCAGAACAAACAGATCATTGAAAATCAATATTCACTAGTTAATATACTGGCTGATAAAATATGAGCCTGTTATGCATTGAGCTTTATTCCGGAGAATATTTATGTGGCTTCTGTATATAACGTCTCCTAATCTCAAGTCAGTTCATACTGTCTCAGACATGGTTGTTTTATATCCAAGTTTTCGTTATTTTCAACACAACAATGTGTTGTTGAAGGGTTTTGCCAATTTACACTATCCCTTACTGTCAAAGAAAATGGATGCACTAGGTATTTGCCCCAGTTGTAATCCTAATATCCAGTATTTTACGACATAAAGTAAGTTTCTTGATTTCCAGGACTGAACCAGGGAGTATGTTTTTAAACAAATAGTTAGAATACGGTAGAAGTTCAATATATTACCGCTATCCCGTGTGTGTACTGGTGTAACTCTGTCAGTAACTATACAGAGCCAAAAGGCAGAACAGAAGTTATTAAATATATATTTGCGCGGGGGTGGGGTATCATAATAGGTTGCTCACTGTCAAAGGGTCTAGATCTAGATATTAAGGAAACTGGCATTCGAATCATAGTATGGATAACTTTGCAACTTACTGACGCATGGCCTTTACATTTGTCCATTTATATGATTATTAATTACTGTTCTGACCAGATCATTGGTATTGGAATCTAGATATGTTTGCCTCTACGTAATTAGCAAACCTACGTTGTTGATTTTGGCTCTAAGATTGTAAAATAAGGACTTGATTTCCTGCGAACATTGATGGGTCATTATACCTGACTGGGGCAGAAATTGTTTATGATTTTTTTTTATAATATTTAACATCCTTTTCAAATGTTAATAGGAAAACAACCTGGACGTGCTTTGATTGCCCGACTCTTGAATCCACTATGACTGAGTCGAGCGAAAAAAAAACGTACTTTGTAAGTTACATCTCGAAACAAATGATGGGCAATATGCTTAACTTTTTATATGCTTGAGTGGAAAAAGAACCAGCTACCTGGCGCGGTGGTTCATCTGATGCGGCGAATATCTGGGAATATACTTTCCTTAATATATGTTTAGCCGATTTACTGCATATGGAGAAAAGTCGTTTTAGTGGTTTGTGACCTACAGACGGAGAAGCTTATGCTAGAGACCGAACCAGTGTATGCGCTTTAGCTTTTGTAGATGTATATAATAGTGAGATCTATGAGCTTCACCTGACTACAGCTTTTCAAGATCTCTCACTCTCTCTCTACATTTACCGAAATGCCTAGGAATTCGGAAACAAAATCTGATACAGGTGATGAACGATACTTGAGACGATTACATTACGGTCATATTAGTTGATATCGTGTAATCAGGCACTGGCGATTGCGAGGGCCACCATCACAACACAATAGGCGAGGACTCAGGGGCCATCTAGGCTCCGGAAGCTCCAGGCTTATCTATCGTATTTCCCAACAACAAACAAGAAAATCTTTGCCAGAGTAAACTCTATTTGCTTTGTCTTGTCTTGTTGTTTCCACAACATTTGCTTTCCTAATATTCTCAGCGAAAAAATGACGATGTTCGGATATAGGCCCCCTATAAATAATTTACATATATATCGTTTCAATTGATAGGTTCATCAAGCATTGACCATATCACTAATTGTTTTCTACTTGTTATGGAGCGTTTTTTTCTTATTGTGATTCATGTTTATAATAATTTGCAAAATTCTGCCAGGCAGTAAAGGAATACAGATATGGGTAAATTAGCTTAAAGTTTACTCTATCGTTTTTATCTTTATCTCTCTTGTGTTTGTTTTCTTTTGTTCTTGTGTGAGTGTTTTTGTTTTTGCTGAAAATATTGGGAGGAGGGGGGCCCGCCGTCTCCGATGATTTTAGCGCACAAATCTAATAATCAATCAAATGTAAGAAGTAATTTCCCAGGGAGGAAGACGCCAAACTGAAAATCAATGTGCTTCCCTGACCTCATGTTGGAGCTCCTATTAAATTTTAATGACGCAGATATAATCTAGTCATCACTGCTACTGCCTCTACATGAGCCGTTTTCACTCTTACATCGATGAACATATTCTTCACGCATAGTATTCTTCGAGTGCACGGTATCTGGTCGATGTTGTTGACGGGTCGTCTAGCCCGTCATGGATGCAGTGGCTTGCTGGGTTAACTAGATTCCTGTAATAGCTCTTCCTCCCTGGTTAATATGTATTCGAATAACAGCGATACTCTCGTTCTGCGAACTTGGCATTTAGTGTTCCTTGGCGCATGGTTTTTTGTCGACTATTCCAGATGAACCTGCCAATTCTTTGTTGGTTCCATATCAGGATTGTTTTGGTCACCTTTTTACGATATTCTCGCGTTGGTCGACGTCTGCAATACGCTGTCTTAACTGAGTTTCACAGAAACAACAGTACATCTTCCTGTTTTAAAACATTTGATTGGTCGATTCAATTTTCAAATGGAAATCCGGTCAAAAGTAATCAAGTATTTTGGGGTTTATTCCACCGAATCATTCTAACAGTTTACTGCAAGAACGTGACTAGGCAGTTATGTACGACAACTGAACAGCTCATGTCTGTGCAGTACTGGAAAGTGCAGTACTAACATGTTAATAAATGCACAGTACTGTTTCAATACTTGAAGGATTATCATGCAGTTTGGGCCTTTTCTGAACAGTGCCACGCAGAAGTGTACTGTACATCACCTTTCCGTGAAAGTTTGCGTGCGTATAGATGATCGTACAGGTATAAATTGGCATTCTTATAGTGTGTGCTGAACTCATTATACATTATTGTACACAAGGTTTCTCTAGTATTTTTGAGGAAACGTTGGCTTATCTTCTCGCTTAACTGTTTACTGAATAATAACTTTGTTCAACCATTTGCAGTTTTTTTCGCGTATGTGCTGCGATAACGTTTGCGAACAATTATATTTGTACATAATCTAACTGTAAATCTACATTATCCATCTCTGATAGAATAGATATCTCGGTATGTAAGGAGAAATTTGGCGGGGGTGGAGTGGGGGGGGGAGAGAGAATATAACTATTAACATTCAATATCGAATACAAGAAGATACACGGTGTCCTGCTACATGTATAATGATCATATTGTATCTTTTATATTTGACACCCTAAAATCCGGGCTATGTGAGCATTGTAAAGGGCGATGATATGTAAAATCGTAGCCTGAATAATGAAATAATTGGAGCGAATAAAACAATAGATGATGTTTGTTACAAGTGAAGTGGGATAACAATCCACATTCGAACAGTTTGCTGTGTCATCAGTCATCAGCCTATTTTGGTGTCATTTTCTTTGGACGAATACGATAAACATGATCTTGATAAGGCAAGAGTCATTGTTTTGTTTTTCAATCGCTAGATAATGCGTTATCCAGTTCTGTGCCAGATACAGAACCCAAAAGCTTTTCCGTGAAACACCTGATGTCTACATTGTGAAGTGTTTCAGAGGGTCCTGGATGTAGTCACAACCATGGTGTTGGTATCTGGCTATCCATTCTTTTAGTCTGTAGAATAGCAGAAACTATTACAAATATAGCCGCGAGCGGCAATCCTCGGGTTGCAAGCACATATCGCAGACAATGAACCAACAACAGTAGTTTTAGACCTGGAAGCCGATTTGGCAAAACGTTATTTATTCCTTTTAGATCTAACCTACATAGTTACCACTGAAGAACAATCTGTCAATTCGCAAATTTGGGTGATTTACATCTGGGAATAGCAGGGATACTATTGAAGCTACGTTGAAATGCTGAACATATTTCCGAAAGAGCTTCTCCTGGATAATATAAAGCAACAAACTGCAAGGCTGTACCACCTATAGTTCCAGAGTTATAGACCCTAAAAGATGTGTTCATTTTTTGACAAAATTCAAGATGGCGGCCAAACCACGTGACCCAGGACCAAAATTTTTGCACATTCCTAATCGCCATATCAAAATGCATATATGTAGCCACTTTTCCCGTCCAAATCCGTTATTTGAAAAACCGACAATTTTGATTGGTCAATGGCGGCCATTCTATTTTATGGAGCAATTTTTCAAATCGTAATTTGAGAGCCCTAGATCCACAGATCCTGTGTACCAAATTTCGAGTCAATCGACCCAGCGGTTCCAGAGGAGAAAATCTTTTTAGGGAAAATCCAAGATGGCCGACGAACCATCCGACCAATCGGCTTCTTCTTTTAACCCTATCTGGCCTGGCGATTTGGGGTGTATCGCAGCCTGGGGGGGGGGGCGGAAAGTGCCCCCTATATATTTTCTCTACCACTAAGGCTAGAGCGCTGAAACTTACCACACAGTATCAAGCTCTACCGGAAAATGTAAAAAAATCCAATATGGCCGCCATGATGACGTCACAGTGACGTAATCATCTCGGAAGCCATTTTTCGGCCTTTTTGAGGTCGATTTTTCGAAATTTTCATTTTTCAGATTTTTCTCTCGAAAAAATCTAATAAAATAGAGAATAATTAGTTGTGCATAAATAAAATACTTTTCAGGCCTTTTCTGCGCGGAAAATGTGAAAAACATTGAGCGAAAAGATTGAAAAACACGACTTTCGCGGATACCACATGGCCGCCATTTTGAATTTACCCATGATCCTCTGCCCGGGGGTAATTGAAAATAGGCTCAAAATGACCCCAATAAGATAAACTTAAAAGTCATTAGCTTTCAGCCTCCTCGGTTTTGTCGTTTCGGAGCAGCAGAGAAAAGTTCACTAGGGGGGACTTTCCGCACCCCCCCAGGCCAGGTAGGGTTAATATGAGCTAGATTCCACATTCCCCAATACCAATACCTTCATCGGTTGAACAACGGTACAGTTGACACACAATCCGGCGGAATCACACATTAGCAATAACAATAGGTTTGCACGCCTGTGACTTGCAACCCTAATAATGTTCCTAATAAATGGATTTAGAGCTTAAAAAACACTTTTTCTTGGCCAGCAGCACGTGGGAAACACGTTTCTGGCCTCTGTTTGTGCCCTAGACGGCTCCTTCATCGAATGTTAGTACGTTGAAATAAGTACAGAAAACGGTCCCTGGAGTCCAGACAAAGACATGAATGGAGAAAGTTGAGCTTGGAATTTCGTCGCCTGGAGATAGTGCTTTCCACAGTGTGCTTTTGTGAAGCTTACTTTCAGCCATATGCTCAGACCTACTCAAATTTCACGTTCTACCATAGCTTCGGAACTATTAATACGATCATCCTGCAATTTCACTGCCATCACAGCAGTTATACAAGGAGTACCTATGCCAAAACTCAGAATAACCCGACTCGTTGTTTGTGTAATATTGAACAGAATTATACTTCTCAAATTATGCGATTTTCGGCATTATTTGAAAATTTGACAATTTTGATTCCTCTATAGCGGCGAAACTATTGAACCTACGTAAAAATGGTAAACACACTTCTGAAAGAGCTGCTTCTGGACAATATAATACTACAAACTATAAGGCTGTACCTATCGTAGTCCCAGAGATATGAGCTCTACAAGATGTGCTCCGTTTCTGACAAAATTCAAGATGGTGGCCAAACCACGTTACTGAGCACCAAAATGTTTGCATATTCATGATCGCCATATCGCAGTGCATATATTTAGCCACTTTCTCCGTCCAAATCCGTTATTTGAAAAACCGACAATTTTGATTGGTTAATGGCGGCCATCTTGTTTTACGAAACAAATTTTCAAATGCAAATCTGAGAGCCCCAGATCCATTGAGCATGTGTACCAAGTTTCGAGTCAATCGACCCAGCGGTTCCAGAGGAGAAGATCTTGAAAGATTTTAGAGAAAATCCAAGATGGCCGCCGAACCATCTGACCAATCAACTTCTTCTTTTGATATGCACTAGATCTCACATTCCCCAATACTTATGTGAAGTTTCGACTTCATCGGTTAAACAGCGGCCGGGATACAGTTGACACAAAATCCGGCGGAATCACACATTAGCAATAACAATAGGTTTGCACGCCTGTGGCTTGCAACCCTAATAATGTCTTCATTTGAAAATTTGACAATTTTGATTCCTCTATAGCGGCGAAACTATTGAACCTACGTAAAAAGGGTAGACACACTTCTGAAAGAGCTGCTTCTGGACAATATAATACTACAAACTATAAGGCTGTACCTATCGTAGTCCCAGAGATATAGGCTCTACAAGATGTGCTCCGTTTCTGACAAAATTCAAGATGGTGGCCAAACCACGTGACTGAGGACCAACATTTTTGCATATTCATGATCGCCATATCGCAGTGCATATATGTAGCCACCTTCCCCGTCCCAATCCGTTATTTGAAAAACCGACAATTTTGATTGGTTAATGGCGGCCATCTTGTTTTACGGAACAAATTTTCAAATGCAAATCTGAGAGCCCCAGATCCATTGAGCATGTGTACCAAGTTTCGAGTCAATCGACCCAGCGGTTCCAGAGGAGCAGATCCAAAGGTTTTAGGGAAAATCCAAGATGGCCGCCGAACCATCTGACCAATCAGCTTCTTCTTTTGATATGCACTAGATCTCACATTCCCCAGTACTTATGTGAAGTTTCGACTTCATCGGTTAAACAGCGGCCGGGATACAGTTGACACAAAATCCGGCGGAATCACACATTAGCAATAACAATAGGTTTGCACGCCTGTGGCTTGCAACCCTAATAATGTCTTCATTTGAAAATTTGACAATTTTGATTCCTCTATAGCGGCGAAACTATTGAACCTACGTAAAAAGGGTAGACACACTTCTGAAAGAGCTGCTTCTGGACAATATAATACTACAAACTATAAGGCTGTACCTATCGTAGTCCCAGAGATATAGGCTCTACAAGATGTGCTCCGTTTCTGACAAAATTCAAGATGGTGGCCAAACCACGTTACTGAGGACCAAAATTTTTGCATATTCATGATCGCCATATCGCAGTGCATATATGTAGCCACTTTCCCCGTCCAAATCCGTTATTTGAAAAACCGACAATATTGATTGCTTAATGGCGGCCATCCTGTTTTACGGAACAAATTTTCAAATGCAAATCTGAGAGCCCAAGATCCATTGAGCATGTGTACCAAGTTTCGAGTCAATCGACCCAGCGGTTCCAGAGGAGAAGATCCAAAGGTTTTAGGGAAAATCCAAGATGGCCGCCGAACCATCTGACCAATCAGCTTCTTCTTTTGATATGCACTAGATCTCACATTCCCCAGTACTTATGTGAAGTTTCGACTTCATCGGTTAAACAGCGACCGGGATGCAGTTGACACAAAATCCGGCGGAATCACACATTAGCAATAACAATAGGTTTGCACGCCTGTGGCTTGCAACCCTAATAATGTCTTCATTTGAAAATTTGACAATTTTGATTCCTCTATAGCGGCGAAACTATTGAACCTACGTAAAAAGAAGGCTGTACCTATCGTAGTCCCAGAGATATAGGCTCTACAAGATGTGCTCCGTTTCTGACAAAATTCAAGATGGTGGCCAAACCACGTTACTGACGACCAAAATTTTTGCATATTCATGATCGCCATATCGTAGTGCATATATGTAGCCACTTTTCCCGTCCAAATCCGTTATTTGAAAAACCGACAATTTTGATTGGTTAATGGCGGCCACCTTGTTTTACGGAACAAATTTTCAAATGCAAATCTGAGAGCCCCAGATCCATTGAGCATGTGTACCAAGTTTCGAGTCAATCGACCCAGCGGTTCCAGAGGAGAAGATCCAAAGGTTTTAGGGAAAATCCAAGATGGCCGCCGAACCATCTGACCAATCAGCTTCTTCTTTTGATATGCACTAGATCTCACATTCCCCAATACTTATGTGAAGTTTCGACTTCATCGGTTAAAGAGCGACCGGGATGCAGTTGACACAAAATCCGGCGGAATCACACATTAGCAATAACAATAGGTTTGCACGCCTGTGGCTTGCAACCCTAATAATGTCTTCATTTGAAAATTTGACAATTTTGATTCCTCTATAGCGGCGAAACTATTGAACCTACGTCAAAAGGGTAAACACACTTCTAAAAGAGCTGCTTCTGGACAATAAAATACTACAAACTATAAGGCTGTACCTATCGTAATCCCAGAGATATAGGCTCTACAAGATGTGCTCCGTTTCTGACAAAATTCAAGATGGTGGGCAAACCACGTGACTGAGGAATACAATTTTTGCATATTCATGATCGCCATATAGCAGTGCATATATGAAGCCACCTTCCTCGTCCAAATCCGTTATTTGAAAAACCGATAATTTTGATTGGTTAATGGCGGCCATCTTGTTTCACGGAACAAATTTTCAAATGCAAATCTGAGAGCCCCAGATCTATTGAGCATGTGTACCAAGTTTCGAGTCAATCGACCCAGCGGTTCCAGAGGAGACGATCCAAAGGTTTTAGGGAAAATCCAAGATGGCCGCCGAACCATCTGACCAATCAGCTTCTTCTTCTGATATGCACTAGATCTCACATTCCCCAATACTTATGTGAAGTTTCGACTTCATCGGTTAAACAGCGGCCGGGATACAGTTGACACAAAATCCGGCGGAATCACACATTAGCAATAACAATAGGTTTGCACGCCTGTGGCTTGCAACCCTAATAATGTCTTCATTTGAAAATTTGACAATTTTGATTCCTCTATAGCGGCGAAACTATTGAACCTACGTAAAAAGAAGGCTGTACCTATCGTAGTCCCAGAGATATAGGCTCTACAAGATGTGCTCCGTTTCTGACAAAATTCAAGATGGTGGCCAAACCACGTTACTGACGACCAAAATTTTTGCATATTCATGATCGCCATATCGTAGTGCATATATGTAGCCACTTTCCCCGTCCAAATCCGTTATTTGAAAAACCGACAATTTTGATTGGTTAATGGCGGCCAACTTATTTTACGGAACAAATTTTCAAATGCAAACCTGAGAGCCCCAGATCCATTGAGCATGTGTACCAAGTTTCGAGTCAATCGACCAAGCGGTTCCAGAGGAGAAGATCCAAAGGTTTTAGGAAAAATCCAAGATGGCCGCCGAACCATCTGACCAATCAGTTTCTTCTTTTGATATGCACTAGATCTCACATTCCCCAATACTTTTGTGAAGTTTCGACTTCATCGGTTAAACAGCAGCCGGGATACAGTTGACACAAAATCCGGCGGAATCACACATTAGCAATAACAATAGGTTTGCACGCCTGTGCCTTGCAACCCTAATAATGTCTTCATTTGAAAATTTGACAATTTTGATTCCTCTATAGCCGCGAAACTATTGAACCTACGTAAAAAGGGTACACACACTTCTGAAAGAGCTGCTTCTGGACAATATAATACTACAAACTATAAGGCTGTACCTATCGTAGTCCCAGAGATATAAGCTCTACAAGATGTGCTCCGTTTCTGACAAAATTCAAGGTGGTGGCCAAACCACGTTACTGAGGACCAAAATTTTTGCATATTCATGATCGCCATATCGCAGTGCATATATTTAGCCACTTTCTCCGTCCAAATCCGTTGTTTGAAAAACCGACAATTTTGATTGGTTAATGGCGGCCATCTTGTTTTACGGAACAAATTTTCAAATGCAAATCTGAGAGCCCCAGATCCATTGAGCATGTGTACCAAGTTTGAGTCAATCGACCCAGCGGTTCCAGAGGAGAAGATCTTGAAAGATTTTAGGGAAAATCCAAGATGGCCGCCGAACCATCTGACCAATCAGCTTCTGCACTAGATCTCGCATTCCCCAATACTTATGTGAAGTTTCGACTTCATCTGTTAAACAGCGGCCGGGATACAGTTGGCACAAAATCCGGCGGAATCACACATTAGCAATAACAATAGGTTTGCACGCCTGTGGCTTGCAACCCTAATAATGTCTTCATTTGAAAATTTGACAATTTTGATTCCTCTATAGCGGCGAAACTATTGAACCTACGTAAAAAGAAGGCTGTACCTATCGTAGTCCCAGAGATATAGGCTCTACAAGATGTGCTCCGTTTCTGACAAAATTCAAGATGGTGGCCAAACCACGTTACTGACGACCAAAATTTTTGCATATTCATGATCGCCATATCGTAGTGCATATATGTAGCCACTTTTCCCGTCCAAATCCGTTATTTGAAAAACCGACAATTTTGATTGGTTAATGGCGGCCACCTTGTTTTACGGAACAAATTTTCAAATGCAAATCTGAGAGCCCCAGATCCATTGAGCATGTGTACCAAGTTTCGAGTCAATCGACCCAGCGGTTCCAGAGGAGAAGATCCAAAGGTTTTAGGGAAAATCCAAGATGGCCGCCGAACCATCGGACCAATCAGCTTCTTCTTTTGATATGCACTAGATCTCACATTCCCCAATACTTATGTGAAGTTTCGACTTCATCGGTTAAAGAGCGACCGGGATGCAGTTGACACAAAATCCGGCGGAATCACACATTAGCAATAACAATAGGTTTGCACGCCTGTGGCTTGCAACCCTAATAATGTCTTCATTTGAAAATTTGACAATTTTGATTCCTCTATAGCGGCGAAACTATTGAACCTACGTCAAAAGGGTAAACACACTTCTAAAAGAGCTGCTTCTGGACAATAAAATACTACAAACTATAAGGCTGTACCTATCGTAATCCCAGAGATATAGGCTCTACAAGATGTGCTCCGTTTCTGACAAAATTCAAGATGGTGGGCAAACCACGTGACTGAGGAACACAATTTTTGCATATTCATGATCGCCATATAGCAGTGCATATATGAAGCCACCTTCCTCGTCCAAATCCGTTATTTGAAAAACCGATAATTTTGATTGGTTAATGGCGGCCATCTTGTTTCACGGAACAAATTTTCAAATGCAAATCTGAGAGCCCCAGATCTATTGAGCATGTGTACCAAGTTTCGAGTCAATCGACCCAGCGGTTCCAGAGGAGACGATCCAAAGGTTTTAGGGAAAATCCAAGATGGCCGCCGAACCATCTGACCAATCAGCTTCTTCTTCTGATATGCACTAGATCTCACATTCCCCAATACTTATGTGAAGTTTCGACTTCATCGGTTAAACAGCGGCCGGGATACAGTTGACACAAAATCCGGCGGAATCACACATTAGAAATAACAATAGGTTTGCACGCCTGTGGCTTGCAACCCTAATAATGTCTTCATTTGAAAATTTGACAATTTTGATTCCTCTATAGCGGCGAAACTATTGAACCTACGTAAAAAGAAGGCTGTACCTATCGTAGTCCCAGAGATATAGGCTCTACAAGATGTGCTCCGTTTCTGACAAAATTCAAGATGGTGGCCAAACCACGTTACTGACGACCAAAATTTTTGCATATTCATGATCGCCATATCGTAGTGCATATATGCAGCCACTTTCCCCGTCCAAATCCGTTATTTGAAAAACCGACAATTTTGATTGGTTAATGGCGGCCATCTTATTTTACGGAACAAATTTTCAAATGCAAACCTGAGAGCCCCAGATCCATTGAGCATGTGTACCAAGTTTCGAGTCAATCGACCAAGCGGTTCCAGAGGAGAAGATCCAAAGGTTTTAGGAAAAATCCAAGATGGCCGCCGAACCATCTGACCAATCAGTTTCTTCTTTTGATATGCACTAGATCTCACATTCCCCAATACTTTTGTGAAGTTTCGACTTCATCGGTTAAACAGCAGCCGGGATACAGTTGACACAAAATCCGGCGGAATCACACATTAGCAATAACAATAGGTTTGCACGCCTGTGCCTTGCAACCCTAATAATGTCTTCATTTGAAAATTTGACAATTTTGATTCCTCTATAGCCGCGAAACTATTGAACCTACGTAAAAAGGGTACACACACTTCTGAAAGAGCTGCTTCTGGACAATATAATACTACAAACTATAAGGCTGTACCTATCGTAGTCCCAGAGATATAAGCTCTACAAGATGTGCTCCGTTTCTGACAAAATTCAAGGTGGTGGCCAAACCACGTTACTGAGGACCAAAATTTTTGCATATTCATGATCGCCATATCGCAGTGCATATATTTAGCCACTTTCTCCGTCCAAATCCGTTGTTTGAAAAACCGACAATTTTGATTGGTTAATGGCGGCCATCTTGTTTTACGGAACAAATTTTCAAATGCAAATCTGAGAGCCCCAGATCCATTGAGCATGTGTACCAAGTTTGAGTCAATCGACCCAGCGGTTCCAGAGGAGAAGATCTTGAAAGATTTTAGGGAAAATCCAAGATGGCCGCCGAACCATCTGACCAATCAGCTTCTGCACTAGATCTCACATTCCCCAATACTTATGTGAAGTTTCGACTTCATCTGTTAAACAGCGGCCGGGATACAGTTGGCACAAAATCCGGCGGAATCACACATTAGCAATAACAATAGGTTTGCACGCCTGTGGCTTGCAACCCTAATAATGTCTTCATTTGAAAATTTGACAATTTTGATTCCTCTATAGGGGCGAAACTATTGAACCTACGTAAAAAGAAGGCTGTACCTATCGTAGTCCCAGAGATATAGGCTCTACAAGATGTGCTCCGTTTCTGACAAAATTCAAGACGTTACTGACGACCAAAATTTTTGCATATTCATGATCGCCATATCGTAGTGCATATATGTAGCCACTTCCCCCGTCCAAATCCGTTATTTGAAAAACCGACAATTTTGATTGGTTAATGGCGGCCATCTTGTTTTACGGAACAAATTTTCAAATGCAAATCTGAGAGCCCCAGATCCATTGAGCATGTGTACCAAGTTTCGAGGCAATCGACCGAGCGGTTCCAGAGGAGAAGATCCAAACGTTTTAGGGAAAATCCAAGATGGCCGCCGAACCATCTGACCAATCAGCTTCTTCTTTTGATATGCACTAGATCTCACATTCCCCAATACTTATGTGAAGTTTCGACTTCATCGGTTAAAGAGCGACCGGGATGCAGTTGACACAAAATCCGGCGGAATCACACATTAGCAATAACAATAGGTTTGCACGCCTGTGGCTTGCAACCGTAATAATGTCTTCATTTGAAAATTTGACAATTTTGATTCCTCTATAGCGGCGAAATTATTGAACCTACGTCAAAAGGGTAGACACACTTCTGAAAGAGCTGCTTCTGGACAATAAAATACTACAAACTATAAGGCTGTACCTATCGTAGTCCCAGAGATATAAGCTCTACAAGATGTGCTCCGTTTCCGACAAAATTCAAGATGGTGGCCAAACCACGTTACTGAGGACCAAAATTTTTGCATATTCATGATCGCCATATCGCAGTGCATATATGTAGCCACTTTTCCCGCCCAAATCCGTTATTTGAAAAACCGACAATTTTGATTGGTTAATGGCGGCCATCTTGTTTTACGGAACAAATTTTCAAATGCAAATCTGAGAGCCCCAGATCCATTGAGCATGTGTACCAAGTTTCGAGTCAATCGACCGAGCGGTTCTAGAGGAGAAGATCTTGAAAGGTTTTAGGGAAAATCCAAGATGGCCGCCGAACCATCTGACCAATCAGCTTCTTCTTTTGATATGCACTAGATCTCACATTCCCCAATACTTATGTGAAGTTTCGACTTCATCTGTTAAACAGCGGCCGGGATACAGTTGACACAAAATCCGGCGGAATCACACATTAGCAATAACAATAGGTTTGCACGCCTGTGGCTTGCAACCCTAATAATGTCTTCATTTGAAAATTTGACAATTTTGATTCCTCTATAGCGGCGAAACTATTGAACCTACGTAAAAATGGTAGACACACTTTTGAAAGAGCTGCTTCTGGACAATATAATACTACAAACTATAAGGCTGTACCTATCGTAGTCCCAGAGATATAAGCTCTAAGTTTGCTCTCCACAGTTTCGTAGTAATGGCCCCTCTCTAATTTCATAATACGATAGACTGCCCTTGTTCTGCTACATCATAATTCTTCTTGTCTCCTTAATTGCTTATATCTATAATGCCATCCTATTCAGCATTGTCAACGCTGCAAACGAGTACGTACAAATCGAGGGCTGGCTTCGTCTACACGCTGATCGGGATCATGGAGTAAAGTTTGTCCTGCCTCAGTTATGCCCCTGGGGTGTGCCTAAAAATCGGGACTCATTTACGGGAAGAAAATCTGACAAAAAACGGTTAGGTTGACACCCACTTTTGTCTGCCTTTTTAAGTTGAGACCGGATCAGGGAACGTGTGTAAGAAGTTTAATTAAAATCGCTCTTACAGATTTTTCTGGAAATTGAGCCGAATTTGACCATTTTTCGACATTTTTAAGGGGTTTTCTAGGAAAAATGAAGCAAGCATGAAGAAGAATGTTCGAGTTTAAATTTTCTATAACATAGCAGTGGTATATCTTAAAATAATAGTTTCATCGTGCTCTTTCAGAAAATATATACATATAAGTGATTTGGGTTGAAGGTTTGACGACAACTGGTGGCCGAAAAACGGACCCATAGTCTATTCCATGCCGAATGAAAGAATCTCTGGAGTGCACCCTAAAAGATGTGCTCCGTTTCTGACAAAATTCAAGATGGTGGCCAAACCACCTTACTGAGGACCAAAATTTTTGCATATTCATGATCGCCATATCGCAGTGCATATATGTAGCCACTTTTCCCGCCCAAATCCGTTATTTGAAAAACCGACAATTTTGATTGGTTAATGGCGGCCATCTTGTTTTACGGAACAAATTTTCAAATGCAAATCTGAGAGCCCCAGATCCATTTAGCATGTGTACCAAGTTTCGAGTCAATCGACCCAGCGGTTCCAGAGGAGAAGATCCAAACGTTTTAGGGAAAATCCAAGATGGCCGCCGAACCATCTGACCAATCAGCTTCTTCTTTTGATATGCACTAGATCTCACATTCCCCAATACTTATGTGAAGTTTCGACTTCATCGGTTAAAGAGCGACCGGGATGCAGTTGACACAAAATCCGGCGGAATCACACATTAGCAATAACAATATGTTTGCACGCCTGTGGCTTGTAACCCTAATAATGTCTTCATTTGAAAATTTGACAATTTTGATTCCTCTATAGCGGCGAAACTATTGAACCTACGTAAAAAAGGCTAGACACACTTCTGAAAGAGCTGCTTCTGGACAATATAATACTACAAACTATAAGGCTGTACCTATCGTAGTCCCAGAGATATAGGCTTTACAAGATGTGCTCCGTTTCTGACAAAATTCAAGATGGTGGCCAAACCACGTTACTGAGGACCAACATTTTTGCATATTCATGATCGCCATATCGCAGTGCATATATGTAGCCACTTTCCCCGTCCAAATCCGTTATTTGAAAAACCGACAATTTTGATTGGTTAATGGCGGCCATCTTGTTTTACGGAACAAATTTTCAAATGCAAACCTGAGAGCCCCAGATCCATTGAGCATGTGTACCAAGTTTCGAGTCAATCGACCCAGCGGTTCTAGAGGAGAAGATCTTGAAAGGTTTTAGGGAAAATCCAAGATGGCCGCCGAACCATCTGACCAATCAGCTTCTTCTTTTGATATGCACTAGATCTCACATTCCCCAATACTTATGTGAAGTTTCGACTTCATCTGTTAAACAGCGGCCGGGATACAGTTGACACAAAATCCGGCGGAATCACACATTAGCAATAACAATAGGTTTGCACGCCTGTGGCTTGCAACCCTAATAATGTCTTCATTTGAAAATTTGACAATTTTGATTCCTCTATAGCGGCGAAACTATTGAACCTACGTAAAAAAGGCTAGACACGCTTCAGAAAGAGCTGCTTCTGGACAATATAATACTACAAACTATAAGGCTGTACCTATCGTAGTCCCAGAGATATAGGCTTTACAAGATGTGCTCCGTTTCTGACAAAATTCAAGATGGTGGCCAAACCACGTTACTGAGGACCAACATTTTTGCATATTCATGATCGCCATATCGCAGTGCATATATGTAGCCACTTTTCCCGTCCAAATCCGTTATTTGAAAAACCGACAATTTTGATTGGTTAATGGCGGCCATCTTGTTTTACGGAACAAATTTTCAAATGCAAATCTGAGAGCCCCAGATCCATTGAGCATGTGTACCAAGTTTCGAGTCAATCGACCCAGCGGTTCCAGAGGAGAAGATCCAAAGGTTTTAGGAAAAATCCAAGATGGCCGCCGAACCATCTGACCAATCAGCTTCTTCTTTTGATATGCACTAGATCTCACATTCCCCAATACTTTTTTGAAGTTTCGACTTCATCGGTTAAAGAGCGACCGGGATGCAGTTGACACAAAATCCGGCGGAATCACACATTAGCAATAACAATAGGTTTGCACGCCTGTGGCTTGCAACCCTAATAATGTCTTCATTTGAAAATTTGACAATTTTGATTCCTCTATAGCGGCGAAACTATTGAACCTACGTCAAAAGGGTAAACACACTTCTGAAAGAGCTGCTTCTGGACAATAAAATACTACAAACTATAAGGCTGTACCTATCGTAATCCCAGAGATATAGGCTCTACAAGATGTGCCTCCGTTTCTGACAAAATTCAAGATGGTGGGCAAACCACGTGACTGAGGACCAAAATTTTTGCATATTCATGATCGCCATATCGCAGTGCATATATGAAGCCACCTTCCTCGTCCAAATCCGTTATTTGAAAAACCGACAATTTTGATTGGTTAATGGCGGCCATCTTGTTTTACGGAACAAATTTTCAAATGCAAATCTGAGAGCCCCAGATCCATTGAGTATGTGTACCAAGTTTCGAGTCAATCGACCAAGCGGTTCTAGAGGAGAAGATCTTGGAAGGTTTTAGGGAAAATACAAGATGGCCGCCGAACCATCTGACCAATCAGCTTCTTCTTTTGATATGCACTAGATCTCACATTCCCCAATACTTATGTGAAGTTTCGACTTCATCGGTTAAACAGCAGCCGGGATACAGTTGACACAAAATCCGGCGGAATCACACATTAGCAATAACAATAGGTTTGCACGCCTGTGGCTTGCAACCCTAATAATGTCTTCATTTGAAAATTTGACAATTTTGATTCCTCTATAGCGGCGAAACTATTGAACCTACGTCAAAAGGGTAGACACACTTCTGAAAGAGCTGCTTCTGGACAATAAAATACTACAAACTATAAGGCTGTACCTATCGTAATCCCAGAGATATAGGCTCTACAAGATGTGCTCCGTTTCTGACAAAATTCAAGATGGTGGGCAAACCACGTGACTGAGGACCAACATTTTTGCATATTTATGATCGCCATATCGCATTGCATATATGTGGCCACTTTCCCCGTCCAAATCCGTTATTTGAAAAACCGACAATTTTGATTGGTTAATGGCGGCCATCTTGTTTTACGGAACAAATTTTCAAATGCAAATCTGAGAGCCCCAGATCCATTGAGTATGTGTACCAAGTTTCGAGTCAATCGACCAAGCGGTTCTAGAGGAGAAGATCTTGGAAGGTTTTAGGGAAAATCCAAGATGGCCGCCGAACCATCTGACCAATCAGCTTCTTCTTTTGATATGCACTAGATCTCACATTCCCCAATACTTTTGTGAAGTTTCGACTTCATCGGTTAAACAGCAGCCGGGATACAGTTGACACAAAATCCGGCGGAATCACACATTAGCAATAACAATAGGTTTGCACGCCTGTGCCTTGCAACCCTAATAATGTCTTCATTTGAAAATTTGACAATTTTGATTCCTCTATAGCCGCGAAACTATTGAACCTACGTAAAAAGGGTACACACACTTCTGAAAGAGCTGCTTCTGGACAATATAATACTACAAACTATAAGGCTGTACCTATCGTAGTCCCAGAGATATAAGCTCTACAAGATGTGCTCCGTTTCTGACAAAATTCAAGGTGGTGGCCAAACCACGTTACTGAGGACCAACATTTTTGCATATTCATGATCGCCATATCGCAGTGCATATATTTAGCCACTTTCTCCGTCCAAATCCGTTATTTGAAAAACCGACAATTTTGATTGGTTAATGGCGGCCATCTTGTTTTACGGAACAAATTTTCAAATGCAAATCTGAGAGCCCCAGATCCATTGAGCATGTGTACCAAGTTACGAGTCAATCGACCCAGCGGTTCCAGAGGAGAAGATCTGGAGAGGTTTTAGGGGAAATCCAAGATGGCCGCCGAACCATCTGACCAATCAGCTTCTTCTTTTGATATGCACTAGATCTCACATTCCCCAATACTTATGTGAAGTTTCGATTTCATCGGTTAAACAGCGGCCGGGATACAGTTGACACAAAATCCGGCGGAATCACACATTAGCAATAACAATAGGTTTGCACGTCTGTGCCTTGCAACCCTAATAATGTCTTCATTTGAAAATTTGACAATTTTGATTCCTCTATAGCGGCGAAACTATTGAACCTACGTAAAAAGGGTACACACACTTCTGAAAGAGCTGCTTCTGGACAATATAATACTACAAACTATAAGGCTGTACCTATCGTAGTCCCAGAGATATAAGCTCTACAAGATGTGCTCCGTTTCTGACAAAATTCAAGGTGGTGGCCAAACCACGTTACTGAGGACCAAAATTTTTGCATATTCATGATCGCCATATCGCAGTGCATATATTTAGCCACTTTCTCCATCCAAATCCGTTATTTGAAAAACCGACAATTTTGATTGGTTAATGGCGGCCATCTTGTTTTACGGAACAAATTTTCAAATGCAAATCTGAGAGCCCCAGATCCATTGAGCATGTGTACCAAGTTTGAGTCAATCGACCCAGCGGTTCCAGAGGAGAAGATCTTGAAAGATTTTAGGGAAAATCCAAGATGGCCGCCGAACCATCTGACCAATCAGCTTCTGCACTAGATCTCGCATTCCCCAATACTTATGTGAAGTTTCGACTTCATCTGTTAAACAGCGGCCGGGATACAGTTGGCACAAAATCCGGCGGAATCACACATTAGCAATAACAATAGGTTTGCACGCCTGTGGCTTGCAACCCTAATAATGTCTTCATTTGAAAATTTGACAATTTTGATTCCTCTATAGCGGCGAAACTATTGAACCTACGTGAAAAGGGTAGATACACTTCTGAAAGAGCTGCTTCTGGGCTTCTGGACAATATAATACTACAAACTATAAGGCTGTACCTATCGTAGTCCCAGAGATATAGGCTCTACAAGATGTGCTCCGTTTCTGACAAAATTCAAGATGGTGGCCAAACCACGTGACTGAGGACCAAAAGTTTTGCATATTCATGATCGCCATATGGCAGTGCATATATGTAGCCACTTTCCCCGTCCAAATCCGTTATTTGAAAAACCGACAATTTTGATTGGTTAATGGCGGCCATCTTGTTTTACGGAACAAATTTTCAAATGCAAACCTGAGAGCCCCAGATCCATTGAGCATGTGTACCAAGTTTCGAGTCAATCGACCCAGCGGTTCTAGAAGAGAAGATCTTGAAAGGTTTTAGGGAAAATCCAAGATGGCCGCCGAACCATCTGACCAATCAGCTTCTTCTTTTGATATGCACTAGATCTCACATTCCCCAATACTTATGTGAAGTTTCGACTTCATCTGTTAAACAGCGGCCGGGATACAGTTGGCACAAAATCCGGCGGAATCACACATTAGCAATAACAATAGGTTTGCACGCCTGTGGCTTGCAACCCTAATAATGTCTTCATTTGAAAATTTGACAATTTTGATTCCTCTATAGGGGCGAAACTATTGAACCTACGTAAAAAGAAGGCTGTACCTATCGTAGTCCCAGAGATATAGGCTCTACAAGATGTGCTCCGTTTCTGACAAAATTCAAGATGGTGGCCAAACCACGTTACTGACGACCAAAATGTTTGCATATTCATGATCGCCATATCGTAGTGCATATATGTAGCCACTTTCCCCGTCCAAATCCGTTATTTGAAAAACCGACAATTTTGATTGAAAGTTGTGGCGACCATCTTGTTTACGGAACAAATTTTCAAATGAAACCACAAGAAACCCCTAGATCCATTGAGTATGTGTACCAAGTTTCGAGTCAATCGACCCCGCGGTTCTAGAGGGAGAAGATCTTGAAAGGTTTTTAAGGAAAAATCCAAGATGGCCGCCGAACCATCTGACCAATCAGCTTCTTCTTTTAATGCACTAGATCTCACATTCCCAATACTTATGTGAAGTTTCGACTTCATCTGTTAAACAGCGGCCGGGATACAGTTGACACAAATCCGGCGGAATCACACATTGCAATAACAATAGGTTTGCACGCCTGTGGCTTTGCAACCCTGAAAAATGTCTTCATTTTGAAAATTTGACAATTTTGATTCCTCTATAGCGGCGAAACTATTGAACCTACGTAAAAATGGTAGACACACTTCTGAAAGAGCTGCTTCTGGACAATATAATACTACAAACTATAAGGCTGTACCTATCGTAGTCCCAGAGATATGAGCTCTACAAGATGTGCTCCGTTTCTGACAAAATTCAAGATGGTGGCCAAACCACGTTACTGAGCACCAAAATTGTTGCATATTCATGATCGCCATATCGCAGTGCATATATCTAGCCACTTTCTCCGTCCAAATCCGTTATTTGAAAAACCGACAATTTTGATTGGTTAATGGCGGCCATCTTGTTTTACGAAACAAATTTTCAAATGCAAATCTGAGAGCCCCAGATCCATTGAGCATGTGTACCAAGTTTCGAGTCAATCGACCCAGCGGTTCCAGAGGAGAAGATCTTGAAAGATTTTAGAGAAAATCCAAGATGGCCGCCGAACCATCTGACCAATCAGCTTCTTCTTTTGATATGCACTAGATCTCACATTCCCCAATACTTATGTGAAGTTTCGACTTCATCGGTTAAACAGCGGCCGGGATACAGTTGACAAAAAATCCGGCGGAATCACACATTAACAATAACAATAGGTTTGCACGCCTGTGGCTTGCAACCCTAATAATGTCTTCATTTGAAAATTTGACAATTTTGATTCCTCTATAGCGGCGAAACTATTGAACCTACGTAAAAAGGGTAGACACACTTCTGGAAAGAGCTGCTTCTGGACAATATAATACTACAAACTATAAGGCTGTACCTATCGTAGTCCCAGAGATATAGGCTCTACAAGATGTGCTCCGTTTCTGACAAAATTCAAGATGGTGGCCAAACCACGTGACTGAGGACCAAAATTTTTGCATATTCATGATCGCCATATCGCAGTGCATATATGTAGCCACTTTCCCCGTCCAAATCCGTTATTTGAAAAACCGACAATTTTGATTGGTTAATGGCGGCCATCTTGTTTTACGGAACAAATTTTCAAATGCAAACCTGAGAGCCCCAGATCCATTGAGCATGTGTACCAAGTTTCGAGTCAATCGACCCAGCGGTTCCAGAGGAGAAGATCTTGAAAGGTTTTAGGGAAAATCCAAGATGGCCGCCGAACCATCTGACCAATCAGCTTCTTCTTTGATATGCACTAGATCTCACATTCCCCAATACTTATGTGAAGTTTCGACTTCATCGGTTAAACAGCGGCCGGGATACAGTTGACACAAAATCCGGCGGAATCACACATTAGCAATAACAATAGGTTTGCACGCCTGTGGCTTGCAACCCTAATAATGTCTTCATTTGAAAATTTGACAATTTTGATTCCTCTATAGCGGCGAAACTATTGAACCTACGTAAAAAGGGTAGACACACTTCTGAAAGAGCTGCTTCTGGACAATATAATACTACAAACTATAAGGCTGTACCTATCGTAGTCCCAGAGATATAAGTTCTACAAGATGTGCTCCTTTTCTGACAAAATTCAAGATGGTGGCCAAACCACGTTACTGAGGACCAAAATTTTTGCATATTCATGATCGCCATATCGCAGTGCATATATTTAGCCACTTTCTCCGTCCAAATCCGTTATTTGAAAAACCGACAATTTTGATTGGTTAATGGCGGCCATCTTGTTTTACGGAACAAATTTTCAAATGCAAATCTGAGAGCTCCAGATCCATTGAGCATGTGTACCAAGTTTCGAGTCAATCGACCCAGCGGTTCTAGAGGAGAAGATCTTGAAAGGTTTTAGGGAAAATGCAAGATGGCCGCCGAACCATCTGACCAATCAGCTTCTTCTTTTGATATGCACTAGATCTCACATTCCCCAATACTTTTGTGAAGTTTCGACTTCATCGGTTAAACAGCAGCCGGGATACAGTTGACACAAAATCCGGCGGAATCACACATTAGCAATAACAATAGGTTTGCACGCCTGTGGCTTGCAACCCTAATAATGTCTTCATTTGAAAATTTGACAATTTTGATTCCTCTATAGCGGCGAAACTATTGAACCTACGTAAAAAGGGTACACACCCTTCTGAAAGAGCTGCTTCTGGACAATATAATACTACAAACTATAAGGCTGTACCTATCGTAGTCCCAGAGATATAGGCTTTACAAGATGTGCTCCGTTTCTGACAAAATTCAAGATGGTGGCCAAACCACGTTACTGAGGACCAACATTTTTGCATATTCATGATCGCCATATCGCAGTGCATATATGTAGCCACTTTCCCGTCCAAATCCGTTATTTGAAAAACCGACAATTTTGATTGGTTAATGGCGGCCATCTTGTTTTACGGAAGAAATTTTCAAATGCAAACCTGAGAGCCCCAGATCCATTGAGCATGTGTACCAAGTTTCGAGTCAATCGACCCAGCGGTTCTAGAGGAGAAGATCTTGAAAGGTTTTAGGGAAAATCCAAGATGGCCGCCGAACCATCTGACCAATCAGCTTCTTCTTTTGATATGCACTAGATCTCACATTCCCCAATACTTATGTGAAGTTTCGACTTCATCGGTTAAACAGCGGCCGGGATACAGTTGACACAAAATCCGGCGGAATCACACATTAGCAATAACAATAGGTTTGCACGCCTGTGGCTTGCAACCCTAATAATGTCTTCATTTGAAAATTTGAAATTTTTTATTCCTCTATAGCGGCGAAACTATTGAACCTACGTAAAAATGGTAGACACACTTCAGAAAGAGCTGCTTCTGGACAATATAATACTACAAACTATAAGGCTGTACCTATCGTAGTCCCAGAGATATAAGCTCTACAAGATGTGCTCCGTTTCTGACAAAATTCAAGGTGGTGGCCAAACCACGTTACTGAGGACCAAAATTTTTGCATATTCATGATCGCCATATCGCAGTGCATATATTTAGCCACTTTCCCCGTCCAAATCCGTTATTTGAAAATCCGACAATTTTGATTGGTTAATGGCGGCCATCTTGTTTTACGGAACAAATTTTCAAATGCAAATCTGAGAGCCCCAGATCCATTGAGCATGTGTACCAAGTTTCGAGTCAATCGACCCAGCGGTTCCAGAGGAGAAGATCTTGAAAGGTTTTAGGGAAAATCCAAGATGGCCGCCGAACCATCTGACCAATCAGCTTCTTCTTTTGATATGCACTAGATCTCACATTCCCCAATACTTATGTGAAGTTTCGACTTCATCGGTTAAACAGCAGCCGGGATACAGTTGACACAAAATCCGGCGGAATCACACATTAGCAATAACAATAGGTTTGCACGCCTGTGGCTTGCAACCCTAATAATGTCTTCATTTGAAAATTTGACAATTTTGATTCCTCTATAGCGGCGAAACTATTGAACCTACGTAAAAAGGTAGACACACTTCTGAAAGAGCTGCTTCTGGACAATATAATACTACAAACTATAAGGCTGTACCTATCGCAGTCCCAGAGATATAAGCTCTACAAGATGTGCTCCGTTTCTGACAAAATTCAAGATGGTGGCCAAACCACGTGACTGAGGACCAAAAGTTTTGCATATTCATGATCGCCATATCGCAGTGCATATATGTAGCCACTTTCCCCGTCCAAATCCGTTATTTGAAAAACCGACAATTTTGATTGGTTAATGGCGGCCATCTTGTTTTACGGAACAAATTTTCAAACGCAAATCTGAGAGCCCCAGATCCATTGAGCATGTGTACCAAGTTTCGAGTCAATCGACCAGCGGTTCCAGAGGAGAAGATCTTGAAAGATTTTAGGGAAAATCCAAGATGGCCGCCGAACCATCTGACCAATCAGCTTCTTCTTTTGATATGCACTAGATCTCACATTCCCCAATACTTATGTGAAGTTTCGACTTCATCGGTTAAACAGCAGCCGGGATACAGTTGACACAAAATCCGGCGGAATCACACATTAGCAATAACAATAGGTTTGCACGCCTGTGGCTTGCAACCCTAATAATGTCTTCATTTGAAAATTTGACAATTTTGATTCCTCTATAGCGGCGAAACTATTGAACCTACGTAAAAATGGTAGACACACTTCTGAAAGAGCTGCTTCTGGACAATATAATACTACAAACTATAAGGCTGTACCTATCGTAGTCCCAGAGATATAAGCTCTACAAGATGTGCTCCGTTTCTGACAAAATTCAAGATGGTGGCCAAACCACGTTACTGAGGACCAAAATTTTTGCATATTCATGATCGCCATATCGCAGTGCATATATGTAGCCACTTTCCCCGTCCAAATCCGTTATTTGAAAAACCGACAATATTGATTGCTTAATGGCGGCCATCCTGTTTTACGGAACAAATTTTCAAATGCAAATCTGAGAGCCCAAGATCCATTGAGCATGTGTACCAAGTTTCGAGTCAATCGACCCAGCGGTTCCAGAGGAGAAGATCTTGAAAGGTTTTAGGGAAAATCCAAGATGGCCGCCGAACCATCTGACCAATCAGCTTCTTCTTTTGATATGCACTAGATCTCACATTCCCCAATACTTATGTGAAGTTTCGACTTCATCGGTTAAACAGCGGCCGGGATACAGTTGACACAAAATCCGGCGGAATCACACATTAGCAATACAATAGGTTTGCACGCCTGTGGCTTGCAACCCTAATAATGTCTTCATTTGAAAATTTGACAATTTTGATTCCTCTATAGCGGCGAAACTATTAACCTACGTAAAAGGGTAGACACACTTCTGAAAGAGCTGCTTCTGGACAATATAATACTACAAACTATAAGGCTGTACCTATCGTAGTCCCAGAGATATAGGCTCTACAAGATGTGCTCCGTTTCTGACAAAATTCAAGATGGTGGCCAAACCACGTGACTGAGGACCAAAATTTTTGCATATTCATGATCGCCATATCGCAGTGCATATATGTAGTCACTTTCCCCGTCCAAATCCGTTATTTGAAAAACCGACAATTTTGATTGGTTAATGGCGGCCATCTTGTTTTACGGAACAAATTTTCAAATGCAAACCTGAGAGCCCCAGATCCATTGAGCATGTGTACCAAGTTTCGAGTCAATCGACCCAGCGGTTCTAGAGGAGAAGATCTTGAAAGGTTTTAGGGAAAATCCAAGATGGCCGCCGAACCATCTGACCAATCAGCTTCTTCTTTTGATATGCACTAGATCTCACATTCCCCAATACTTATGTGAAGTTTCGACTTCATCTGTTAAACAGCGGCCGGGATACAGTTGACACAAAATCCGGCGGAATCACACATTAGCAATAACAATAGGTTTGCACGCCTGTGGCTTGCAACCCTAATAATGTCTTCATTTGAAAATTTGACAATTTTGATTCCTCTATAGCGGCGAAACTATTGAACCTACGTCAAAAAGGCTAGACACACTTCTGAAAGAGCTGCTTCTGGACAATATAATACTACAAACTATAAGGCTGTACCTATCGTAGTCCCAGAGATATAGGCTCTACAAGATGTGCTCCGTTTCTGACAAAATTCAAGATGGTGGCCAAACCACGTTACTGTGGACCAACATTTTTGCATATTCATTATCGCCATATCGCAGTGCATATATGTAGCCACTTTTCCCGTCCAAATCCGTTATTTGAAAAACCGACAATTTTGATTGGTTAATGGCGGCCATCTTGTTTTACGGAACAAATTTTCAAATGCAAATCTGAGAGCCCCAGATCCATTGAGCATGTGTACCAAGTTTCGAGTCAATCGACCCAGCGGTTCCAGAGGAGAAGATCCAAAGGTTTTAGGGAAAATCCAAGATGGCCGCCGAACCATCTGACCAATCAGCTTCTTCTTTTGATATGCACTAGATCTCACATTCCCCAATACTTATGTGAAGTTTCGACTTCATCGGTTAAACAGCAGCCGGGATACAGTTGACACAAAATCCGGCGGAATCACACATTAGCAATAACAATAGGTTTGCACGCCTGTGGCTTGCAACCCTAATAATGTCTTCATTTGAAAATTTGACAATTTTGATTCCTCTATAGCGGCGAAACTATTGAACCTACGTAAAAACACACTTCTGAAAGAGCTGCTTCTGGACAATATAATACTACAAACTATAAGGCTGTACCTATCGTAGTCCCAGAGATATAGGCTCTACAAGATGTGCTCCGTTTCTGACAAAATTCAAGATGGTGGCCAAACCACGTGACTGAGGACCAAAATTTTTGCATATTCATGATCGCCATATCGCAGTGCATATATGTAGCCACTTTCCCCGTCCAAATCCGTTATTTGAAAAACCGACAATTTTGATTGGTTAATGGCGGCCATCATGTTTTACAGCACAAATTTTCAAACGCAAATCTGAGAGCCCCAGATCCATTGAGCATGTGTACCAAGTTTCGAGTCAATCGACCAGCGGTTCCAGAGGAGAAGATCTTGAAAGATTTTAGGGAAAATCCAAGATGGCCGCCGAACCATCTGACCAATCAGCTTCTTCTTTTGATATGCACTAGATCTCACATTCCCCAATACTTATGTGAAGTTTCGACTTCATCGGTTAAACAGCGGCCGGGATACAGTTGACACAAAATCCGGCGGAATCACACATTAGCAATAACAATAGGTTTGCACGCCTGTGGCTTGCAACCCTAATAATGTCTTCATTTGAAAATTTGACAATTTTGATTCCTCTATAGCGGCGAAACTATTGAACCTACGTAAAAATGGAACACACACTTCTGAAAGAGCTGCTTCTGGACAATATAATACTACAAACTATAAGGCTGTACCTATCGTAGTCCCAGAGATATAGGCTCTACAAGATGTGCTCCGTTTCTGACAAAATTCAAGATGGTGGCCAAACCACGTGACTGAGGACCAAATTTTTTGCATATTTATGATCGCCATATCGCAGTGCATATATGTAGCCACTTTCCCCGTCCAAATCCGTTATTTGAAAAACCGACAATTTTGATTGGTTAATGGCGGCCATCATGTTTTACGGCACAAATTTTCAAACGCAAATCTGAGAGCCCCAGATCCATTGAGCATGTGTACCAAGTTTCGAGTCAATCGACCAGCGGTTCCAGAGGAGAAGATCTTGAAAGATTTTAGGGAAAATCCAAGATGGCCGCCGAACCATCTGACCAATCAGCTTCTTCTTTTGATATGCACTAGATCTCACATTCCCCAATACTTATGTGAAGTTTCGACTTCATCGCTTAAACAGCGGCCGGGATACAGTTGACACAAAATCCGGCGGAATCACACATTAGCAATAACAATAGGTTTGCACGCCTGTGGCTTGCAACCCTAATAATAATCCGAACAATAATAAGAAGTCTTTCGACTTTCGTCGGAAGCCTAACTAGAGGACTGTCAAACTTTCTCGAATGAAATGGTACAATGAAAAAATTAAAATTGATAATAAAGCTCTACATTTAGGTCACTGGGATGAAAAAGGCGTGCGGTTTGTAAATGATATTTAGATAATAACTGAAATTTTTTGTCATTTGACTGTTTTCAGTCCATTTATAAATGCGCAGCCAATTTTCTGGAATAATTATCAGTATGTCAGGCAAGTAGTATATAAAACTGATATTAACGCAACTTGACCTTGTATAGTGGAGAGAGAAACTACCTCCGAACATAGAAGAGTTCCAATTTTTGCAGGTCACTGCGCAGGTCAAGTGGTTGCCATGGTGACGTCACTTCCGGTCACGTGACCTTTGGGGCATGTATTCATCCGCGGTGATGCGGTCGCGGAAAAAAGCCTCCGCGTACAGAAAAATAGTCTCAAATACGCGGGGAGCTGGGAGAAATTCTCCGGCAATCTCCGGGACATTTTGGGGGCGAGAGGGGCCCCTAGTGGACCGACTGGGTCGAGTGAGGTGTCAAAGTGAAGCGCTCCTCCAGGGCGATCAAGTAGTGGGTAGGTGTATGTAAAATTAGGATTTGTCCCAAAAATACAAAAACGGAACACGGACGTTACCCCTACAATAGGGGAAAGCCCTATCAACCATGTTCAAAAGGGCTAATATCGGTCTCCGGCTTATCGGGCCTGCCTATCAAGTCATGGGTGGCTGTATATAAATTGAGGATTTGTCCCCGAAAATATAAAAAGCGGAACACGGATTATACCCATATAATAGGGGAAAGCTCCTATCAACCATGTCCAAAAGGGCTAATGTCGGTCTCCGGCTTATCGGGCCTGCCTATCAAGTCATGGGTGGCTGCATGTAAATTGAGGATTTGTCCTCGAAAATATAAAAAGTGGAACACGAACTTTACCCCTAAAATCGTGCCTGATTCGCACATTTGCATCTGTACGGGAAAATGGCTGTATGTGTATAGGTGGTCATTTTTTGTAGATTTCACTACGTGTTGTGGTGTCTTGTTTTCTTCGTCTCACCACGTAAAACATGATGGGAAGGGTCTCGGAGCTAAGCGGTGAAATTGTTCGAAAAGTTTACGGAGGTCTACATAGGCCCATAGGCCTACTGGCTCAATGGATAGGTCCATGCTGGGCAATTCACACATATTCATTGCGATATGGGTTTTGGGATCTTGTTTTTCACGTTTCACCACGTAAAACACGATGGGCGGGGTTCCGAAGCTAAGCGGTTAAATTTTTTGAAAAAGTCCCTGCGCGCATGCGTAGTGGGCAAGGTGAGCCCCAAGTGGTCCGATGGTGTCGTACGAGGTCTTATTTTGAAGCTCTCGTGGAGGAGCATCCCACTGGGCTAATGCATCGTCCGTTTTCAATATTCTGCGCATGCGCAGTGTGGCCGTAGTATAGAAAGCAGGCATTTTGGGGGTGCGTGGGAGTGTGCTTGGGGTAGAGATGGACCACTATTGGTCCAAATGAGTCGTGGGAGGGGTCAAAGTGAAGCTTTTGTGGGGTAGAGTCGGAATGACGTGCTTCTTATTGCAAGTCGCGTCAATCTGCGCATGCGCAGTTGGGTATAGTAAGTAAAGTGGTCATTTTGGGGGTGCGTGGGGGTGTGTTTGGGGTAGAGATGGACCACTATTGGTTCGAATGCGCCGTGGGAGGTGTCATTTTCTAGCTCTCGGGGTGTAGACCCCGATTTGATGGATGTCCACAGCATCTATGACGTCATCGGTGACGTCAACAGTACAAGTAGTAGCGAAAGTACATGTGCATGTACTATGTGCCTATGCATGTAATCTGTCCATATACATATACTCTACCAATGTACATTTTTCTTGTCCATGTACTTGTACTCTTGCGGGAACAACACAGTATCCTGATAATATATACATCGCGGTGATGTGGCGTTAGTCAGCTTATCTGGCTAGTACTTCACACATTTATCGTTTTGAATTTATCTTAATTGTAAGAAATTACATATCAGACTGTATGTTTGTTGTCCATAATAATAACATAATTATGAATGACCAGACTGTATCTATGTTGTCCATAATAATAACTTAAATATGTATGACCAGTTACATCCGGGGACCTTTGTTTTACATCCGGGACCTCCTCTTACATCCGGGGTTTTCATTGTTTTACATCCGGGACTGTGGTTTTACATCCGGATGCTACAATATATGTCTTGTATTATACAATATATGTCTTGTATTATACAATATCTGTCCTGTATTATTCAATATCCGTCCTGTATTATACAATATATGTCCTGTATTATTCAATACCTGTCCTGTATTATACAATATCTGTCCTGTATTATACCATATCTGTGCTGTATTTTACAATATATGTCTTGTATTATACCATATCTGTGCTGTATTATACCATATCTGTCCTATGTTATACAATATCTGTCCTGTGTTATACAATATCTGTCCTGTATTGTACCATATATGTCCTGTATTCTGACTCTACCCCACAAAAGCTTCACTTTGACACCTCCCACGAACCATTTGGACCAATAGTGGTCTATCTCTATCCCAAACACACCCCCACGCACCCCCAAAATGCCTGTTTTCTATACTAAGGCCAGACTACGCATGCGCACAATATTGAAAACGGACGATACATTAGTTCAGATGCTTCTCCACAAGAGCTTCAAAATAAGACCTCTTGCGACACCATCGGACCACTAGGGGCTCACCTAGACCCAAAAGCGGCACCGCCACCCAGCACTATTGACCCACTACGCATGCGCGCAGTGACGTTTTAAAAAAAATTCACCGTTTAGCTTCGGGACCCCGCCATCGTGTTCTACGTGGTGAGACGTGAAACACAAGATCCCACAACCCATATCGCAATGAACATGTGTGAATTGCTAAGTATGGACCTATCCACTGAGCCATTAGGCCTATGGGCCTATCCATACCTCCGTGAACTTTTCGAAAAATTTCACCGCTTAGCTTCGGGAACCCGCCCATGTGTTCTACGTGGTGAGACGTGAAAAACAAGATCCCACAACCCATATCGCAATGAACAGGTGCGAATTGCCCAGTATGGACCTATCCATTGAGCCAGTAGGCCTATGGGCCTATCCAGACCTCCGTGAACTTTTCGAAAAATTTCACCGCTTAGCTCAGAGACCCTCCCCATCGTGTTTTATGTGGTGAGACGAAGAAAAGAAGACCACCACCCATAGTAAAATCCACAAAAAATGACCACCCCTATACCCATATAGGCATTTTCCCGTATAGATGCAAATGTGCGAATCAGGCCCTATTTTAGGGGTAAAGTCCGTGTTCCGCTTTTTATATTTTCGGAACAAATCCTAATTTTACATACACCCACCAATGACTTGATCGCCCTGGAGGAGCGCTTCACTTTGACACTTCACTCAACCCAATCGGTCCACTAGGGGCCCCTCTCGCTCCCAAAATGTCCCGAAGATTGCCGGAGAATTTCCCTCATCTCTCCGCGTATTTGGGACTACTTTTTCTGTCCATGGAGGCTTTTTCCCGCGACCGCATCACCGCCGACGGCTTCACCGCGGAGGAATACATGCCCCAAAGGTCACGTGACCGGAAGTGACGTCACCATGGCAACCACTTGATCTGCGCAGTGACCTGTAAAAATTGGAGCTCTTCTGTAGAGTTTTTCTCCCCAATATGCAATTTGTTTAGGTCAAAGGTCAAGTTGCGTCAATATCAGTTTTATATACTACTCAAGCAGTACGGAAAGCAGCAAACAACATGAGATTTGGACTTTTACAGAAACAATATATGATACCGTTGATACCGCCCCCTATTTCACTATTAATAAGTGTAAAAAAAGGCTGTAAAATGTTATATAGAAATCTCTTGACCTTTAGATTTACGGTACTAAACAGTTCTTGAAAAAAATTATACTGATTCGGAGTGGTATATATGGAATAATTATGTAACAAAGAGATGTGAAATATAAATGGTTTCGATACAGAATTATTAACCGAATATTGACTACCAGCATTTTTGCACATAAACTTTACCCTGATACATCTAACTTATGTACATTTTGTAGCAAAGTTCCAGAGACTATAGTAGTAGGGAAAGGCTAAAAAAGGTAACATTGACCTCTTTGCACTTAAACTTGAGGCGTTGGCGCTGGAGATTGGAAAGTGACCTCTGCCAGAGTTTGGCCGCCATCTTGAATTTGGTAAAAAAAACTTGACCAATGTGGCAGCGGCTTATTTTCTTGAACTCGGATACAAGGTCACGTGACCTCTGTATTCCTCCGCGGTGATGCGGTCATGTCTGGCGATGATGCGGTCGCCTCCGCGGAGAAAAAGTAGTCCCCAAACTTCAAATACGCTGCATGGTCCGATTGGGTCGAGTGAGGTATCAAAGTGAAGCATTCGCGAAGGGCCATCTGATGGGCTGGGTGTGGGGTTGAAATAACGTCATTCTGCGCATGCGCGGTGGACCAAGGGTATGGAAATACACGTTTTGGGGTCTAGGGGAGCCCCTAATGGTCCGATGGAGTCGTATGAGGTATCAATGTGAAGCACACATGAGGGGGCATCTGACTGGACAAGTGGCTCGGCCGTTGTCACCATTCTGCGCATGCGCAGACAGGGAATTGTGGGAAAAAGGTATGGAGATAGACGTTTTGGGATCTAGGTAAGCCCCTATTGGTCCGATGGGGTCAAGTGAGGTATCAATGTGAAGCATAGGTGAGGGGGCATCTGCCTGGACTAGTGTCTCGGCCGTTGTCAACATTCTGCGCATGCGCAGACAGTGAATTGTGGGAAAAGGGTATGGAAATAGACGTTTTGGGGTCGAGGTGGGCCACTCGTGGTCCTATGGAGTCGTATGAGGTATCCATGTGAAGCATTCGTGAAGGCGCATCCGACGGGGTGGGTGACACGTGGAACTGACGTCATTCTGCGCATGAGCAGTAGACCAAATGTATGAAAATACACGTTTTGGGATCTAGGGGAGCCCTTAGTGGGCCGATTGGGTCGAGTGAGGTATCCATGTGAAGCCTATGTGAGGGAGCATCCGCTTGGACTAGCGTCTCGGCCGTTGTCAACATTCTGCGCATGCGCAGACTGGGAATTGTGGGAAAAGGGTATGGAAATAGACGTTTTCGGGTCTAGGTCGGCCACTATTGGTCTGATTGGGTCGAGTGAGGTATCAAAGCGAAGCATTCGTGAAGGGGCATCCAGTCATGGGTGGGTGCATGTAAAATTAGCATTTTGTCCGAAAATATAAAAAGCGGAAAACGGACTTTACCCCTAAAATAGGGGAAACCATCTATCAACCATATCCCAATCTCGGAGCTCCAAGAGCTCCGGAGCTCCGAGTTCCCAGAGCTCCGAGTTCCAAGAGCTCCGGAGCTCCGAGTTCCATGAGTTCCGGAGCTCCAAGAGCTCTGGAGCTCCGAGCTCCGTTGGCATTCATCCGATTGGTTGGGTGCCAAGTTTTATATGGGCCGGTTGCCCATTGGCTCAGTGCCAAGTTTTTCACTATAAAAAGGGGTTCAATTTGCAGTTCGGAGCTCCGGAGCTCCGAAGCTCAGAGCTCCAAGAGCTCAGAAAGGAGCTCCAAGAGCTCCAAGAGCTCCGGAGCGCCGAGTTCCAAGAGCTCCACCCCACGGGAGCTACCACCACCACCGGGCGTTGACATCCGCGAGCTCGGAGCTCTTGCATATAAACACACATGCATCTGTGAAAGCTTCATTATACGCCTGGTGTCTGTGGAGACGAGAGCCATGGTTTACGCATGTCACTTGTGTTCGAAGTCATTTTCCACGCCATTTAATCTACGTAGACATTTGCTTTCCATACATAATAAGCGTATACAGCGAAGCCATCTCAAGGAACGGAGTCCCGATAACGCGCAAATTCAAAGTACGCGCGAAGAACGATCAACACCTACGTCACACACGACAGTATTAGAGCATCCTTATACGATGACGGTGAGCGGCCCTACGGGGTGTGGAAAGACGTCCTGGGTGATGAAGTTCCTAGAGGAAGGTGTGGCAACCCCAGCTATGACACGAGTTGTATGGTGTTATACCCAGTGGCAGCCCGCCTACGAAACTACGCGATTACAGAATGTGAGCTTCGTCCCAGGAATTCCTCACGACATAGACGAACCGTATTACTTCGATTCCGAGCAGACCAACGTGGTAGTGCTCGATGATCTGAGGAGTGCGGCCAAGGACAATTCGAAAATCGCCGACCTATTCACCAAAGGGTCCCATCATCGCAATCTGCCCGTCATCTATTTGACTCAGAATCTCTTTCCTCAAGGGAAGGCGTCCAGAGATATTGCCTTGAACTGTCAATACTTTGTGTTATTCTCCAACCCCATCGATAGAGCACAAATCCGTGTGTTTGGTAGTCGAATTTATCCTCAGAACATCGACCATTTCATGCAGGCGTTTCAAGGGGCGACAAGTCGTCCCTACGGCTACCTGTTCGTAGATTTAAAGGCCCATACCCCCGAAGATTGTCGGCTGACGACCCACCTGTTACCCGGCGAGGGATCACCGCAGCCCCTACACCATCCACCGAGTCCACATCTGGCAGAGCAGCAGCAGCATCAACCCGCTCCCGTACAGCGTGTCCCCTTCATACCATTAGTCCCCGAATACCACCCAACCGTGAAGGACCAACCCAAACCCGTACAAGGGAATGAACATAATGTGAACTCGAGGCTATGGAAGGATTTGTTCAAGGAAAGTATGGACGCCGAGCTGGGCGAGATGTTGGAGGCCGCAGGAAACAAGTTTCACCGCAAAGGGTATTCGAAAGAGGAAGCCGCAATGTTAGCCCATAATACTTTGGCACCCAGACTACGACGGGCGTTACGTCAGCAGTATGCCCACCTCCTAACCCATATAAAATTGCTGGACAATGACCCGGTCCATATGGAAATCGAAAGAACAGCGTCGATGTTGAAAACCTCGGGCATGAACTGGAAAGCGGTGTATGTCACAGCAATAGCACAAAAGAAACATTTGTTCGAACGCATCATTAAGATCAAAAACGTCTCACTATAAATAGACCACACGGCACCAGTCTCCTCATTTCACTATGAGCACTGCAGAGTCCAACTTGTTTGAACTCAACAACGAGGATGTGCTAGCCGAAGCGTTACGTCAAGCCAATGTCGATGCTATTATTGATACAGCTCAAGGTGGAATCAATGACCAACGCATGCGTTGTCACCTTATCACGCTCATAGATGACATCCAATGGGTGACACGGGTATGTCTTCTGCTGCATAAGAAACAGATAGTACCAGAAGAGGATACCAACACAACTACCCGTGCCCAGAATCTGCTGACCCCGCATGAGGCATTTCAAACCTTTATGGAGACCCAGCTGGAGACGGGAAATTATCTTCTTCAACCTCCAACATCAACGTCCAGTGATGATGGACATGGCGTAACGCGTTGAGACAGGTATGGAGACGGGCGTTGAGACGGACGTTATGACGTTGATGGGTGTTACTGCATTTCGATGTATTGATGTCTAGAGCTTCTGAGCTAATTCACCAGGGCGTTGAAACGTTAAGCTAAGCGTAGACGGGCGTTATAAAAGCAAGTGTATTTTCAAAACACGCTCAGTCGACGTTCAACCGTCGACATGGCTTATACTTGCTTTGAGTGCGAACGCACGTTCACCAGACATTACGATATGATGCGACACCAGAAGACTTTCCATCCAGACTCCGAGGAGCCCACTGAGGAAGCGGATGATACCGAAACCGAGATTGCTGACAGTCTATCTACTGATACAGAGAGCTTGACCTCAGACAGTCAACATACATCCCAGGAAAGTGAGACAGAACCTACCTTCTGGGATCGTATTGTGGATAAAGCTATTCGTAGTTATGCTGTGGCAATCGAAGACGACAGACAGGATAACTTACAACAGGCGTACACCGAAAAGCGGCCCTGCATCAGGAAAACAGCCATGGCCATCTATAAACGGTATAGCCTGCTACCCCTTGAAATGAAAGGCGACCCCACACACAGGTCCATCATGAAGACCAAGCGTCACTTGGAAGAGAATATGGGGCTACCATCCACCGAGGCCCTGGAAAATGCGATCAGAATGCGCAAACAACTGTTTCAGGACATGCTGCCCGACGAATATCCAGGCCTGCCCGAGGAGGACTAGAACAAAAGGATGGAACTTTCTGAATCGGCGACTTCTGATTGGACAGCCGAGAATATCTAACGGGCAAGAACGAATATGACTGATACAAAGGACGGCCTCTGATTGGACAAGAGTCTTCTTGAATTTTAAACCTACCCATCTCTAACTATAAATACGGAAACACGCATGTTAGGTGTACATTCTCACAACCTGTACCAGACCCGATCAAATGGAGAAGCCAGCCAATTCCAAGGCAGACGAGCAATCGTTGAAGATTGACGAAAAGGTGCCGGTTCCCGCTCGACTCCCCAAAAGAGTTACCAAAAGATACCCGCCCATAACTATGGAAATGATAGATGATTTCTTCAGTGTGGGTTACAGCTCAACCAGGGGAGAGCCCGGAGATGTCCGCTACCATCGCCAGCGATGCCTGACCTGCCTTAAAGGTGTACCCTTGGCCGGGTGTGATCTTTGCACGAGGAGAGGAGATTTTACAGCAGGCGAAGTGAGAGCTAATCACCAAAGGCCGTTTTTTCCCTGTATGGAAAAATATGGCCGCGATTATCTCGAAAGAGAGACTTGTAACAGATGTACAGACAGATGAATGAATGAGTAAAAATCATATTAGGTCACACCGAGCAAAGATGGAACTTCCTGAAACGGCGACTTCTGATTGGACAGCCGAGAATACATCTAACGGGCAAGAACGAATATGACAGGACCAAATGGTGGCCTCTGATTGGAAAAGAGACTTCTTGAATTGTAAACACACCCAACGCGGCTCCCCCAGCGTGGGTATGTTATGATGGAGGGGAAAATAAACTATATGAAAAAGCTTGTTGTTGTTCTCTCATCTTTGTTGTAGTTGTTCTCTCATATGTCTGTATCACGGCGTCAAGGCGTTATGCTATACGGAGGAACCATTAGTCCAGACGGATCCCACTCACTCACTCACCGTCGTTAATGCGTCCATGCGTTAAGACGGGCATTGGGGACGCCTCACCGGCCGGAGCTCTTGGAACTCGGAGCTCCGGAGCTCTTGGAACTCGGAGCTCCGGAGCTCTTGGAACTCGGAGCTCCGGAGCTCTTGGAGCTTCGAGATTGGGATGAGGTTGATAGGTGTTTTCCCCTATTTTACGGGTAAAGTCCGTGTTCCGCTTTTTATATTTTCGGACAAAATCCTAATTTTACATGCACCCACCCATGACTGGATGACCCTTCACGAATGCTTCAATTTGATACCCCACTCGACCCAATCAGACCAATAGTGGCCGACCTAGACCCGAAAACGTCTATTTCCATACCCTTTTCCCACAATTCCCAGTCTGCGCATGCGCAGAATGTTGACAACGGCCGAGACGCTACTCCAAGCGGATGCTCCCTCACATAGGCTTCACATGGATACCTCACTCGACCCAATCGGCCCACTAAGGGCTCCCCTAGATCCCAAAACGTGTATTTTCAATACCCTTGGTCTACTGCGCATGCGCAGAATGACGTCAGTTCCACGTCGGATGCGCCTTCACGAATGCTTCACATGGATACCTCATACGACTCCATAGGACCACGAGTGGCCTACCTCGACCCCAAAACGTCTATTTCCATACCCTTTTCCCACAATTCACTGTCTGCGCATGCGCAGAATGTTGACAACGGCCGAGACACTAGTTCAGGCAGATGCCCCCTCACCTATGCTCCACACTGATACCTCACTTGATCCCATCGGACCAATAGGGGCTTACCTAGATCCCAAAACGTCTATCTCCATACCCTTTTCCCACAATTCCCTGTCTGCGCATGCGCAGAATGGTGACAACGGCCGAGCCACTAGTCCAGTCAGATGCCCCCTCATGTGTGCTTCACATTGATACCTCATACGACTCCATCGGACCATTAGGGGCTCCCCTAGACCCCAAAACGTGTATTTCCATACCCTTGGTCCACCGCGCATGCGCAGAATGACGCTATTCCAACCCCACACCCAGCCCATCAGATGCCCCTTCACGAATGCTTCACTTTGATACCTCACTCGACCCAATCGGACCATGCAGCGTATTTGAAGTTTGGGGACTACTTTTTCTCCGCGGAGGCGACCGCATCACCGCGGAGGAATACAGAGGTCACGTGACCTTGTATCCGAGTTCAAGAGAATAAGCCGCTGCCACATTGGTCAAGTTTTTTTAACAAATTCAAGATGGCGGCCAAACTCTGGCAGAGGTCACTTTCCAATCTCCAGCGCCAACGCCTCAAGTTTAAGTGCAAAGAGGTCAATGTTACCTTTTTTAGCCTTTCCGTACTACTGACTATTATTCATCTCTTTTGAGAATGTGAACATATCTACCCTTGGTGGAGTTTACTGGAAAATTGGTTCGCTTCGGCGGGTGTTCCAATTATATTTTCTCCAGAAAAAGTTATACTTGGTCTTTTACAACCCAGAAATCAGCCACTCAACTACTGTATTTCTATTATTAATTTTCTATATATAAAATGAAAGTAGTTAAAAATCCCTTCGTTGAAAAGTGTTCAAAACGCTTTAAATGTGCGTACGAAACCGATAAATATTTCCAGTAGAAGAACTGCGAATGGCGCTTGTATTACCAGTATTGGTCATCGCTGCATTTACTGTTTAGACTCTTATGATGTTGTTTGCGTAGATAAATCGAGGTGTAATGACGATGTATCTGTTTGTTGTATAACATGAGTTTCTAATTACAAATACAACCATTTTTGTTTAGTACAATAAAATGTTGTATGTACAATGTGTATTACCTAACAAAACCAAATAAGATATAAAAAAAAACAAATCAGTGTTTGTTTTATGCGATTTAGTGTTAAGTCCAGCCACGATCAGCACAATCTTAATGAATTATCAGTTTCATATGACATCCGCCTTTCTTTTTCGATAAAAACGCGGAAATGGCCGCGTTCGGCACCCACAACTTCAAATAATTCAACTTACGCATCGACGGACGAATTGGTCTTTTCTTTCAGAGGAGTTAGAAGTTGAATTTGACGAAAAATTACGAGACTATGGGTAAATCAGATTACCAATATTTTAGGGGGGGGGGAGTGACCTCTTCTATTTCGATTCTACGTTGATTTTTTTACAAGCGTTGATCAGCATTAATTACAAAACTTGATTTCAAATGTTCCAGATGTATATGTTCACCAGACAGCGAATATCACTGCTTTATTTATTAGATTCTTATGTCGATCTTTTAGCCAATGTTTATTATTTTAGCCCATATACAATAAAACTTATCGGTCTATCTCTCTGTGTTATCTGTGTAATCTTTGTGGTATGCCGCTGGCCCCTATAGTATTCATGAATCCGCCAGATAATAACTAGAGTTTAGCGGCGAGCTCTCTTGTGTTCGAGGTACGATTATCACCGTATGAATATGCATGATTATGAGACATGCGCAGTCATGTACTTCGCTCTATCGCCATCGCTCTATCGCCATCGCTCTGTCGCTCTATCGCCATAGCTCTATCGCTCTATCGCTCTATCGCCATAGCTCTCACGCTGTAATATGTAGTAGGCAAAGCCTAAAAGTGAGCGCAGGATATGTGCAACTATACCCATAATGCATTAATGGACAGCTATAACTTTTGTTGTTATTGTTTATCTGTTAATCCACTCCTTAAGTAACTCGATGAGTATATTTTTACTGGTGCTACAAGATAAAATCACATGGTGCTATTTTCCCACAATGCTGTTTGTTATCTTATGCTTGTAAGATGCGACACCATTGTGGGAGAGAGACACGGGTACCCGGCTATAGAAATTCCAGGGTTTCCATGGAAAAAAATGACCCTATAAACACCCTGGAGTATTCGGACAGTTTTCCAGGGTTTTTCCATTCTCTAAATCCAGGGTATGAAAATTTGTTTTGAGAAAGGCAGGATATGGTAGTCCAGGGTTTCCATGGACGAGGATGGACACACTGTCCAGGGTTTCCATGGATGTCATGAGGATGGACACATTATCCAGGGTTTCCATGGACAAGGAGGGACAAATTGTCCAGCGTTTTCACAGACGAGGATGGACACTGTCCAGGGTTTGATTGACGAGGATGGACACTGTCCAGGGATTCCATGTGTAGGGTTTCCATGTTTCCTGCAGTATTGCTGCAGATCAACTCGTTTTGACAACTGATCCATGTAACCGCATATATCTGGATTTCTGAGTCCATATATGCAGGCACTAGATCCCATCATGAGACAAGAATAATCATTTTGAATATTAAACATCTGCATGAAATGAATAATTGCTATGATTATATGGATCAATATATGTTAGGCCACATTCTAGTTTAATTTATTGGTGTTAAATTGTCATGATAATAGTTTTTTTTCAATGCCATTTTTGTGGATGTAAATGTTACTACCGGTACCCTTGAATATATTCATTGTCAGCTTATTAATGTAATACTGAAAGACACTATATTAAATTATCAGGAATTCCACAGAGTATATACAATTATCAAAGTTCTGCAATATGGGCACAAGTCTTTGCAGCAGACCTTCAGCTGCAGAAATGTGCGAAAGCCCTTCTGAATCACTTTGAATAGGATTAAGTTGTGAATGTCTCAGAACATTACATTGATAACAGAACATTGTGTACTGATTATTATTGAGTGTAATGAATAAGTTTCCAGAGAAACTCTTAGACTAGAATACTACTGTGCGATCTAAGTCTATTATATTCCAAATCATTACGACTGGAACATTCTACATTATGTGGAGTGTAAATTAGTAAAACCTGGTAATGTGGTTTTTAATAATGTGGTCATTCTGGTGATGAAAAATACTGTAACCAATTTATAACTAAATTGTACATGTATGAACCATATGGCAGGGTTGAAGATGACTCATATTTGAAATTTTGCTTTAAAATTTGAGCAGTGTGTCAAATTAACATACCCCTGTCCGAGATTACTAGTGAAAAAGATTATGCAAGTCACTGCTGAAATGAAATTATAATGTCCCTTGTTATAAAGTCCAATTTCCATGCTGAATTCTCCATATTCCATGGACATCATGATCCATGGTGTCCATGGACATCATCCATGGATTTCCATGGTGTCCATGGAGATCGTCTATGGATTGTGAATTTGTCCATGCTGTCCAGAATATTGTGATCATGGACATTATCCATGGTTTCCAGCATAATTCCAGGGATTCCAGCCTAATTCCATGGATTTGTAGTCAACCCTGGATATAAACCCTGGAATTTCCATAGCCGGGAAATCTCGACTGTGTTTGGTAAAATATAGTGATGGACACGACCCTCAGAACCACGAGCCAGAAGTTTTTGGGCTAGGGCGACCCCCACCGATCAATCAGGCCTAATAATAATTATTTCAAACCAATTTTTCTGACCAACTGCATTAGCCTCTGCTTTACTTGTCCCAACTATAAGCCAATAAGCAGATAAATAAGTGGTGTGGGAAAGTTGTGGTAGGCCTTAATATCATTCTTTCATGTGGAAACTATGATGTGGAGTTTCATCACATAATGAATATTATTCAAATATTATATTTATTAAATACAAGAAATATATTATATATTATAATAAAATAAAAAATAAAAAATTCTTTTTGATTATATATTATTATTTATTTTATTATATTTAAATATATATTATTATATTTATTATATACAATTCTCATATTTATGAGTTTCACATCATAGTTTTTGAAACTATGATGTGGAAACTATGATATGGACTGGGGGAGAATAACTTCTATGATGTCTGCTACATAATCGCAACTATTAATTTATGTGAGATCTATATTCAACTGGATATTGACAAAACACAAGAGCTGGACAAAATAAAGCCCAACCAATATGATGAATAAAAATTCTAGAAAATGCCAACAGTTGTACTATTCATTTTACAATATACGGCACTGAATGTAAAGAAATTACATTCCTGTTAAATATCCCCTGTCAAGGTTCAGTATTCTTTCTTGTCTAAGCAGGTATTGGTATGTGGCTAGCTGTAATAGATCAGATAATTTCAAATATATTCAAATATGATGAATATAGAAAGTTGGTGTTTGGTGGAGTCTAATAATCACTGATGAAGAGGGAGCTCAGGACTTAAGGTTTTGCTGCACTGGTATAAGAGTAGAGTTAAGTGATGGGCATCTAGACTGATAAAAATAATTGTTATTATTTGTCAGAAATTAACCATTGACCAATATGATTCCTGTCCAATAAAAGATTTATGGTCTCTGTTTTTGGTTTATCAGCAGAATATTCATGTACACTGATGCAGGCTTCAGGAAGGTGGGTGTTCAGGTTGTATTTTGTCCCTTTTAGCCATACACAAATGTTGTGCTGCAGGATTTTAGTTGCAGCATGTATTTCACAAGCTGTTGTCCAAGCACCCATTACCTAGCACCATGTTCTTCTTGTAACCTTGTTGGGATTGGGAATGTTTATCATGATGATGCAACACATCATTTTGTGAGTCCCGCCAGTTGTCAAAAACAAATCTACAGTACCTATGCCGTGAAATATCACCATGGAGAGCTGAGCTAATACAGTGAAAAAAAAGCAATTTCCATCTCCTGGAACATCTAAAACTTGGCCGGATTGTTGCACAAAAGTGCAAGCAGCTGTTGCGTTCACACTTTCTGATGTAGAAACCTTGGCATAATTGTGTTCCTTTTCCAACAGTGCAGAGTGGATGGAACAAATTTCTCTCCTTGTAATCATTGTATGTGATTCTTTGACACATTTGATTTGGAATAACTGTGTTCATCCATATTGTAAGATTTTTTTCTCTCTGTTTTTTGTAGCTTCAATATATATATGTAAAAAAACAAATTCAAATACTCTACTGAAAGCTCAATATTATTTCATAACCTTATTCATTGAGTTAATAGCATTTTAATAAGGCTATGTTAATAATTTCTCAAGTCACACCAGGGGACATAATGTAACACTGGTTGATAAAGTTACCTCCCCTCAACTATTACCATACAAGTCAAAAGAAAACTTTCAAGTGTAAACTTTTTAGAGACCGATTTGGTTGTGTTTTGTTATGAAAAAGAGGTGCTTGTGTCATAGAATTACTTTCTGGGAGATATTGAATAGTATGTCGGTAGTTTATATATATAGATTTCTGACGTATCTATGCCTGAAACACGGCTATTCATATTAGCTTAAATTCTCAATACCAGTGACGTGCATATTCATGAGATGGTAATAGCGTAGATTATCGTAGTAAGATTCATAGCGTCTCCCTTCCCTCACCGCTATGCCGACGACAAATACATTTCCCTGGTGGTAACTCGAACATCTCCATGGCGCAGTTATTATTACCTTTGCGCCCTATTGGACCTTCATAGACTTGAGAAAATGGGCCGCCATGAATAAAAATACAGAAATGGCAGACTAAATGGCCATTCGTCGGTTAAAAATTGATTACAGACGTTAAAATTATCCCTATGGAGCCTCAAAATCACCTGAAATCGAGGGTCAAGAAGATGGGCATTTCCGTCATAATAGACACCGTGTATACAGGGGGTGATGATCACAACATCCATTATGGTATTTTTATTCATGGCGGCCCTTTTTCTCGAGTTAATGAAGGTCCAATAGGGCGCAAAGGTAATAATAAGTGCGCCATGGAGATGTTCGAATTACCACCAGGGAAATGTATTTGTCGTCGGCATAGCGGTGAGGGAAGGGAGACGCTATGAATCTTAGCTAAGATTATCGCTACCGCAAAACAGGGGGGAGATATTTATGAATATTGTCCAACAGAAAAATCTATTTAGAGTTTAAAAAATACGGATATAATCTACAGGAATTTACAACGTCAACACAGTGGCCTAAACGTCAATATACAGTGGCCTAAACTGACCTTTTTTGGACTTCAAGTCCAAATCTCAATGAAGAGGTTACTTTGCCTGACAGCTGTCAATCAACGAGCAGACGACGCCCTTATTTCCGGACGGGGTCTGTTGTTTTTTCAATAACAATATATTTTTCGTTCCAACTTTATTGGTGGTTCTTATATTTTTGAAGGAGATTTTATTCAGTCACGAAGTGCAAAAAATAGTCTCTAAAAGAAAACCAGATGTTGATTTCCGAGATGCAATATTCAAAATGACCCCCTAATACGACGAGTACCCGGATGTAAACCGGATATACCGTGAAAAAAGATTCGTTAGGGTACAGTTATCCACATGATCCATGGAGTTGTGTGCATTTCTCATAAGTACACATGTTGCCTATTGAGTTCGCTTCGCGAACGACCGGCTTCGACGGTCGTTCTCTGCGCTCACTATTAACACTCTATGAGAAACTTGCAATAGCTAAAGAAAAGAAAGAATATAGCATAACGACGTTTCTTGATTTAAGTAAAGCCTTTGATACCGTTAATCACGACATACTTCTGCAAAAATTAAACTATTATGGATTCCGAAACATCTCGAACGACTGGTTCAAAAGTTATTTATCCGACCGAACTCAACTAGTCTCCCTAGACAATACACTCTCAACCATCACATGATGTGGAGTTCCCCAAGGTTCGATTTTAGGACCAATCTGCTTCTTACTCTACATAAATGACATCACCGCTGCTTCGGGTTTAGATATTACTTTATTTGCCGACGATACAAGTATTACTTACTCCTCCCCTGACCCAAACTTGCTGACTCAAGTGATAAACACAGAACTCAATCAACTATATGAATGGTTCTGCTGCAATAAACTCTCGCTAAATATTAACAAAACAAAATGCATGCTTTTCAAACCATATCACTCGTCCGCCATATTTTTTCCATCAATTAAAATTAACAACGAAGAGCTAGAAGCTTCAAGTTTCTAGGAGTGTATTTTAATACTAAACTCAACTGGCAAACCCACATCAATAAACTATGTTCTAAATTATCCAGGAACATTGGGGTTATCAATAATATTAAGGAATGTATCAATAGAAATACCCTTGCCACCCTATATTACTCATTATTTTACTCCTATGTTACATACTGTAACATAGTATGGGGAAATACTTTTCCAACCCACACTGCTCCTCTCGCTATCCTCCAAAAACGCCTTGTTCGCATTATATGTAAAACTTCGAGACTCGCACATACTGAACCTTTATTCGCACAGCTAAATATGCTAACTGTTGATAAAATCAACGACTACACAATTCTACTTTTAATTCATAAAGCCATGCACCATTCCTTCTCGTTACCACTACACCTCCAGAACTACTTTACCAGATTACAACACGTTCATAACTATCCTACCCGACAGAACTACATAAACCTCTACAGACCGTTTTTCCGTACTCAATTGTCATTTTATACTGCTAGAATTAAGGGTCCTCGAGTATGGAACAACCTAACTGCTGACCTGAAATGTACAACTTTCATATCATTATTCAAGTCGCGATTAAAATATATTTTAACTCATAAGAATTATTCCTATCAACTCTGAAATTTCAAGATACCGTCAAATTCTACATATTCTAAATTACTCTTCTACACTAATGTATACGCATGTAAATGTTGTGATAATACCTGCTCATGTTAATGTAATATGCCACATGTATAGTAGTTACTATAATTATTGTATACATGTAATATTATCTTTGTATATATGTTACATTAATCTTTTACAAACAATGTCTCATAACTTCACCTTAACTATATATAAATATTTATTTTCATATAATCGTGCAAAATTTAATATTTAATATATTTCCGGGATATAACAAGCCCCTAGGGGTTTTATTCCCGCCATCCGCAGCACTATGTTTTATCATTGAATTGTACATTGTTTTTTATATTGCTGTTATATGGTGAATAAATCAAATCAATCAATCAATCTCTATCGCTCTATCGCCATCGCTCTATCGCCATAGCTCTATCGGTCTATCGCCATCGCTCTCGATCTATCGCTCTATCGCCATCGCTCTATCGCTCTATCGCTCCATCGCTCTGTTTTTTGACGTACGATGGCGAAGTGACGATGGCCCCTCTCGGCCATCATACATTGTCTATTTTCCAAATGCAGTCCTTGCGTTTGGAGGTGAGCGATCGCTCTCGCGCACCATCGCTCACCTAAATCATATCCAAGGTACACTGTTTTTCGCGCACCTAGATTCAGCAGATTAAATATAGAAATAAGTAGGCTGTGTCTGCTAACGGCCTTATTATTAAATGAACGGACAGTTGGTGTTAATTTTGCGAACTCTTCCACACTGAAAATCACTGTGAGAATAAACTGAAATGCCTTTAATAAATTTTAATCAGCAAACGATCGCCGTCAATTCCAGCGCGGCCATAATTTCTTCGCTTGTTTGACAATCGGTAGTCTCTTGCACAGGCTATTCCTAGCATGGGATCGTGCAATATTTGCCACGTGCGCGGAGAGCTGACAACAATGGCGGTAACTGCAGCAAATCTTCCTTGAACAAGTTGAAGCAGTTGACGAAGTTTTCCAAGAAAGGTAGAAGATTTACACATCAAAATCGACCATAGAGGTCCATGTCCCCCGCTAGCAGCACCAGTTATAGTGGATTACACCCACCATAACTGGCGCTGCTGCTGCGGGGGCCATGGACCTCTATGGTCGATTTTTTGGGGTCGATGATATCTCATATCATTGATAAGAGTATGATTTGAAAATGGAGATACCCTACCCGAAAAGGTAAAAAGTTAGCGCTCGGAACGCGTGCGGAATGCATTCCTACAGCTTTTGTGTGATTGCAATCCGCATGCATTAAATTGGAACCTTCATGATTATGCACTCGAGTGATCGCTTGTTTCAAGTTGCTGTACATATTATGCGATCATTATGCCTTCCAAGTGTGGAAGGCATAATGATCAGAAGCGCTCCTCATCTTGAATGCATGCGGAAGCCATAATGATCGCATGGCATTAATAATTGAATGATCAGCATGAACGCATTCCGCATGCATTCCGCACGCATGCATTCAAAAGCTCTTGTACACTAGGAGTCACATAAATCAAATGACTGACATTTTAAATGGGCAAATGTAAAGTACATTGTAAGCTACAGATGTACATGTACAGGTTGTATGAATTGTGCTATTTATGCAGTACAGTTCAAACCTTCTGAAGAGCAAAATTGGTCCAACATAAACATTTCAAGTAACTACATGTAACTTTATCAATGACCTGAAACTGACCATTAATGAATTCATTAATACATTGTAAGTGGAAATACTTAAATTATACATACATGCTAAAATTAAAATATATTCAGAATGTATCCAAAGTGTATAATGGCAATTTTTCAAACTATCTGACTGTAGAGTGACCTTCAAGCTGGTGAGTACTTCACAGAATTACAGACTTACCATCAAATCTTAATATCTTAGTAGATTTATGTGGAAATACACTGTGATCCATTGTCACTGGAGTGGAGTGACCCTGTCCGGACTAAGAACTGTGCAAATTGTGTATTCCTCACATCAAAGAATTCACTACAAATAACTTCTCTTTCCATGTTTCTGCCAGCTAAAAACCTCACACCAGTATATCATGTTGTGTTCTTCAATTCTGGTTGAGCATTTTAGGCTATATCCAATGTGAAATATCCAAAACTGCAGCTAAAGAAAATACTGCTATGGCATGGTGGTGGTGGTTAAAATTTGAAATCTGGTCATATGATAGTATCCCCCTTTAAATTTGGCGGGGTTTCCATGGAGATCGGTGATTAATGGTCTATGAAATCAAAACCATCTGTTGGTCTGGAGACAGACACCATGCGATCATTTAAGCGATCATTTTGGATTGTTTGGACTTAGAAAGTTTTTCGTCTGATCACTTGGACTTTGAAAAGAAGATGAAAGGATCGCTTGACCATAAGAAAATGATCACTCAGATCACATAAATGATTGCATGGTTAACACATTTGGGCAAAAGTGATCGGATGGATAGCATAGTGAGCGCTTGGAGCGCTTCATCCTGTCAAGAATGATTGATTGGATAGCATCATGATTGCAAAATGAGCGCATAGCGCGCTTAATGATCACATAGATCGCATGGATGGCATAGGGAATGCATGCGGAAGGCGATCCGCATGCGATCTGCATGCAATCCGCATGCAATCCCTCCATTTATTTCGGGTAGGGTATCGCTGATGAGCTTAACATAATCTAATACAGCAGATGGCACCCATATTGGATTATGCACATCCATAAAACATAATACATGACTGTTCTCTCACTAAGGTCAAGGGACTCCCCAAGTTTGAAGTAGCCCTTATAAAAAAATACCATGGTTTTACCATGGTTTTCATGGTAATACCATGGTATTACCATGGTAATACCATGGTACAGATGTACCATGGTTTTCATGGTAATACCATGGTACAGTTTGCACTATGGTTCAATGTACCATGGTTTTCATGGTAATACCATGGTACAGTTTGCACTATGGTTCAATGTACCATGATTTTCATGGTAATACCATGGTACAGTTTGCACTATGGTTCAATGTACCATGGTTTTCATGGTACAGTTTGCACTATGGTTCAATGTACCATGGTTTTCATGGTAATACCATGGTACAGTTTGCACTATGGTTCAATGTACCATGATTTTCATGGTAATACCATGGTAATACCATGGTACCGTTTGCACTATGGTTCAATGTACCATGGTTTTCATGGTAATACCATGGTTCAGTGTACCATGGTTTACTCTGTTCAACTATGGTAGCACCCTGGTAATACCATGGTACAGATGTACCATGGTTCAATGTACCATGGTTAAACTTAACCTTGATCCACTATGGTAATACCATATTAATTACCTTGGTGCACAATGCATTGGCTTAACATACCATGGTTAACCATTCTGAACAATATTAATACCACGGTACATAACAAAAACCATGGTACTGTATAACATATTTAACCAAAATATTATTTCCTTGATTTTTTTGGCGTACTGTTGTTAGTGAAAAAAACAAACAAAACATGGGAAGGCTTTCAATTTACGAGAAATAAATGCATGAATGCAAAGTTATGCCTGTGAATAAAGTTGAATGTCTGACAGAAAGGCTTAGAATTAAACGGTATATTTAAACAAATGATGTTTACAAAGTATACTGATTGCGTTTACCTCTGGCGAATAACATCACGTGGTACGAGGCGGAAAAGAAATGTATCGATATTGGGTACTCTGAATGCTTGTCCTGGAACAAAAGACATTCTTATTTTCTTGGCTTGAATCAGTGGGACTTACAACATGTTTAATTGTCATCTCTGCATTAAGGATTATAAACAATTAAGGGAAGAGTTTCCCCGTAGTTCCCGGAAATAGGAATTAACATCTTCAACTCCGCAAAATTTGACCCTGCAGAGCTACGGCACAGGCCTTGCTTCGATGAAAAGCCACCCCACGAATAGGGAAATGTGACGCAAACTGAAACGTTTTCTAAACTTTAATACAGGAGAAATTTTATCAAAACTATTTGTCAGTTCAATTAGTTGCCGAATAAATCCTACGTCGGATTTCGACTTCTCAGACAACAACAACAACACGTACAGTCAGGCTGACAAAAAAAGTGACATCGTGGCCGGGAATTTTTTTATGTCTTATTTTTCTGAACAGGCTGTTTATCCACTGAATATGTCCTCTAATATTCCGACATTCAACTCTAACAAAGATTCGAATGAAATTCCCTCTTTTAATAGTCAGGCTATTGTTGCTATACTTCGTTGATTTCCGTTATTTTTCCGAATGGTCGATCGACTCCGAATGGGAGTCACGTGTGAGATCGAAAACGAGGCTACAAACATGGCGGTGAAAAAGTAAATTTCTGTTTGGTCTGTTTTGTCGCGAGTTCTTCGACCTGTAATGGGACAAGTTACCCGACCATGCAGTCCTCTTGTAAAACGACAGAATGGATTACTGTTCGTGATAAAGTTGAGTGAGATTCTAGCGTTAATTTAGGGTTCCTAAATCAACAGTTATGGAAGTGCCCCACGCCGTCACTGAGACCAGTCGTTCACACAGATTAATGCGGAAGTTAGATCAACATCAAGGCATCACTGTGACTGGAGCGCTCTATGGCACAGCGAGGAGCAAGGCAGCGAGCGATTATCCTGGCTACCCAAGCCATTGTTTAGCAGGGTACATTCGTCCCATTTGCACTCTCACAATAGCCTATCGTCCTATCAATAGAGACTGATTACTAGAGTACAAACAGGATGCAGCGAGGCGTAAATTGGACCCTCCATGACGTTTGGCATTGTAAAATTGTTGATGGGCTCAATAACGATTCCAGCTGTTCCAGCCAAAGTTTTGAGATTCGGTGGTAAGTACTCTAATTAGGCATAGGAGGTGATTTTTAATAAGGACATTTACATGTCAACAAATTAAAGCACAATTAAGTTCTCCATAAATCAAGTACGATATGATATAAAACAGCATGTAGCTTGTCTTCATTGAATTTACGGAAGGGTCAAAAGTGTCTGAAATTGTGACTAGATTCTGTGAGGTTGCCATCAAATCTACACTGGTAACCTATGGCAACCTATTCCATAATTACTAACCTACTGTCATATTATTAGTGAAGATTTAGCGAAGCTAAGTAATCAAATTTCTTGAGTTGCGTTTTTCCTGAATTTGTGTTGCCATCTATATTGTTTTGTTTTTTTTGTCTTTTTTAGTTTTCCATACCACAAAGCCTTGTTAACAGCATCACAAAGAACGATGCTAGAAAGATGACCAATGATTTGCTACATGGCTTATACCCAGATGAGTACCTTGCTGCTCATTCAGTGACTGGCGGAAGGAGAGCTGGTGGCTTACCAACTAAGCCACCTATGGACCGTGGCGAAATAGACCAAATTACGAGTAAGTATATCAAGGATTTCAACCTGTCACTGGTTCGCTGTTATGTGTATGTTTTTTTTTTTCATTTCTGCAGCTGTACTACTTACACCCTCAATTTGTAATGCCCATCGACAACATGTACCGATCATGCAGTTGTAATCAGAATTTTAGTTTTGATAGCATTCCTAAAGATGAGTTCTCACGGTATGACTTCCAGTCACAAATTGTTGAAGTTGACTGTTGCAACATGAACATGTCATACAATTCGAGTTGCACGCAACATGTTCCATGCAGTAGAGCATGACCTATTTCATGCGATTAGAATTCAGCAAAGAAGGGGATTTCTCTTTGGAATGGTTACATTGTGAGAATGGTAATGTACCTTAAATATAAACAGCAAATGATGATATTTTTTCCATGAGCCTTATTTCCAAACTCAGAAATATTAAGAACTGTGCATCCTGCGTTCATCAAATTATTTATGTTTCATGTTTTTAATTTTACAGAAACCGTGCAGAAGTTTTTTAAAGAAAAAACTGTGGCTGAGGTGCATTATTACATGCGAGAGTAACTCAACAACGTGGCCAAGACACTGAAGAGGAGACAAGACAAGAGACTACAAACATTATTACAATAACACAGTTTACTTAAAATCTATTGTATTGCGTGCATGCAGTTTTAAATAGTAACCCTTCAGTTTAAATAAAGTCTATCGTATATTAAGTCATTCCAAGTGTTTTATTCACCGTTTCACTACCATTGTTGCTCATCATGAATGAAAACACATTGCTGATGATATAATCTTACACCTATGGAATGGAGCTTGTTTTGTCTAATTCCAGCTTAAAAGGATTGGTATTTTACTTGGATTGAAATCCAGCCAATCAACAAGGCGCCATCACACTTTATTGACCAATCAGATAACTGTATGGCGCTCCTTTATAAAACATACCATGGTTATTACCATGGTAAAAGCAATGGTGTTTTGGCCATTTTACCATGGTGTGGTGCATTACCATGGTATTTACCACAGTAGTTACCATGGTAAATACCGTGGTAATGTACCATGGTAAATACCATGGTATGTACCATGTACTGCTCTTCGCGCATGATTGGTTCCGACGAGTATTATATGCAGAGTGAGCTTGCTCAATCTTCTGGTACGTACTACCCACTGGTGACTGTTGAAATCTTCATCACTTTTGATATTGACTTGTTTAAATTGAAATAGAATATTTTATTTTTATTAATTTTTCGTTTGAAAATAAATTGAAAAATAAAATAATTTAATCAAAAATATAATATGGTAGGTTAAACAATTAAAACAAAATCACTCCCCTCACGAAATTTGGGAGAGCGATTTTCAGCTCTCGTATTAGCTCTCCTCGGTTAATTTAGGTACACTTTTTTTAGCTCACCATCTTTTTACAAAAGACAAGGACTGCAAATGAGTGGTTATTTGGCAATTATAAGGCTTTGGTGTAAGACCTCTCATTGAAAAGGTAATATCCTTGACGAAAGACTGACAATAGAACTTGTGGTAGATGTAGATCCTTTGTCAATTATATCGAGTCTTACACCAAATCGTTGCCGGTTATTTAGATAAATTAAGAGGCGCGTTTTGAAGAAAACCAAATGAGAAATGTGACACAAAAGGTGAACAAAAGAACAGGTGTATGGGAATTCCTTTGAAGCATACCTGGTTGGCCAACATATGTAGACAAAGGACCCATGTGCACTAGAATTCAGTCACCCGTGATCTCAGTTTGCCGTCTTCAACCCAGGTTTGATTGCGCGCGCCACAACCACAGACTGGTGTGTGTAAAAAACGGATGTGAACTGGGAAAAGCGAACTTAATAACTTGCGGACCATATAGAACTGTGAACACCAATTCTAACGGGTCCATTAAGCCAGCAAAAAATCAACATTCCTCCGATTTCCGATATCGAAGATTCAGCTCACTCTCGAAGCGCGAATTCATCTATGATATAATATACGTCAGGACAGACACTTCCGTTGAAACATGATCGTATTATTGAGCGCCTGGCCAATACTGTCATTACAGGTTGCAGTGTTGGTATGGACTGGTTCAGTGCAGTTTTGATCACACCCACACGCATGGCATGGTTCATAAACTACCGCGCACAGAAGAATAGACAGGTCAGGTGATGTGACGTCATCAGTAGTATATAATCCGCCGATAGGGTTGGATTTGGTGCAAGTTTGGGTTGTGTGGGATATCCTATAGAAGCTGTCAGGACGGCGATGCGCTGATTCATATAGAGGAAAACATGGAGGACTTCTTGTGGGACGCGGAATTATAAAAAAAAGTGACTCTATGGGTTTTCATCTTTCACGATATACGCAGCCCAGATGTTCTCTTGTACGACCTGCATAAGCCATTTACACACCTGCATGATTTGAGACATCAAAAGGTGGTCAACTCTTCAAACGACCAAGTCAATTAATACAGCACTAGCATTTGATTCATGGACGATCAGCAGGCCATGTGCGATAGGTTCCTAGTAGGAACTCAGGAAGGTCTGTCCCACTGAAAACGAGCGCAGGGGGATTAGTAGTAGGAAGACAGCAAATTCTGTCGCGTTTGAGGCTGAGGTCACGAGGAGGTAACGTCACTTCCGGTACGAAGTCACGTCCGGGTCAAAGGTCACTTCCGGTCACGTGACATCCAGGGATGACGTGACTTCCGGTTGCGAGCGGTAGCAGGCTATATTGTTCCTTTTCTGCTATGGAGGCGCATTTGGATGTACGCCGGAAGCTCCGGGGTCCTAGATCGCCGGAGATGCGTTCTAAGCTTTTTCCCGGAATTAAATCTGAACATAATGTATGCAGAATTAGGGTTATATTATACAGCTCTAGGACCTTAGATGACCTGAGATGCATTCTGAGCGATTTCCAACAATTAAACTAACACATCATTTGTCAAATATTATATTTTATTCTGTTGTCATCTTGAAAACACAATAATAATGCTTTCGGTCGATATATTTCGTAGGCTAATCGCCGTGGCGTCGGAACATAACTGAAAGTAGGGAGGCGGGAAGGGGGCACTATCACAGCCCAACAGGTAGGGTCCAGGGGCCGCCTAGGCCCCGGAAGCTCCGGGGTCCTAGATTGCCGGAGATGCGTTCTGAACGTTTTTTCCGGAAATAAAACTGATCATACTGCATGCACATTTATGATTCTATTTTCACGATTTGTTTTCGCAATTATAAGCATGCATCGATATTGAAGACATCGCACCTCATGCCTGCATCCATTTGACGTTCTAGTTATATTTAAAACATACGAAACGATGACTTTTAGTTCTTGGGAGGGAAACCAATATGCCTACCGATACGATTCATTCACACAAAGATAAAACAAGGAAATCCTTATAGCCAAACAGGCGAGGGTCCACGGACCGTATTAGGCCCCGGAAGCTCCGAAGTTCCAGATCTCCAGAGATGCGTTCTAAGCGTTTTCTCAGAAATAAATTCGAACATAATGTATGCAGATTTATGGTTCTGTTTTCACGTATGTTTCGCATTTATAAGCACTCACCGATATTGAAAAAATCATACTTCATGCCTGAATCCATTTGACTTTCTAGTTATATTTAACACAAATAGATTTATGGCCCTATTTTCACATTTGTTTCGCATAAACCCGCATCGATATTGAAGAATATGCCGGACTCCATTTGACTTCCTGGTTTATAACACACCACTACACGTCCTGGCACTCTATTTCTATTTTTTATGTGGGGACATGGTCAGTTATGGATTCTGTAAAATGGTGGTGGGGGGCTCCGCTTCCGACGCCACTATAAACATGTTAAAATTATTAAAACTAAATGCCATCATATTACTTTCCGATCCATATGTCATTTCATGACTTTGAACATTAAACTTTTGCTGAAAATATCACAATAATACTGTGTAGAATATCAAACTACGTATCATGGACTATATCTCGTGGCCATGGTGAAATACTGACTAGAAAAATGAAACTAATATCACTCATCAATCCGGAAATTAAAACGTGGCCATGCTAAAATACTGACCAGAAAAAAAAAACGAAACTGATATATTTTCCGGAATATCACGAATGTAGTATAGCCTTCAGCAAAGCTTACATATACAAAATTCAGTTTATTACCCGTTTTGTAGTTCGCAAACGGTAGACCGAGGCTGCCGATGCTTCATTATCAAATCCACACGCATAGAGCAGAAGAAACTAGAGGTTCCGCTTTGACCCTTAAGTTGCCGCTCCGGCATGAAGCCTATGCTGGTTGTTTTTTTGAGCAAAAACATACGTCTCCCCCAACCTCCCACCTTGCCTTGAATGGGCACATAATTTAAGGGAAAGTGTTATAAAATGAATGTAGCAATAAGTATCTTAAACAAAGCTGCGTATCTAAAAATATTAATTACAAAGAAGCGATTTTCATTGTATATACATGCACAAGTAGATGAACGGATGGACGGACACCGGACACGGATGAATGCATGCACACATACACCAACACCTGATCAAATGCGGGGGCTATCGCAATGAAGCTTCCATCCAAGTTTGGTGAAATTCCATCCAATAGTTCTCAAGATATCTTGCAGACAAGGCCTGTATATACATGTACAAGCAGATGGACGGACGGACGGACACCGGACGAACGCATGCACACACACCAAAACCTAGTCAAATGAGGGGGCTATCCCAGTGAAGCTTCCATCCAAGTTTGGTGAAATTCTGTCTAGTAGTTCTCCAGATATCTTGCAGACAAGCCCTGTATATACATGTACAAGTAGATGGACGGACGGACGGACACCGGACATGGATGAATGCACGCACACACACCAAAACATAATCAAATGAGGTGGTTATCCCACTGAAGCTTCCATCCAAGTGTGGTGAAATTCCGTCCAGTAGTTCTCAAGATATCTTGCAGACAAGGCCTGTATATACATGTACAAGTAGATGGACGGACGGACGGACACCGGACACGGATGAACGCATGCACACACACTAAAACCTAGTCAAATGAGGGGGCTATCCCAATGAAGCTTTCATCCAAGTTTGGTGAAATTCCGTCCAGTAGTTCTCCAGATATCTTGCAGACAAGCCCTGTATATACATGTGCAAGTAGATGGACGGACGGACGGACACCGGACACGGATGAATGCACGCACATACACCAAAACCTAATCAAATGAGGGAGCTATCCCAATGAAGCTTCCATCCAAGTTTGGTGAAATTCCATCCAGTAGTTCTCAAGATATCTTGCAGACAAGGCAAGGGGACGGACAGACATCCATCCAGACAGACAGACAGACAGACAGACAGCACAAACACTAGATGTCTCCCCCCAACATAGTTGGGGGAGACATAAAAAAACACACGAGTTAGTGTTAATGATTAATTGAATAGTAAATTCGCTTGCTTTACCGGTCGAGGGTTCCCCTGTTGTATCCGTCGAGGATGGAGTCTCATGGACAGAGCTACAACTCTTTTATAATCCACTTTATGACCATGATGTATGTTCAGGTGCGCCAAAAGGGAAAGTCGTGGTGAACCAACCCATTGTTGAGCGAACTGACGCGTCACTACTGAAACGGAGCATGCTTACGTTTCTGGAGACGGACTTGCAACACTTTTTATTTCTGTCTTTTCCCTTTTGCTTTTTTTGTTTTGTTTTTGTTTTCGTTTTCTCTGGGTTTTTTTTTGGCGCGTCCAAGGGGGGTCGGCACCTGACGACCCCCTAGCGACGCCCCTGACACGATCCCAAAAGATAGGTTCTTCATGACCCAGGCTTCGTCCCAGGTTCAAACCCTCCGTATTAGTGGATAGACTTTCAGCAGTCTCTGCATCAGTATCAGTCGGTGGACTGTGTCGCGTCATATCGTAGTGTCTGGTGAACTTGGGTTTGCACTCAGAACATGTATAAGCCATGTTGACGGTTGAACGCAGACTATAATTTTTTTCTGGGATGCGCTTGCTTTTATGGACCTATCCCCCTCGAGAAACATTGTGTCAGTTGGAGGCTATAGCTAAGGGGTAATTTCCTGTCTCCAGCTGCGTCGTCATAAAGGTTTGAAATGCCTATATGTAAGGACAGCAGATTCTGGGCACGGGTAGTTGTGTTGGGTATCCTCTTTGGATAGTATCTGTTTCTTATGCAGCAGAAGATATACCCTGGTTCCCCATTGCATGTCAATCCACGAGCGTGACATGATGACGCATGTGTTGATCCCGTTCCGCATCGGCCAAGCTTGAGCTGCGTCGATAATAGCATCGACTTGAACGCCCGCTTGACGTATCGCTTCGGCTAGAATATCCCCATGAGTGTCGGGTTCAAAGTTACATTAGTGAAAGTGGATGCCGTAGTGCTCTTGGTGAAATGAGGAGAATTTTTTTTATTGACATTGTAATTTAACCCTACCTGGCCTGGGGGCGAAATGCCCCCCCCCCCCCCTACCAAACTTTCTGCGCTATTTCCGGAACAACAAAAAACAGAGCTGAAACTCCGTGACTTTATAGTTTATCATATTGGGGCCATTTTGAGCCTATTTGCATGACCCCCGGAGGAGGGGATCATGGGTAAATCCAAGATGGCGATCATGTGGGGTCCCAGAAAAGTGATGTTTTTGTCATATTTCTTCAAAATTTCTGCTTTTCCGCGATGAAAAGTGGGCAAAAACTATTTTATTTCATATCACATTAATATTTACTAATTTATCATGCTGTTTTTGCGGAGAAATTGCATAAACAAAAAATTCGGAAAATTCGACCGAAAAATCACTGTGACGTCATCAAAGCGGCCACCTTGGATTTTGCTACATTTTCTGGTAGAGTTTGACCCAAGGGTATAGTGTGATAAGTTTCAGCCCCCTAGCTCAAGCGGTAAGAAAAATAATTAGGGGGGGGGGCATTTCGGCCCCCCCCCCCACACCCCGAGGCCACGACAGGTCCCAAAAAGCCCAGGCCACATATTTCGCGGCCCATCAACTCAATGTTTTATTTAAATTTCACTGTACATTTCTTAGTTCATTTAAGATCTTTTTGCAGCGCTAAATATTAAAATAAACAATTAAATAATAAATAACAATGAGATGGCAGGGGGAGATTTAAATAGAAGTAAAGAAGAATCGTTATGTACAAGTTGTTAAGTCTGTCATTGGTTAAGTTATAATGATAAATGTGTGTTCATTATATAATCGCGCAGATGATTCCTTTGTGTTGGTACCCCTTCGTACGCACAAGGCCGTCCAGAAAAAAAAAACCTGGGAGAACCATCGGCGTCTTCAGAATTTTTCGAGACGACTTCCCTAACGACGCCCTTGGGAACAGTGTGGGTTCTTCCAGAAAACGGTGCCTGTAACAATGCTTGGAGTGTGTATCGGGGTACAGGACGGCAGGCCTACGTCCTATAATGCGTGAAAGTCAAAGGATCATATTCTGTGTTGAAGCGTCAGTTCAGTGACATCTCTGGGGTAGCGTGTCTGGTGTGGTATATGGTTGAGTACCTGATTCTGAACGTTCTCGTTGTGCGGCGTTGTCACTCAAGGCGCTCTTGATATTCTTGTAATCGTCATCCGTCTGTTGTTTCAGGTCTTGTCTAGCCCGTCTGTGGTCTTCGGCGGGAAGTGCCTGTATCCTATGAGATTCTGTTGTTTTTCAATGCAATACGTTGATATATCTGATATGTCTTCCTCCCACAACAGGCATCCTCCTGACCGTCAGTCAGTTTTCGATTTTCATATTGACCGGGTCCTTGTTCAACAATTCATATGGGCCATTTTTGATCGATATCTTGAGGAATACATTGGGCGAAGGTCACATCCCTTAACCTTGTAGTTTCGCAGGCGGGCTGCCACTGGCTGTAGCACTAGACAATACGTGTGTAATTGATGGACCTTCCTCTAAGAATTTCCTCACCCACGACGTCTTGCCACACCCCGCCGGTCGCTGACGGTCATGGTATAGGGTTGCTCTAATACTCTCATCTGTGATGCAGGTGTTGTCGTACCCCTCCTTCATGCGTACCTTTTACTTGCTAAACGATTCTGTGCATGCAAATGTCCACGACAACACGTCCATCAGAATGACCTTTTTCTATTCCCTGACTGCGCATGAACGTCATATACTTACTTCACCTGCAAAGCACCCAGCTCAGACCCTGCCCTGCGAGCGCTTCAAGGTAAATTAAGAGCAAGTTTGTCATTTCACCATTGGTGCTATCACAATTCAGCCTTTGAACTGTAACATATTGAGAATGACCAATTATTCAGAATAAAATTATCCCAAGTATGAGCGACTCTACAAGCAGCGCGTTCAGATAAAATAGATCCACATATATCCCATCAAGAATCGCAGTCAGTCCTTCCATATATCTACACCAAACTTGAATCTTACAAAGGACCAGAGCCCTTTTGAAGGTAATAAGTGAATTTAGCTCAGTTTTCAAAGACGTCGATCTTCTATATGAAAGCTCCTCCACCACTCCTGGACAGGAATTATACACTCATCCTTCAACAACAGTGCCCTCTGGTACACCGTCAGTAGTAGTAAGAACTACCACCCCTAGTGGTCCGATTGGTCCGTGGGAGGCCTTATTTTGAAGTTCTCTTTGTGTAGCGTCGGGTTGGACTGGTGTCTAAATACATATGGACTGATGAGGGAGTTCATCCCTGTATGTACAGATACCACCACCACCGGTCGGTGACACCAGCACCAAACGTTGACACCCGTCAACGCCTGGGCACGGGTAGTTGTGTTGGTATCATTATTGGGTACTATCTGTTTCTTATGCAGCAGCAGACATACCCGTGTCACCCATTGGGTGTCATCTATGAGCGTGATAAGATGACAACGCATGCGTTGGTGATGAACGGTGGATCCACCTTGAGATGTATCAATAATAGCATCGAATTGAACGTTGGCTCGTGGTAACGCTTCGACTAGAATATCCTCGTTGTCTGGTTCAAACAAGGTGGACCCTGTAATGCTCATGGTGAAATGAGGGGAATGGTGTCGTGTGTGTTATTTATAGTGAGGCGCTTTTGACCTTAATGATGCGTTGGAACAAATGTTTCTTTTGTGCTATTGCTTTCACATACACCGCTTTCCAGTTCATGCCTGGGGTTTTCAACATCGACGCTCTTCTTTCGATTTCCATACGGACCAGGTCCTTGTAAAGCAATTTTAGATGGGTCACGAGATCGGTATACTGCTGACGTACAGCCCGTCGTACTCTGGGTGCCAATGTGTTATGGGCTAAAATTGCGGCTTCCTCTTTCGCATATTCTTTGCGGTGAAACTTGTTTCCTGTGGCCTCCAACGTCTCGCACATCTCGGCGTCCATACTAGCTTTGAACAAATCCTGCCATAGCCTCGAGTACATTCCCTTGTACGGGTTTGGGTGGGTCATTCAGGGTTGGGTGATATTCCGAGACTGACGGTATGGAGAGCGGGTTGCTGCTGCTGAACGGGTGCTGCCAGGTGTGGACTCGGTGGATGGTGTAGAGGTATATGACCTTGTGGTGAACCCTCGCCGGGTAACAGGTGGGTCGTCAACCGGGGATCTTCGGGGGTATGAGCTTTTAAGTCTACGAACAGAAAGCCATACGGAACACTTGTCGCGCCTTGAAACGCCTGCATGAAATGGTCGATGTTCTGAGGATAATTCAACTGCCTAACACACGGATTTGTGCTCTGTCGATGGGATTTGAGAACAACACAAAGTATTGGCAGTTCAAGGCAATATCTCTGGACGCCTTCCCTTGAGGAATGAGGTTCTGGATCTGATAGATGACGGACAGATTCCGATGATGGAATCCTTTGGTAAACAAGTCGCCGACGAGTGAATTTTCCTTTGCCGCACTCATTAAATCATCTAGCACTACCACGTTTGTCTGCTCGGGGTAGGAGAAATACGCTTGATCAAGTTTCACTGCAAAGGATATTCGAAAAAGGAAGCCGCAATTTTAGCCCATAACACATTGGCACCCAGATTACGACGGGCTTTACGGCAGTGGTATGCCGACCTCGTGACCCATATAAAATTGCTGGACAAGGACCCGGTCCATATGGAGATCGAAAGAAGAGCGTCGATGTTGAAAACCTCGGTCATGAACTGGAAAGCGACGTATGTCAGAGTAATAGCACAAAAGAAGCATTTGTTCGAACGCATCATTAAGATCAAAAGTGTCCCACTATAAATAACCCACACAACAACATTTCACCATGAGCACAACAGAGTCCCCCTTGTTTGAACCCGACAACGAGGATATTCTAGCCGAAGCGTTACGTCGAGCCAACGTTCAAGTCGATGCTATTATTGATACAGCTCAAGGTGGATTCACCGTTCAGCACCAACGCGTGCATGCGTTGTCATCATATCAGGCTCATAGATGACATTCAATGAGTGACACGGGTATGTCTTCTGCTGCATGAGAAACAGATAGTGCCCAATAAGAAAACCAACACAACTACCCGTGCTCAGAATCTGCTGACCCTGCATTAGACATTTCAAACCTTTATGGAGACACAACTGGAGACGGGAAATTATCTTCTTCATCCCCCAAATAATGATAATATCCGTCCAATCATGATCGACAATGCATAAGCCGTAGGGATAGGATGTTAAGGTATTGAGAAGGGCGTTGACGGGCGTTACTGTACATAAAGCAAGTGTATTCCCAAAACACGCACAGTCGACGTTTAGCCATCAACATGGGTTATACATGCTCTGAGTGCGAGCGCACGTTCACCAGACATTACGATATAATGCGACACCAGAACATTTTCCATCCAGACTCCGAGGATCCCACTGAGGAGGAAGATGCAGAGACTACTGCGTGTCTATATACTGATACGGAGAGCTTGATCTCAGATAGTCAGCCTACATCCCAAGGAAGTGCGGATGATCCTACCTTTTGGGATGGTATTGTGAGAGCAGCTATTGATACTCACGCTGCAGCGATCGAGGACGCCGGACAAGATAAATTACAACAGGCGTACATCCAAATGCGTCCCAGCATCAGGAAAACAGCCATGGCGATGTATGAACAGCATACCCTGCTACCGCCTGAAATGAAAGACGACCCCACACACAGGTCCATCATGAAGACCAAGCGTCACTTGGAAGAGGATATGGGGCTACCACCCACCGAGGCCCTGGAAAATGCTATCAGAATGCGCAAACAACTGTTTCAGGACATGCTGCCTGAACAGTATTCTGGCCTGTCCGATGATGCTTAGGTTACAGCGAACAGAGATTGAACTTTCTCAAAGGACGGCTTCTGATTGGACAAGAGCATTCTTGAATTGTAAACATACCTAACGCGGCTCCTCCAGCGTGGGTTTGATGTACTGGAGGGAATAATAAACTATATGAACACTTATGAACGTGTTGATCTTCCGCTTTTTATATGTTCAAACCCAATCCTAAATTTACATACACCCACTAAACCATACTGCCTCTCTCGGCAGGCCACCACCACCGGTCGCTGACGGGTGTCAACGCCCGGTGGTGGTGGTGGTGGTGGTGGTGTCTGTCCATATAGGGATAAACTCGTGCCCCTTATCAGTCCATATGTATTTAGACACCAATCCAACCCGACGCTACCCCAAGAGAACTTCAAAATAAGGCCAATGCCCTTTGTTTGCTGCGCATGCGCAGACAGACGCTATTCCCACCCCACACCTATCCAGTTGGACGCTCTCCCACGAGAGCTTCACACTGATACCTCTCGCGACCCATTCGGACCATTATGGATCTATCTCGACCCCCCAAAAGACCCCTTCCCATGCCATTTTCCCACAATTCCCTGTCTGTGCATGCGGAGAATTTGGAAAACGGACGACACACTAGTCCAGTCGGAAGGACCACCACGAGTGCTTCACGATGACACCTCATACGACCCAATCGGACCACTATGAGTCCACCTCGACCTCAATTCCTCCCTTCCCATACACTTTTTCTACTGTGCATGCGCAGAATGACGCAAGTTCCACGCCACACCAGTTGGACGCCATCCGGTTGGATGCACTCGAATTCTTCACACTGACACCTCACACGACCCAATCGGACCAACACGGGTGCATCCAGACCCCAAAACGTCCATTCAAATACACTTTTTCTACTTCGCATGCGCGTAATGACGTCAGTTCCACGTCATACCCATCCAGTCGAATGCTCACTCATGAAAGCTTCAAAATAAGATCTCACTCGACCCAATCGGCCCACTAGTGGCCCACCTCGGCCACAAAAACGTCCATTCTAATACCCTTTTTCTACTGCGCATACGCGGAATGGTGTCAGTTCCACGTCATATTCACCCAGTCGGATGCTCCCTCACGAGTTCTTCACACTGATACCTCATTCGACTCAATCGGCTAGACAGCTGGACCTCAAAACATTCACTCCAGCGCTACTTGCCCGGTGTGCATGCGTACAGTGACTTTTTAAAAAAAATCAATAAATGGCTTCGCGATCCCTATCGTCGTGTTCTACGTGGTGATACGAAGAAACAAGATCCCACAACCCATACAGCAAATGTCCATGTTTGGCTTTCCCCTTAGGTTGAAGATTGCCCACTGCACCACGAGTCAGCCCATTTTCGCATGAGATTCAGTCAGTGGGGTCCTCTATGTAGAGGGAGGTCCCTGTTCTTCACGTGACCGGACGTCACCGGAAGTGACCTTTGACCCGGATGTGACCTTTGATCCGGATGTGACGTCATCGTGACGTCACCTCCGCGAGGACCCTCCTCAGCACCATTTTTACTGATGAATCGGTGGTCTTACTACTACGGTCATAGGATAATCCTTTGGCAAGTGTTCATTCAATGGTTAGACACCCGCCATTGCGCCCGCTCTTTCGTCATTGGGGTGACCCAAGTACTGTGGTGGTCCTCCACAATTTCGTAGTAAGGGCCGGGCCCCAAGTACTGTGGTGGGCTTCCACAGTTTCGTAGTAATGGCCCCGGTTCTAATTTCATAATACGATAGGCTGGCCTTGTTCTGCTGCATCATAATTCTTCTTGTCTTCTTAATAGCTTATATCTATAATACCATCCTATTCAGCATTATCAACGCTGCAAACGAGTACGTACAGATCGAGGGCTTTCTTCGTCTACACGCTGATCGGGATCATGGAGTAAATTTTGTCCTGCCTCAGTTATGTCCCTTGAGTGTGCCTAAAAATCGGGATTCCTGTACGGGAAGAAAATCTGACAAAAAACGGGCAGGTTGACCCCCACTTTTGTTTGCCTTTTTAAGTTGAGACCGGACCAGGGAACGTGAGTAACAAGTTTAATTGAAATCGCTCTTACAGATTTTTCTGGAAATTGAGCCGAATTTAACCATTTTTCAACATTTTAAGGGGTTTTCTAGGAAACATGAAGCAAGCATGGAGGAGAACGTTCGAGTTTAATTTTTCTAAATTAACATAGCAGTGCTATATCTTAAAATAATATTTTCATCCTGCTCTTTCAGAAAATATATACATATAAGTGATCTGGGTTGAAGGTTTTACAACTGGTGGTCGAAAAACGAACCCAAATTCTATATCATGCCGAATGGAAGAATCCCTGGAGTACACCCTGTACCATCAGTGTTACTCCCTAGCTCAGGTGCAGCCTTGTTCTTTTACTACGTAGTAAAGAACAAGGCTACACTGGAGCTAGTGACTCCCCTATAGCTCCACCTTAGTGTAACGATTTCAAGATCGGAGACTAGTGAAAATACGGAAGGATGAACGATATGGGTTTACGTAAATATGATTGTGAAACGACTCAGTCTTAGAATATCCAGATAGATTAATGTTGTTGTATATTGTAATGAATATATTGGATTTGGTGAAATTCTAGTTTCCCCGAAAGACACAACACGAGATAGACTCCCACACTTACAAAGACTTGCCAACAGAACAATATACAAGTCGAGTTTGTATATTTGTTATATTTTATAATATTTTGAGTGCCTAAGTGGATGCCATCATAAAGGCATTGCTTTCGTAAACTGTTTGATTTCATTCAGGTCAGAAATGGCCTATATGGTCGGTATCCTACATCCTAATGTGTAATCATGCTTCATGCCTCGGCTAATATACTGGAGAAGGCACGAAGCTTGTTATCCACTGTTTTGCAGAGTAATATCGAAGACATGTCTCGACAGCTATCTATTTCCACATAAAAATAAATATTTTTATCGTTTGCACCCATGCCCAATCCCTCTCTCGCCAACACTTTTGGTATTGCTTCCCTTGCAGATCCATGGATCGCATGGTAGGCCTACATCAAATTATCTCTTCACCACTTTGTGAGAAGTATAAACTACATCAATGAAAACAAACAAATCAATTAACGTCAACATTAATCGTTTAATGCAGTAACACCATGATTTACAAATGAACGCAATGATTTATATTGCATAAGAACACGCGGGTAAACAATGGACTGAGAACAGTAATCGCAGATTTTCCCCTTGCAGAAATATGCTGCATAACTCAAGCCGCAGCTATGTACCAGGGAAGGGACGAAGAATATTATCCATTGCTTACAAGCATCTCCATTTTACCGAGCCAATTTCAACGTTCACACTTCGAATCTGCCTTGATTTATCTGACCAAATCCAAGGTGTAACTTTCGCCTACGAACGAGAGACGAACCTAGGCAAGGCTTTGGTGTAAGACCTCCCATTGAAAAGGTAATATCTTGGACAAAAGACTGACAAGAATGTCAATTATTTTTTGTGAGTCTTACACCAAATCGTTGCCCGAACCAATCAGATCCTACACGCCGATTGTGTGTAGACATGGTGTAGAGTGACATCATCCTCCTAATATCATGGCGGTAATGTTGACCAAATATATAGATCAGCCAATCAATAACGCTCTTCTATGACAGATTTCGAAATTCCAATGGTTTCCATGTCAGTGACGTCAGTTGAACATTGAAGGGGGACAGATATATCAAGGGAAGTTCGAAGTGGGAACGTAGAAATTGGCTTGATAAGATGAAGATTTTGCATAGCACTATTTTCGCGAAAAAAAAAAAAATTAAATAAATAAAACACCTAAATTTAGAACCAGATCAGGATCTGCTTTTGGATGTGTAACGATGTTAAAGGGTATAGAATAAAATCTTGATTTTAACTATACTTCTTGAAAATAAACAGTTGGTAAAATGGATCCCAGAGGCCATGGTCGGAAAAGCTTTCTGAGACGATAACACAATGACTGCATTATCCACTAAAATGGGGAATGAGGCAAGTTAGGAACTGGCTATCAGGTTTATTCAGACTGGTCACAGGAAAATGATGTTAGATCTTTATTACCAGGTTTGGGAAAACCTTTACAGCTTCAGAGGTAACAAAAGGTTGTTTTTCTTGAACAACTTTCAAAATACTTGCAGTTTATTTTTAAAGTGCATGAACACTGATGTTAAAACAAATTGATGCCTGTTTAATTTATGTGCTGGAAGGGCTTGTGCTTTCATTTACGAATTGTATAACTGTAACAAAATCTGAACTTATATATTCTTAACTGTATGCCTATCAGTTAATTTAGCTGTAGCAGCCAGGGGCCAATACTATCATCCTCTCGAGCCAGTGTAGTAATCGATAGGTTACCATCAATACACTGGCTTGGTTACTTAACGATAGCAGTTCTGGATATAAATAGCTCGAGGGGTTTCCACTAAACTGAACCAATCAGTAAGCGCGCTGAAGCAGCTCATCAGGCCAATCCAAAGCGAGGTTTGAGTTTGACGTGTGAATTTCATTGCTGGCCAGACTACCTTTGAAATTGACATTGGGTGTCAAAGCAAAAACCGCAGGCTTTGGATATTGACATACTACTTCAAAAGAACTGCTGGGGATTAAATGTACGAGATTGTGTAATAGACACAATGACTCGAGAACTCATCCGGATCACCAAAGAGGTTCAGGTAAACCCTCTGTGAGGATTTAGCCATTACCTGGATTTGTGCAGATGAATATTTATAGGCAGCTATTTCAAAGTTATTCAAGAAAACAACTTTTTTTTTCTCAAAAAATGAAGAGTGGGATTCCCCAAACCATGTTACTGAGCTGTCAGTGCTTAATGTTGGTATAGTTCTATAAAATGAGGCATAATTCCTGACAAACAAAGTGCATTAGACATTATGTAACATTAATTCATGTACAATAATCCCAATCTGATGACATTCTTATAATCTATCAATAACATGATCAATTTTAAAACTAAGCAATTCCCAACATAGAATTGACAAATTTGGCACACTTTATGATATACGTAGTAACAATTCTCTGTGTACATTAAAAAAACAACATCGATAAATTCTCAACAAACAGATTTCCAACAGAGAAGCAACAAATTTGGCACACTTGATAATCCAATTAAACTATTTTCTATGTACATTAATCAACCAAAACCATGATTAAACTTAAACTCTAACAATTCTTAACAGGAATTCAAAACTTCTTACATGTCTAAAAGCATTATACTGAATACATAGTATCACACCATAATACCATTACCCATACTGGATGCTCAGATCATAAATTGCACTTCATCAATGAATTCTTAAAGAGGAAATCTCGAATGCACTGATGTATGAATTGATGCAAGTTTTTCAGCCTAGAAATTTCCAACAACAAAATGGTAAGAAAGTCTGTTAAAAGACGAATATGACATTAAATAATTCTGTATCTAATGCAAAAAAAGTTTTGGTTATAATAATAATAAACTTTGGGTAACAAGAATTTCAGCAGCAGAGTGAGATTGTTTTACATGGAAGTTGACCAGATTCTCATGGCGCTATCTACAGGATATACACATGCTAATAGGGTTCATACACTTACAAAAAAAAAATCAAGGATTTAAAGACATGAGTACTAATTTCAATGACTTAAATACTGATTTCAAAGACTTGAATACTTGATTTCAAGGACTTGAATAAGGCTTTCAAAGAGCTGGATACTTTTAATCTAGGATGTGAATTAGGATTTGAAGGACTTGCATGCTTGAAATGAAGGATTTGAATACTGATTTCAAGGATTTGAGTATGGATTTTAAGGACTTTAATACTGATTTCAAGGATCTGAATACTGATTTCAAGCATTTGAATAAGGATTTCAAGGACTTGAATACTTCAAATCAGTGATTTGAATACAGATTTCAAGGATATGAATACTGATTTCAAAGATTTGAGTATGGATTTCAAGGATTTGACAGTACGAATATGACCTGGTGAAGGTTAATGATTCAACAATGACTTCATATGTTCTAAACTTCATGCCTAATATTAAGACCTTTTGATAAAAATGACATTTTTCAATGCCTTGGAATCAGCAATGCCAGAATCCAAGTACTAACATATGAACTGTTTACTAGAAACCGACATAAAAAATACAGGCAAACATTCTAAACGAGGAATGCTTTAAGCTATTCTCAATAAATGAACATGGATATAAAGCAAGTTCTAGGCAAAATTCATTGCAAACATTCATCTACATTCAACATCTTCATATAACAAAATGCTGAGAATAATTCAGTAAAGAAAATTAAATCTGAGTGACACATACTCTTGTCATGTTTGTTTGTTTACTGCTTCTACATACAGTAAACGACACATGACAAGCACACTTATCATAGACTGGTGGTAACAATACTACATGTACTTCAGAATCCAGCATATCACTGTTGTCATTGACTGGTGGTAGCAATAATACTTCAGAATCTAGCAAAAATTGTTATCATAGGCTTGTGGTAATAATAATACTTCAGAATCCAGCAAACCACTGTTGTCATTGACTGGTGGTAATTATACTTCAGAATCCAGCAAAAAAAAAAAAAAAAAAAATGGTTATCATGGACTGGTGGTAACAATTAGAATCCAGTGAACAATTGTTATCATTGGCTGGTGGTAACAATAATACTTCAGAATCCAGGAAACAATGATAATCATAGGCTGGTGATACAAGTAATACTTCAGAATTCAGCAAACAATTATCACTGACTGATGGTAACAATAATACTTCAGAATACACCAAACAATTGCTATCATTGGCTGGTGGTAACAATAATACTTCAGAATCCAGCAAACAAAGGCCATCATTGGCTGGTGGTAACAATAATACTTCATAATCCAGCAAACAGTTGTTATCATAGGCTGGTGATAAAAATAATACTTCAGAATCCAGCAAACAATAGTTATCATAGGCTGGTGGTAACAATAATACTTCAGAATCCATCAAACACTTGTTATCATTGGCTGGTGGTATCAATAATACTTCAGAATCCATCAAACACTTGTTATCATAGGCTGGTGATAAAAATAATACTTAAGAATCCAGCAAACAATTAGCATTGGCTGATGGTAACAATAATACTTCAGAATACACCAAACAATTGTTATCATTGGCTGGTGGTATCAATAATACTTCAGAATCCATCAAACACTTGTTATCATAGGCTGGTAATAAAAATAATACTTAAGAATCCAGCAAACAATTAGCATTGGCTGATGGTAACAATAATACTTCAGAATACACCAAACAATTGTTATCATTGGCTGGTGGTATCAATAATACTTCAGAATCCATCAAACACTTGTTATCATAGGCTGGTGATAAAAATAATACTTAAGAATCCAGCAAACAATTAGCATTGGCTGATGGTAACAATAATACTTCAGAATACACCAAACAATTGTTATCAATGGCTGGTGGTATCAATAATACTTCAGAATCCATCAAACACTTGTTATCATAGGCTGGTGATAAAAATAATACTTAAGAATCCAGCAAACAATTAGCATTGGCTGGTGGTATCAATAATACTTCAGAATCCATCAAACAATTGTTATCATAGGCTGGTAATAAGACTCCAGAATCCAGCAAACAATGTTATCATTGGCTGGTGAAAACAATACTTCATAATATAGCAAACAATTGTTATCATAGGCGGTGGGTGGTAATAATAATACTTCAGAATCCAGCTAACAACAGTTATCATTGCCTACTTTCATGACTTTTGAATCCATCCAGGGGTCAATGTTCGTTACTTTTTACGACTGGAAAAATCTGCTGACGAGAAAATTTGAAGCCAATTTCGTCCTCCTGACGAGAAAATAATTGGGTTCCATAAAAATTGTCAATATCATGGATTTGGCAGAACTGTTGAAAATGGTCCTGTGTGGATGACGTTTGTTCCTGCCCCACCAACACAGTCGCCAGGAGTGACTTCGTCTAATAACTTCAGGCCGCTATGACAGCATTACTGAGTTCCCTAGGAACAATTTCACCCATGCATTTTCACTTACAACATCAAAACAAACTTTCCGTGGCTGACAGCGCTTGTATATTTACATCATGAATGTTTGACCGACAAAGTATAAAATTGATTTCGGGGGCTTCAAGATGCCCCTGAGCTGAAGAAGCCAATTCCTCACAAAATATTGATGATAATCAAACATGCCAAACACCAGATGAAATTTCCACGCCAGATGAAGCTGATGTGGGGGCTGTACAAGCTGATGTCATGTGACACATGATATTGAGAAGGGATCAAATATTTTACCAACGAAGACACTCAATTCCTTTTCCAATTGATTGTAAAGAAATAATTGTATTAAGGTAGGCAGACTTTGTGGAGGTTCCACTGGCATCTACTCATCTATGTTAGATATTAGCAAAAGCTTGGATCAGTCCTGTAGCTGGTTTCTTGGCTGGAGGTTTAGTGCCATTGGCATCTGTACGTTTTCTCTTCAGCAAGGGACGTAATTCTTTCAACTCCCACATGTTAGCCTGGTATAAAGAAATCTCCTTATCTTGCAATGTTCTGGTCTTGCGGACAGTTACATAGGAACCCTCACCTGTTCCCCCAGTCTCCACCGTGAAGTCTCTGCTCCATATCCTGAAGTTCTTATTGACCCAGTCTTGGGCTTGTGTAATCCCAGGAAATCCCTTCCTTGTCCAGCTCTCTTGTGGTCCACGAAGGAATGCCTCAACTTGTGGAAGTTCTGGGAGTCGAGCATTCTCTAGACGCCAGTCTGCATTGGGGGGACCCTGCTTCTCCAGGAGTTCGAGTTGCTTGACTCGAGCATTAACCAACCTCAACCAGTTTGGGTCTTTCTTCTGTACAGATGATCTTGTGTCTTCCAAAAGACCCTTCAAAAGATCTCCGCTGGGTGTTAGCAGAACGGCATCAACAAACCTCTTGAGGGGTACAGGCTCGCCAATAAGAAACAATGCCTGGGCGGTCTTGATCACCGACTGTGTAGCATCCAAGTTGCTAAGTTTACCAGTTCTGGCCCTCAACTCTGTTTCCACCACAAGATGGCCTACCAGGGTCTTGATGTAGCCATGGATCTGCAGTCTGTTTTCACAGTTCTCCTTCAGGTAAGTGATCAGGCTGCAGAGGATTTCTACATCTGTTTTGATGGCATTGTGCTTGATGAACTTGTTGAAGATGCCATCAAACTCAGGATGCTGGGACTGTATATGTAGAAGCTGTCTTAAATTCTTCACCTGTTCAGGATTCTGGATTGCTTTCCATTCCTCACTTCCCATGTTGGAGTAAAGCCAGTTGATAAGCTTGGTTTTGAAGTCTATCATCTCCCTCCTGTCCATCTTCCCAATAAGCTGATCAACCAGGGTGATCCATCTCCTGAACTGGGACAGTGGACACTTGTCAGAGATAGCCATCAGTGAAGAGGCCACAGACTTCCAGCCTATGACTGTGATGAGACGAGCCAGCCTGGAGATCATCTGGTCATTGTCAATTCCCAAAACTCTCTCATTAGTTGATCTACTGTACCTATCACATGATGAAACATTCTTGCCAAGTACATCTGTGATGAAACTCTGTGCCAATCCAACTTCCCCGAGGTTGTAGAGCATCTCCAGCATGGGAGGAATAACCTTATCATCCATTGAAGCCTTCTTTACTTCCTCTGTGGTAGCGAAAGAGATTATCTGCTTCACATCTGCTAATGCTCTTTCAAACACTGGATTAGATTTATCCAAGTTTTTGGCCAGCGTCGCCTCTGTTGCTACCACGTCTACAACTGATTCAAGGTCTGCACAGCACAAGGCCTTTAGAGTATGCTTTTTCTGCCAACCAAAGATTACACAGCTTCTGTACCATAAATACTCTGATGCTCCCTCATTTCCACTAGGGCCTGTGTTGTCTTTTTTGTCTGCCTTCCCCCAAAATCTTCGCTTGTACTGCTCCTCGTCCATCTCAGCAGGGCAGATGTAATTCAAGACTTCATCTTCTACATCCAGTTTGAATCGGGGCATTTCCTTGATGGATCCATCCAACTTGAACCATGTGGTACCCACGCGAATGCACTCTTCTTCATCGCCACAGGCAACAAATTTACCATATGGAGGCTGTGGCCAGCCGTCATTATCGCCATCAAAATCGCCGTGCTGGACACGGTGTCGTGTCACCGTGGTGATGTAGAAATCAAACTGGTCATCCTCCGGCAATAGTTTATTTGCCGTATCCAGTGCACTGACCAGGCCAGCATCTTTACCTTTAAATACCGGCAACTGGATTCCACCCTTCAAAGCCGACTCGGTGTATTTATGACTAAGACACCAAACAAACTTCTCCCCATTTCTGGAGTCGCTAAAGTCGGTAAGAATCTTGCTGAGATTTTTGGCAGCTGAAAGGCCAGCAGAGGGAGAAGGTGCTTCACCCACAACATTCCAGCAGAGAGAATACACTAAAGCTAATCTGTATCCAAAATGGATCTCTGTGAGCTCGTGTTCACAATCAGAGTAATGGGCAGCATACTTACAGCAGAATGCCATTCGGTCACCATCCATCTGGATTTCTTTCTCTACTCCAGCATGCCGGACCATCAGTTTACCTCCTTCAAATATTGATGGCAACTGTACGATCAATGTGGCAAACATCCCGTTCTCCTTCTCTGTGTCACGATGCGGCTTGAAATGACCTCCCTTCTCATACAGGAGTAATTTGTAGAGCACAGATTTGACAGACCTTTTGTTACACCCCAATACCTTCTTTACATCTTTAACCAATGAGTTTACACCTTCGGTGAAGTCCTCATTCATAATATTGATTTGGCTTGGTTCGAGCTGCCAACTTTTTCGAAAGTTTTCATCCAAGATTGTTTTTTCTCCAAGTCCATATGGCGATCTCTTTGCCACAGCTGTGATCTTATCAGCCTGATCTTTCATCACGGGTAGAGTCACTACCCCAACTCCATTGATATACAGACCGGGGAAGGGTAACTTTGGTAAATTACCAACACAGGCAAAGTTACCAGTCCCTCCCTCACACTGTTTGAGTGCTTCATATAACTGTTCTTTCTGCTCCTATAATAGATAAGAAAATAATTAGCTATCAATGAACTTTGTTTAGTATTTAAGCATAAATTATCTGAACTAGATCTGCTTACAGAAGTTATAAAATTATAGTTTTTGCAAGTGATTATTTCAAAATCTTCACTGTTCAAAAGAGTAATGATGTTTTGATCAGTAGTGATTAGTTACAGCGATAATAATGACCTCAATTAACTAATTTTCGTTACTATGACTAACAACCTTCATGCATTCAAGTGCATGTTGTATTTTCATAAAACTTACATAAACATGAGATGCATGTATCCCTCTATAGACTGCCTTTCAACTTTCAACATTAATTAATACGAAGCTGCACATCTGGAAACCCCTCGGCTCTTGACGCCAGCCAGTCATAATGTATTCAATTTGAACCAAGATGTCAGGAACACCAAGTAGTCAAGTGACAAATATACAGATTATCAAAAATTTTGCAATTAGAAATGGCCCGTAAGGTTTCCATCCAATGAGAGAAACCGGTACCGTATTCATTACATAAGTCTCTTGATGCATCAATGTATACCAAATTTTACATCGAGCACTTGAACGGTATCAGAGACACAGATCATTAATGATTTTGCATAAATTAAAGATGGCCGCCCATCCTTCCCGCCACTCAGAGCAACTGATGAGGTTATTCATTGTAAGTCTCTTGATACATCGAAGCTATACACCAAGTTTCGAATAGACCACTGAAATGGTCTCATAGATATACATCATTAAAGATTTTGCATAAATTAAAGATGGCCACCAAGCTTTCCACCCAATCAGACAAACCAGAACTGTCATTTATCGTAAGTCTCTTGATGCATCGATGATGTATACCAAATTTTACATCGAGCACTTGAACGTTATCAGAGATAGAGATAATTAATGATTTTGCATAAATTAAAGATGGCCACAATCCTTCCAGCGCCAATCAGAGGAACTGATGTGGTTGTTCATTGCAAGTCTCTTGATACATCGATGCTGTATACCGAGTTTCGTATAGAACACTTAAATAGTATCAGAGATATACATCAATAAAGATTTTGCATAAATTAAAGATGGCCGCCAAGTTTTCCTCCAAATCAGGGAATTGGTTTGGTCATTCCAAGTTTCACACTGAACAGCGAAATGGTACCAGAGATACACAAGATTAATGGTTTTGCATCAAATAAAAGATGGCCGCCAAACTTTCCACCCAATCGGGTCCAGAATCAATAGGGTTCTGGGTCACGAGCATGTGGATGTGCACAGCAAGTTTGGTGTGTCTAGGGTAAGTCGCTCTAAAGACATCTTGGTAACAAGAAAGCTGTGATGGTTTCGCATAAATTAAAGATGGTCACCAAAGTTTCCAACCAAACGGGTCCAGATTCAATAGTGTTCTGGGTCACGAGCATATGAATGTGCACTGCAAGTTTGGTGTGCCTAAGTCGTACTGAAGATATCTTGGTAACGAGAAAGGTGTGACGGACAGACGGATGTACATGACGACGACATTTACCCTTCAGCCTAAATGGCCGAGGGGTAAAAAACTTAGGTTGAATGACATTTTCTTTCACCAACATCCTGAAGCACAATCCAATTGCCCCCATTTTGAAAAATCAGAGCTGAACATAGGCAGAATATGTTGGAGATTGGCTTGTAAATCGTGTTTCAAGTCATTGAATTATTAGAGGGATTACCATACATAGACACATGTATTATGTATTATGTATCAGCTTTTGTCATTACATCTCAGATTTTCCCCTCAATTATGCAGGTTTTTCATGGAAAGCCAAGACATTTAGTTTGATTAGGAAGGTACACGTATTACTAAGGCCATGCTTATATAGTTTCTGAAGAGCTGCACTCATTTTTGTTACTGTGCAAATTGACATTATACATGTGTGTAACCTTATTAAGTTATAAGGTAGTCTGCTGATGGACTGTTAATGTAACATTTATGACCCAATTCAATCATCTGATGGTAACCTTGCCATGTTTGCATAATCAGTCCATCATGATCATGTTTTCTCCCTTTGGGTCAACATTGTGACATTTCCTTCCACAAACATTTTGTGGTCAAATTTGCACCACATCTTGTAACTTCTCAGATTTATTGCTCTATTCGGGAGTTTCACAAGTGCAGTCACATGGTACATTTTGGGTGAGTTCCGGCCGACTGCATATGAGACGTAACCTGCGGGAGATTTTGACGGTCGCGAAAATAACATTGAAGTCAATGGGAATTTTTTTTAAAACGAAGTTTTGCAGTTTGATTCTGGTAGATAATATTTCAGAAGTGCATTGGCTTTCAAGCAAGACAACTTCTATAATTTTCACTCATATGCAACAGACGCTGTCAACGAAAAACTAGGGTGCTCCATGCAAATCTTACGACGCCAAACGACCGGAACTCACCCAGCAGGTCATGTGATCGACACATGTGAAAGAGGCGAATCTAGTTCATAACATGAAGGTTATAATTTTTATCATTTCTATAAGCTGGGTGCCTGACTGTGTGATTTGGACATCATGCAGCAGGGTCTCATATGGGGAAGAGTTAACTTACTCTGGTTCCTTTGCCTAGCATTTCCTGAAATGTGAATCCAAGCCATCCAGTCAGTCAAATTTAATCGACCCAATATGGGTCTGTTTCCGACAATGCATGGATGAGAGTGTAGCAAGAAAAAAATATTTGAAAACAGCTGAAAATACCTTACTCCCTTCAAATTATTGTTATTTTTTCAACTTTCAGGCCAAAGTCAGAAGGTTTTAGAAATAAACCTTGCAGGAAAAAAAAACCTGAATAAAAAGCTCAAATTTCTCATCCCTAAATATTTTATGGGGTTGAGTTGAAGACACATTTTCTGATCCCAACCACCCATATACCATACCATTTCTCCCATCTCTGCAATGTTAAAAGCAGTATACAACCCACCACACATATAGAACTGAACAATCTTCTCATCTCCTGTATTTTTTTTCTGGGACAGCCTTTATTATTGAGCAGAGTGCCGCTCAGTCAAATCTAGGAATAAACACCTTCAAGATACGAAAATTCTTGGACCCACCTCGTCCCGTCTGAACCTGTTTTTAACCAGAATGCTCAGTTAATTATCTGTTTTCCAAACTTTACTCATACCTCAATGAAACATCTATCATACATTTAGGAATGAACTATATCATAGCTAGGTTATAGAAACTATGCATAAAGAGATCTGATATTTTCCATGCATTCTTTCACTCACCAAATTGCAATAATGCTGCCCCATCAAACTCTTAACCCTACCTGTCCTTTGTGAGGTTGGGGGGGGGGGGGAAACTTTCATAAAAAAAAAGCATCTTCTGAAAATGAAGTGGCTTTGACATCATCATGAGGGCCATCTTGGATATGTTTACATTTTCTTGTAGAGCTTGGCCCAACGAGATTGTGTGAAAAGTTTCAGCATTTTAGCCTTAAGGATAGCAGAAATATTTTAGGGGCAGGGCCACTTTCCGCCCCTCCCCAGGCTGTGGTACACCCCAAATTGCCCAGGCCAGATTGGGCTAATACCTGATCATGCCTCTGACTGGTGTTGTGGAGGTGAATGCTTGGTGTGATCATCATGATATCGCAGAGGCGACTGCTTGGTGTGATCATGTCTCAGACTGGCATTGTGGAAGGTGACTGCTTGGTGTGACCATGTCTCAGACTGGTATTGTGGAGGTGACTGCTTGGTGTGATCATGTCTCTGACTGGTATCGCAGAGGTGACTGCTTGGTGTGATCATGCCTCTGACTGGTATAGCAGAGCTGACTGATTGGTGTGATTATGTCTCTGACTGGTATCAAGGAGGTGACTGCTTGGTGTGATCATGTATCTGACTGGTATTACACAGCTGACCGCTTGGTGTGATCATGCTCTGACTGGTATTACAGAGGTTGCTGCTTTTCGTGATTATGTCTCCGACTTGTATTGTGGAGATGACTGTTTGATGTGATCATATCTCTGACTGGTATCACAGAGGTGACTGCTTGATTTGATCATGTATCTGACTGGTATTGCATAGGTGACTGCTTGGTTTGATCATCTCTCAGGCTGGTATTGTGGAGGTGACTGCGTGTCTCTGACTGGTAATACTGAGGTTGCTTCTTTGTGTGATCATGTCTCTGACTGGTATTGTGGAGCTTGATGTGATCATCTCTCAGACTGGTATTGCAGAGGTGACTACTTGGTGTGGCTGGTATTGTGGAGCTTGATGTGATCATCTCTCGGACTGGTATTGCAGAGGTGACTGCTTGGTGTGATCGTGTCTCTGACTGGTATTGCAGAGGTGACTACTTGGTGTGACTGGTATTGTGGAGCTTGATGTGATCATCTCTCAGACTGGTATTGCAGAGGTGACTGCCTGGTGTGATCGTGTCTCTGACTGGTATTGCAGAGGTGACTACTTGGTGTGACTGGTATTGTGGAGCTTGATGTGATCATCTCTCAGACTGGTATTGCAGAGGTGACTGCTTGGTGTGATCGTGTCTCTGACTGGTATTGCAGAGGTGACTACTTGGTGTGACTGGTATTGTGGAGCTTGATGTGATCATCTCTCAGACTGGTATTGCAGAGGTGACTGCTTGGTGTGATCGTGTCTCTGACTGGTATTGCAGAGGTGACTACTTGGTGTGACTGATATTGTGGAGCTTGGTGTGATCATGTCTCAGACTGGTATTGCAGAGGTGACTGCTTGGTGTGATCGTGTCTCTGACTGGTATTGCAGAGGTGACTACTTGGTGCGACTGGTATTGTGGAGCTGGATGTGATCATCTCTCAGACTGGTATTGCAGAGGTGACTACTTGATGTGACTGGTATTGTGGAGCTTGGTGTGATCATGTCTCAGACTGTTATTGCGAAGGTGACCTAGCTTGGTATGATCATCTCTCAGACTGGTATTGCAGAGGTGACTGCTTGGTGTGATCGTGTCTCTGACTGGTATAGCGTGACTGTTTGGTGTGAGCATGTCTCTGACTGGTATTGCAGAAGTGACTGCTCGGTGTGATCATGTCTCTAACTGGTATCGCAGAAGTGACTGCTTGATGTGATCATGTATCTGACTGGTATTGGCTTGCGTAGGTGACTGATTGGTGTGATCATGTCTCTGACTGGTATCGCAGAGGTGACTGCTTGGTGTGATCATGTCTCTGACTGGTATTGCAAAGGTGACTACTTGGTGTGACTGGTATTGTGGAGCTTGATGTGATCATCTCTCAGACTGGTACTGCAGAGGTGACTGCTTGGTGTGATCGTGTCTCTGACTGGTATTGCAGAGGTGACTACTTGGTGTGACTGGTATTGTGGAGCTTGATGTGATCATCTCTCAGACTGGTATTGCAGAGGTGACTGCTTGGTGTGATCGTGTCTCTGACTGGTATTGCAGAGGTGACTACTTGGTGTGACTGGTATTGTAGAGCTTGATGTGATCATCTCTCAGACTGGTATTGCAGAGGTGACTGCTTGGTGTGATCGTGTCTCTGACTGGTATTGCAGAGGTGACTACTTGGTGTGACTGGTATTGTGGAGCTTGGTGTGATCATGTGTCAGACTGGTATTGCAGAGGTGACTGCTTGGTGTGATCGTGTCTCTGACTGGTATTGCAGAGGTGACTACTTGGTGTGACTGGTATTGTGGAGCTTGATGTGATCATCTCTCAGACTGGTATTGCAGAGGTGACTACTTGGTGTGACTGGTATTGTGGAGCTTGGTGTGATCATGTCTCAGACTGTTATTGCGAAGGTGACCTAGCTTGGTATGATCATCTCTCAGACTGGTATTGCAGAGGTGACTGCTTGGTGTGATCGTGTCTCTGACTGGAAAAGCGTGACTGTTTGGTGTGAGTCTGACTGGTATTGCAGAAGTGACTGCTCGGTGTGATCATGTCTCTGACTGGTATCGCAGAAGTGACTGCTTGATGTGATCATGTATCTGACTGGTATTGGCTTGCGTAGGTGACTGATTGGTGTGATCATGTCTCTGACTGGTATCGCAGAGGTGACTGCTTGGTGTGATCATGTCTCTGACTGGTATCGCAGAAGTGACTGCTTGGTGTGATCATGTATCTGACTGGTATTGGCTTACGTTCATAAAGTTAGACCGCGGTTCGCAGTTCGTTATTCGGGACCAGTCATTCAGCGGCTCATAACAGTGCCCCTAGCAGCGCCCCCTGGCGTCAGATTTGGGATATGAATATGCAAAGATATAGAGCATGACATTCTCTCTTGCTATACAGAGTTTGGAGTTCAAAGTACTCCTAATAAAAAAAAATACAGATTTCCATATCTGAGGAAATAATTGCTGGTCTCCTCGAATAATGAACTGCGAACCGTGGTCTAACTTTATGAACGTTATTGGCTTGCATAGGTGACTGATTGATGTGATCATCTCTCAGACTGGTATTGCGGAGGTGACTGCTTGGTGTGATCGTGTCTCTGACTGGTATTACAGAGGTAACTGCTTTGTCTGATCATGTCTGACTGGTATCGTGGATGTGACCTCTAGGTGTGATCATGTCTCTGACTGGCATCACAGAGGTGACTGCCTGGTCTGATCATGTCTCTGACTGGTATCTTGGAAGTGACTGCTTGTTCTGATCATGTCTGTGACTGGTATCGCAGAGGTGACTGCTTGGACTGATCATGTATTTGACTGATATTGTGGAGGTGACTGCTTGGTTTGATCATGTCTCTGTCTGGTATTGTGGAGGTGACTAATTGGTGTGATCATGTCTCTGACTGGTATAGCAGAGTTGACGGATTGATGTGAGCATGTCTCTGACTGGTATTGTGGAGTGACTGATTGGTGTGATCATGTTTCTGACTGGTATTGTGGAGTTGACTGCTTGGTCTGATCATGTCTCTGACTGGTATCACAGAGGTGACTGCTTGGTCTGATCATGTCTCTGACTGGTATCTTGGACATGACTGCTTAGTCTGATCATGTCTCGGACTGGTATCGCAGAGGTGACTGCTTGGTCTGATCATGTCTCTGACTGGTATCGTGGAGGTGACTGCTTGGTTTGATCATGTCTCTGTCTGGTATTGTGGAGGAGACTAATTGGTGTGATCATGCCTCTGACTGGTATCGCCGAGGTGACTGCTTGGTGTGATCATGTTTCTGACTGGTATTGCAGAGGTGAGTGCTTGGTGTGATCATGTCTCTGACTGGTATCACATAGGTGACTGCTTGGTGTGATCATGTTTCTGACTGGTATTGCAGAGGTGACTGCTTGGTGTGATCATGTTTCTGACTGGTATTGCAGAGGTGACTGCTTGGTGTGATCATGTCTCTGATTGGTATCACAGAGGTGACTGCTTGGTGTGATCATGTTTCTGACTGGTATTGCAGAGGTGACTGCTTGGCGTGATCATGTTTCTGACTGGTATTGCAGAGGTGACTGCTTGGTGTGGTCATGTCTCAGACTGGTATCACATAGGTGACTGCTTGGTGTGATCATGCCTTAGACTAGTATTGTGGAGGTGACTGCTTGGTGTGATCATGTTTCTGACTGGTATTGCAGAGGTGACTGCTTGGGATGATCATGTCTCTAACTGGTATCGCAGAAGTGACTGCTTGGTTTAATCATGTATCTGACTAGTATTGCATAGGTGATTGCTTGGTGTGATCATGTATCGGACTGATATTGCGTAGGTGACTGCTTGGTGTGATCATCTCTCAGACTTGTATTGCAGAGGTGACTGCTTGGTTTAATCATGTATCTGACAAGTATTGTATAGGTGATTGCTTGGTGTGATCATTTCTCAGACTGGTATTGTGTAAGTGACTGCTTGGTGTGATCATGTCTCTGACTGGTATTGCAGAGGTGACTGCTTGGTGTGATCATGTCTCTGACTGGTATTGCGCAGGTGACTGCTTGGTGTGGTCATGTCTCAGACTGGTATTGTGGAGGTGACTGGTTGATGTGATCATCTCTTAGACTGATATTCAAGGTATTGTGGATGTGACTGCTTGGTGTGATCATGTCTCAAACTGGTATCGTGGAGCGGACGCTTGGGGTGATTAGAATTCTGACTGGTAGGGTGGAAGGGACTGCTTGGTGTGATGTTGACTGATATCATAGAGGCGACTACTTGGGGTGATCATGTCTTTAACTGGTATCGTGGAGCTGTTTGGTGTGATGAGTCTCTGAGTGGTATTGCTGATGTGACTGCTTGGTGTGATCAGGTTTCTGACTGGTGTCATGGAGGTGACTGCTTAGTGTGATCATGTCAGAGACTGGTGTAAAAGAGCTTGGTGCAATCATGTCTGACTAGTATCGCAGAGGTGACTCCTTGGTGTGATCATGTCTTAAGACTAGTATTGTGGAGGTGACCGCTTGGTGTGATTGTGTCTCTGACTGATACCATGGAGGTGACTGCTTGGTGTGATCATGTCTCAGACTGGTATCACATAGGTGACTGCTTGGAATGATCATGCCTTTAGACTAGTGTTGTGAAGGTGACTGCTTGCTGTGATCATGCCTTAGACTAGTATTGTGAAGGTGACTGCTTGGTGTGATCATGCCTTAGACTAGTATTGTGAAGGTGACTGCTTGCTGTGATCATGCCTTAGACTAGTATTGTGAAGGTGACTGCTTGGTGTGATCGTGTCTCTGACTGATACCATGGAGGTGACTGCTTGGTATTATCATGCCTTAGACTAGTATTGTGGAGGTGACTGCTTGGTGTGATCGTGTCTCTGACTGGCATTTAGGAGGTGACTGCTTGGTGTGATCATGTCTCAGACTGATATCGCAGAGGTGACTGCTTGGTGTGGTCATGTCTCAGACTGGTATCACATAGGTGACTGCTTGGTGTGATCATGCCTTAGACTAGTATTGTGGGGGTGACTGCTTGGTATCACATAGGTGACTGCATGATATCACATAGGTGACTGCTTGGTGTGATCATGCCTTAGACTAGTATTGTGAAGGTGACTGCTTGGTGTGTCTCTGACTGGTATCCTGGAGGTGACTCCTTGGTGTGATCATGTCTCGGACTGCATGGTATCACATAGGTGACTGCTTGGTGTGATCATGCCTTAGACTAGTATTGTGGAGGTGACTGCTTGGTGTGATCGTGTCTCTGACTGGTATTCTGGAGGTGACTCCTTGGTGTGATCATATCTCAGACTAGTATCGCGGAGGTGACCGATTTTAGATAAATGTAACTAACCTCATAATCAGCATCATATGGATGAATGCCGACATCTGAATCGCCACTCTCTGATAAATCTGACCAATTCATGTAATCTGCATCCATGATGACCACTTGATGAACTGGAACAGTCTTTTATCCTACCAGCAAACCTGAAATTGATAATGAGATATCATTTAGACAGATGCTAATGTAGGCAAACAGGTACCTCTTTCAAAAGTGTGGATCCCATAATTGTGACAATAACATAACATTTACACAAATTCTTCATTGACGAACATTAATTCAAGTTAATGAAAAATCTCAATGTTGTCCATCTTGGAAGATAATCCATCTGAAATGTAACCCCTCTGAAATAGATCAATCAACATGATCATTATCAAATATACTATTTATCAAACATTGATTAGTAGATCAATTTTCTGAAATGTCTCATTCTTTCTACTTTTAATTTTCCACTCTCCTAACTTTCAATACACAAGTAACCATGAACTTGTACCACAGCTTTGTTTATTTTTTAACTGTCAATTTAGCCAGTTCAGAACCAGGTACATGTAATACTACTAAAATTCATGCCCAGTCTCTCAAACAGTCGTATAAAAGACTTGAACCAAACAAACACATGTAAGATTATATATATATGTATGATAAAGAACATTTCTTAATGAAAAGAATCAGAGCTGCAGCTTTTGTTTATTGGTTGAGCATGTTGACTCAAAGTAAAGCAAACTTTGCGGAAGTTAGATCTAAAGATACGTGCATTGTGAATAGGAAGAGTTGTATGGCAAGCCATTTCAGTATTTAATAGGTTATTTGACATATGTTGAAAACTTTGCACATATGTCAAGAAGTTTTCAACATGTGTAAAAGAATTACACATATGTACATGTATAAAATTGTGCATTTATTCCACACATGTTGAAACGTTTTAGACATGTGGAAAAGTTTTATACATATGTAAAATTCTTTTATACATAAGTGAAATAGGTAATTTATTTAACATAAGTCCAAAACTTTTTCCACATATATATAAAACTTTTCCACTTTTTTACATGTGTTTAACTTTTTGACATATGTTGAATAAATTATTTTTTAACATATGTGAAAAAGTTGTGCACATATGTATAAAACTTTTCCACATATGTATAAAACTTTTTAACATATGTAAATAGTTAATTTATTTTACATATGTGCAAAACTTTTCCACATTATGTCAAATAGTTGTCACTTCTACATTAGGTATCGACTGCTCCCCGATATCGTTTTGGCGCATTTTATTTCACATGCAAACAAAGGAACAAACTGCCGACCTTGATAACATATGGTATTCAGTAAATCTGAAATTGAAATGGGTAAGATGTCGGGCTCGTGTGTTTGATTATCTGTGATATGATTATTCCTACTACCATATTTTGATCCTGTATGTGAGATCATTGCTTTCTCATAATTCAGGCTTTGTAATCGCCTCCTTCCCGATCACTTACCACCTCATGTCATGTATGTATGAACCCATCATACTCCATACCATGCAATTTGTATCATCTGCATTAGCTACCAGTACATGAGCAGAGATGCGTTTAGGAGTGATGTTTATAGGTATGGACCTTGAATCTACAATAATTATAATGTAGTATACTGGTAGTGGTACTAATATTGTTATTATTATATAAAGCTTCCTTGTCCGCACAGTACTAGTTCCAAATTTCTCCCATGTGTATCATTGGAGAGATGAAAAACAATGCCAGAACGTTGAAATGTTTGTTAGATAATGAAACATTCATGAGAGAATATAGGACAGGGAGCAAACAATTTCCCTTCCATTAACTCTCCTGGTATTTCTTTAACATATGTACGAAATTTTTGAACATAATGTTGAATAAACGATTTTTTCAACATATGTGGAATAGTTTTGCACATACATAAAACTTCTCCACATATAAAACTTTTCAACATATGTGAAATAGTTAATTTATTTTACATATGTGTAAAACTTGTCCACATATGTCTAAAACTTTTCCACATATGTATAAAAATTTTCAACATGTCTAAAACTTTTGCACATATGTCTAAAAACCGTTTTTTACAAATATGTGGATTTTTTTTGTACATATTTGTGAAACTTTTCAACATATATTTAAAATAACCGATTAAATACTGAAATGCTGTAAGCTTGAGCATTCAAAGTCATTACTAAACGTTTTCACCTCATCAATTATTTTTGTTATGTATGTCATTGGGAATGTCAATAGATAACAAATCAATTTGTACAACTATATAATTATAAGTTACAACTCACCAACCATTACATTAATCTCTGTAGATGTTTGGGTCCTCCTCACTTGGTCCACTGCCTTCAGTTGAAGATCAGTCAATGTAATGACTGCAAAACACAAAAAGAAAGAATTTGTATATAAAGCAGCATTTAAGCTTATATAAGATTTGACAACCACCTTCATTCCAAGAACAGAACACCCATGGACTTTTTATAAGAGATTTCTCTGGAAACAACTGATTATACTATTCAATCCATGTCCTAGCTGTTTGATACTGACTGGTCAATGATCAAACTATTAATTTAATCAAAGGAAGTGAAATTTTGCAATATAAAGCCAGGGGTGATCAACTATATTAGAAAAGTAAGTTGAAAAAATGGTCAACATCATGTAGATAATTCATCATTTCTTCATTTAGAACTAAGGCGAGTTAGCTCATACAAGTCGTCAGAATGATTTTCAATTGAAACTGCGCATAGTTTAATTTTTAATAGAGAACAAAACATGTCATCTTTTATTATGCAAATTTAGCTAGATGACAATTTGTTTTTTTAATACCGTCTGAGCCGGATATATATCCATGGTCATTTATGCCAGATGTCTGCTAGTGAATAATTCTTTATTTTATGGTGCAAAAACGACCTTTTATTAAAACCCATTACGAAGAGGTAGTTGTCTCTAACCTGATGAACTGTATGAATAAGATCTACGTAATAATAATAACGTAGATCCCTTTTTTCTGGATTTTAGTATAGGGGAGACAACGCTGGGGACATGTTGAAACATGCAACCGGCTGTATTAATGTTTTGTTTTGTTTTGTTTTTTGTAAAGATTTTCCCAACTTTTGCTCACTAATATACTGACCTCTTATTTCCATTTCTCCAGCATGAGGCAATATATACACAATGGAACAAATACCATTATCTATAATTATTAAATTGCAGGGAGCTTTAAATTTAATGTTGTGTTTAGCAATATTGCGTTTGGCATTTAATTTTAATATGGGAACTCTTTAATACAGGACTACTAGATATGCACAAATTATTCAAACTTGACCAGTTTCAATAAATTAAACTGATATTCAGTCAGGACTACTTAGGGAATTTACCTTATGTTACAAAATTTACAGTTATTTTGAAAGATCTATTTGGTTGCAATAGAATTTCAACTATTTGTATCAGCCTCGTTTTTCCTTTTTTTTCTCCAACATCATTGCAATATGTCAGATAAATTGAAATAATTAAAATCCATGAGGGATTTACATTTTCATGAGTAAAACTTGCTCATTTTCTTCATATTTGTATACAGTTGGTTTGCAAGTTAATAATTACTAATTATCGCACTCAGCATGTGTATTTTTACAAAAGGCCCCCTCCCCCACCCCCATCCGTTCAGTATTTCCTTATTCACAAAAATGAGATTTACGAACTTTCAACCATGTCAGAGAAATCATTGAGATAAAGGTATAAAATCTACCATACAGCCAAAGTCATTCTTTATATGAATTCTACTCCTAGGTTTGCAGTAAAGATAGAATACTATGCTGACCCAAGAGCAGTGACAGGTGCATTGGCGCATGGGTCACCGTGTGAGTTCTGGTTCATTTTCCTGGTCTCTCCCATATCTCTTTTACATAGGGAGTTTTTTTTAACTATTGATAACTGATGTAATTGTGAATTTAAAATATGGATAAGTTTCTACTACTCTGAGAAAGGACCATTAAACTTACATTTATGATGATTTTGGCAACTTCGTCCAGGACAAAAATAGTCCTCATCGATTAAAATGTTCCCCAGGTTAAACAGATGCAACCCGATTAATGAACCAGAACTCATGCGGCCATGTATTAGTGCACTACCCACTGCTATTGGGACAAGATAGTATTGTCCAAGGATTAACTTGAATTATAATGTAAATACAGGCTTAAATGACCATTTCAGCTTACAGTATTTCCATGGCTATTTTTCTGGTAAACTGGTGTCACAAATTAAAAGTTCAATTGCTACAATCATACACCGCTCAAATGCTCCCAGTGAGCGCCAATTTACTATCACTTTTCAAAAAAGTCCTAAGCTATGGAGTGGGATGTACAAGCACCCACCTATCAGACTCGCCTCAGGGTTCATACATTAGCAAACGGCAGGAAAAAATTCCAGGAGTTTTCCAGGTCAACAATTTTAATTTTCCAGGAATGTTTAGTACAATAACTTGCAATAAAGATGAGAAAATTAATGAAGTTCAGGAATAAATTTTGCATATCAATGTGTGGCATCAGATCTCTGGTTCCTCCAGAAGATGAAAGTGCAGTTCTTCCAGGAATTTAACTTTATTTTGAAGCATTTTTCAGGACTTTCCAGCTTAGTAATTCTAGGAGTTTTAAGGACTTTCCAGGAGGCATATGAACTCTGCCACTTCCTCTGAAGGCCCCCCCCCCCCCACCCCACCAACCTGAGAACTTGTCTATGCCCTTGCCTTGATATGAAATATTTTCATTATTTAATAGTTTATCATGCTTGTTAATAAAATGATCAAGGCTTTATTTCAGATCACAATTCAACACAGATCAATATTCTGAAATACTTCAATGCGATAAACAACAAAATTATAATATACCGGTATATGTAACTTAAGACCTAGGCCTAAACCAAATGCAAGGGGATGTCAAATTTCATTAGGATATTGTATAGCTACTGCATGTTTTGACCACCAGATATTAAAATTGCAAATCACAGTAACTCTCGTTCGTGTCGAAATTAGTCTCCGGGAAATCATTAAAAGCTCTTCTATTTTCGAAAATGAAGCAGATAGATACATGTCCGATGTCTCCATGTTGTTGTTGTTAGTCGAAGGCGACAGAGCGTCGCACTCACAGTTAGCTAAATAATAGCCCTCAAGAGTATGAGGGCTATAGGTCGGCCCCAGTCACCTCCAGCGAGGGTTTTAGATAATTTTATTACGAATCACCCACCTCTGAACCTGCCGTACATCTAATCTCTATCCCCTCCTGCGCACTATTTTAAAATCTTGTGCACTATTGTGAAATAGTAACGAATATATCGCCGTCTGAATTTCCCAGACGACTTCCACTTTAAACGCGCCATGTTAACCGTATAGAGTGACGTCACCAACATGGCGCGCAGAGAGCTAGAAGTTTCCGACTGGAAAATTCAGACGGCGATATATTCGTTAATATTTCACAACAGTGTGCAAGATTTTGAAATAGTGCGCAGGAGGGGATAGAGTTTAGATGTACGGCAGGTTCAGAGGTGGGTGATTCGTAATAAAATTATCTAAAACCCTCCCTGGAGGTGACTGGGGCCGACCTATAGCCCTCAAGAGTATTATTTAGCTAACTCACAGTCACAGCGAAATTACGCAATAATCTTATATATCGTACTCAGCAGCTGAAGATATCGAGACGCCGGTATAACTATTAAGTTTAGTCTAACAGTAAATTGGCTTAAATTCATACAATTGTACTGATTACCTGATAAACTCGAGGTATGAATCTTCAGCAACGTTCAGCAACGTTCAGCAACTGGCACATTTCTATTTTCCCGCCAAAAGTATACGCGCCACTACAAATTTGGACAGAATGTACTGGTTACCTCCCTTGCATCATCGAGTCCAGTGCTTGAGGTTTCATAGTTCAATCTTGAACGTCGCTCGACTGGGCTTACTCCGTGTTAAACTAGATTGAACTAGAGGTTTCAGACTACCGGTACCGAAAAATTCCATAATAAAGAAATGTCGCCGATTCTCCAATTAAATCTGAACCATTAAATCTAGAGTTCCAGATACTTAGGGTAGAAGTAGTTTGATTAAAGCGCTACAACCTGACAAATTAATTCAGGTTTTGAGTAATGTGCGCTCGTACACATGACGTCATAATTTCCAGTTGTAGAATTCGTAAATTTGAAGGTCATTTGAGATGGCTGCCTGCGCTCAGATGCTATGAGTGATTTTGTTTTTCCTGCATTAAAATGTATAAGCCAGGTTAATTAGTGCCCATTGTTCAATTTTGAATAGATCATTATCTATTATCTATGGTGTTCTGTAGCAAGTTAGCAAAAGGATGTATACGCACGTGTCGTCGGAAAATAGTTTAATGTTGTTAATGATTCCATAAAGTAGATCATTTATATAAAAGAGTAGACTATAGTAGACCTTTGTATCCGATCAACGACCTTAGAGATATAAAAAATATAATACAACTTCCTTTCCTTCGTCTAAGGCTTTCGCTAGGTCAAAGTAAATGTCCAGTAACTGGGTGACAGTAGATCTATTTGTTAAAAAAAAACATACTGAGAAGGAGAGATGGCATTATGCAAGAAATTAAATAGGGCCTACATATTTGAAGACAATACGCTCAAACACCTTGCTGAGACAGCTTAATTAACAGAGAAATCGGTCTCTAATTTTCTACTTTACTTAGACCATCTTTTTCAAAAATTGGTGTCACGTTTGCACATTTCCAGGCAATAGGAAATCGGTTGAAGAACCGATCGAGTCAAGATCGAAGAAATTATATTTCGAGCTTCATATAAATGTTTTGGACATATTGGATCTGGACCCAGGGCTTTAAAAGTATCAAGAGCGTTCAGTGCATTTAACGCTATCTGGCCTGGGTTTTTTGGGACCTGTCCAGGCCGGGATGGGCGAAATGCCCCAGCCCCCCACCACCAATTATTTTTCTTACCCCTTGAGCTAGGGTGCTGAAACTTACAACACTATACCCTTGGGGCAGGCTCTTCCGGCAAATGTAAAAAAAAATCCAAGATGACCGCGTTGATCACTTCACAGGGACGTCATTTCCAAAAAATTAAACATTTATGAACAATGTTGGTATTTATTATCAAATCAAACCTGCTATTGCTATGCCTTATTTCCTCCTTTAGGAGATCCTTTGCAGAATAAAAGTTACCTCCCCTTAGGGAGCTCAGCTGGTTTACTCTGCGCATGCGCCCCATGAAGTCGTCCTCTTTTTCTACTGCAGCCTATAGCTGTGTTTTGTACAAGGCCGTAGAGTGAGGGGAGGATGGGCTGGGCAATCAAAGCAATAGCCGGTTTGATTTGATAATAAATACTAACATTGTTTATAAATGTTTAATATTTATTGCTCAAATCTACACCTGCTATTGCTATGCCATACTACCAACAGATGGGGGTAGGGACCTCGGCATTGTTGTAGTTCCTAAGTTCATGCAGAGTAACCGCTGAGGTGATCGTGGATGTGGAACATTTTTTAGCTCATAAGAGGATTCCCGTGTCGTATAGAAGCTTAGGGAGTTCAGAGAATAAAAACTAGTCAGATGGTAAGAAGGGTCATGCACATACCAGAGCTTTTGAACCCGAATACTAGGGTACCAGCTGATTATACTGTTATCGCCGTCTCACACGTCTCTCTGAAGATCCTTCGTCTCCGACACAGATGTACCTAAATAATACTCACCGATGTGTCAGGTCTTGTTAGGTGACTGACTGGCTTGCTGCGGCGATCGGTGCTACCTCCCCCTCCTTTTTCTTGGAAACTAACGGACCACATGTTGGGCGGCTATCAGCGGCCCTAGCGTCGTCACTCTGTCTGTATGTACTGACATGTCTCTCAGATAGTAGTCGGTAAAAGTCGAATTGGCACTCCAAGTACGGGATTGGACAATGTCATCCATGGATAAGTTCTTCCATAATGGTCATGATGTAGCGATGGCTCGAATTACATGGGAAGATGCAGAGGCCAGAAGTGGGGGAGCGTCGAGGGCGAGTTGATATTTCCACTTAATGGTCTACTTCAACCAAGAGGCCACCGTGTTCTTGGTGATGTCACAAGTCGCAACTGGACGAAGAGAGAGAAACAACAGTCGACGAGACCCTCGAACTGTGTCGGTACGGGTGAGGTAGTGACGTATTGCTCGTACAAGACATAACAGGATGTCATCATCAAGGCCACGAACGAAGTCTGTTAATGCTGGGATAGAATATAGACGTTGAGCACAAGGACTTGGCGCACAGCCTCATTTTTGGCGATGAACTCTGGAGTGGGTCGGAAAGAGATGCGGGACCAATCTGCCGTCCAGGTCATCGACTTCCTCTCCAGTGCGTGAAGCTCGGATACTCTAGATTACAAGCGTCAGATCCGTCATTCATAATTCAGCCGGCGTCCATTAGAGAATATCCGCGTCCATAATCCAAAGACCTATTCCCTATTCCATATAACAGTATTAGCACCAAATTAAAAAAGACAATCATAGTATACATAAACATAGGCCTGTTTCCTGCAAGAGAGAAGCGGTCAACAGTTTTCAATTATGCCGGCAAGACATCATGATGTTACAAAAATATCAAATCCGTATCGCTGCTCAGTATTCTTAATCCATAATATTCGTTGCAAAGTCGTCATCCAAAGAATGATGTATCTCAGTCACGCTTTGATTGTGACTGTTCATATGAGTACCATGAGGATCTTGAAGTACATGGGTTCATACGGCCCATAGCCCCGGGTTAAACGGAATTAGACACAAGTTACGAAACGTAACACCATAGATCTTGCACGCTACGCTCGTATTTTGCTATCAGCATGCGATATGTATCGCCAAAGTTGAGAAACTTTGAGTGAAGGCGCTTGGTGGTGTAGCCCTGTTTTATAAGTTTCTGCAACAATGTTTTGTGACGTTGATTAAAATCGTCACATTTAACACAGGATCTAGCAGATGCTACTAGGCGTGATATGTATACGCCATATGCAGGTCCCACTGGAATATTACTGTCCAGAAAGGGATAGTTTACGATGTCGAAATTGTAATCAGTCGACGAGAGAGAAGGCCCGCTTCATTTTTATAGAGATATAGATCTAAATACGATGTACCTGTAGGGTTTTCTGTAGTTTCCTTCAAATCCAGTGAAGGTAGTTATATATCCTTCACTGCGTCATTTATATAGCGATTATCCACAGCGAGAAGATCGTCTATATAGCGTTTGGTGAATGAGAAGGATCCTGTGTTAAATGTGATGATTTTAATCAACGTCACAAAACATTGTTGCAGAAACTTATAAAACAGGGCTATTCCACCAAGCGCCTCCACTCAAAGTTTCTCAAATTTGGCGATACATATCGCATGCTGATAGCAAAATACGAACGTAGCGTGCAAGATCTATGGCGCTACGTTTCGTAACTTGTGTCTAATTCCGCTTAACCCGGGGCTAGGGGCCGTATGAACCCATGTACTTCAAGATCCTCATGGTACTCATATGAACAGTCACAATCAAAGCGTGCCTGAGATACATCTTTTTAGATGACGACTCTATAACGAATATTATGGATTAAGAATACTGATCAGCGATACGGATTTGATATTTTTGGAACCGGCATCATTGAAAACCGCTGACCGCTTCTCTCTTGCAGGAAACAAGCCTATGTTTATGTATACTATGATTATCTTTTTGAATTTGGTGCTAATACTGTTATGTGGAAAATGGAATAGGTCTTTGGATTATGGACGCGGATATTCTCTAATGGACGACGGCTGGATTATGAATGACGGACTAGACGCTTGTAATTTTAACCTGTGTATTGCTGGATTCTGCTGGTGGACAAGTTGCCCCCGAGGCCGGGCCCCTGCACACCCAACAAACATAATGAACACAACTATAAGGAAAAATATGAAGACAGACCCGAGGAACCTTAGTGCAGGTTTCTCGGCCGAGTCTCTAATAGTTCGAAATGCACTAAGACCTTTTTCAATCCAAATGACAGATATATTTCTGACAGCAAAGCAAGGCCATCACACCTTGTAATATTGCGCTTGATGATTGTTTAGCACCAAATTCTACATGTAATAATTTCAAAATTTCTAAGTGTGGACATCGTGGATGTCTCACGTGTCCACTCTTTAATACTTCAGCTTCATTTAGTTCCACGTTAACTGGTAACTCATATTCTGTTAACTCGTATGTTGATCTTAGTTGTTCTACTACAAACTGTATTTATTTAGCTTCCTGTAAGAAGTGTGGTCAACAGTATGTTGGCAAGACCACCCAAAGACTCCATCTTAGGGTGAACGGTCACAGAAAATCCGTTAGGAAAAGGCAATTGCTTATAGGTAGGCATTTTTCTGGACCCGACCACGGCTGGGATAACTTTAGTATTCAGATCATAGACGTCGTCTATCCATCTACTAAGGATTCCCCTTTTGGATTTGAGAGAAAAATCCGAGAGCGCGAATTATTTTGGATGCTAGAACTTGGGTCAGTGTTTCCGTTTGGTTTAAATGATAATGTCAGTGGGTTCGGCAATGCTACAAACCGCCGTTCAAATATATCCAACATTACCCAACTATTTAAACCCCATCAACGGAGACATCGCAGCCATGGTTGGCGAAAGTTTAATAGTTCGATGATTCATGGTCATATCACTTTAAATTACTTAGTGGGTTTAACTAACACCCCCAATAGTATACATAGAGGTAACGCATACAGAACTGTACGTAAGCTGAGAGCTTTAGATCAACTAGCCAGAGATATACAACAATCTGCGTCTTCAGGAAATATAATACCATCAAAAATCATTAAAGTATGTCAAGATATAGCGTATTTTCGGTTGTATCGTCCAGTGAACATAATCGAAACCTCTCAAGATCGGCTTTTCTTGAAACTCAACTACTTAGATAAAGGACTGGACATCATTAATTTACCTCGAATCCTGAATGACCCAGAGGTACGCAACGCTGTACCAAACTATTTTAAGTTCACAGAACCTCCTTGCATTTCATATAAGTACACTAAATCTATAGCCACCAAAATATTCAATTACTCCAATGCTGTCCAGGAGTTTGACTGGAACTTATACACGTCAGGAGGCTATAGTTGTGATTGTCAATCGTCGAACTTTATCTATACACCATGCAAACATATTGTGACTGGTGACCTTGATGGGGTGAGTGATAAGGATCTGAAATTACTCCTGATGAAAGGACCTAAATATAGAGAGCCAAGAAGAATAAATATGAAGGCCGACCAGAAGATAGTCCTGTCTGCATTAGAACAGTACGTTATTGATTGGTCTAAGCGAGAAAAGTTGAACCTACAGTACTCGCTGATTGGCTGGACCTCACCAAGAGCAAGGTCGTTGAAACAATCCGCCATATTGACGGAAGTACTCTTCCCCAAGCAAAACAAGTTCTGAGAAACCTCAATTCGCAAGAAGTTCTAGCAAATCTCCAGAGTAAATTCGTCATAGTCCCAGCAGACAAAGCTCCGAATAATATAATATTCATATGTAATATTACTATTACCAGGTGCTGGTTAAAGAATTGAGTGTAGACATATCTTCATCAAATACGTCTACTTACTCCCAAACTGCATTTACTCTGGAAGATTTATTTAACAATCACAAAAGTTTCTCAGGGAAAGAGGTATTTGTCTTCCAACCAATCATAACGACATACCAAAACTATACTGGACTTCCAAAATGCATAAATCACCATACAAAGCTAGATTCATAGCTGGTTCTAGAAGCTGCACCACCAAGCTTCTTTCAACCCTATTGACGAGGGCCTTCAGGAGGTAAAAGCACATGTTTGAACCCTCTGGCGCGGATAGTTGAAAACTCAAAATGTCTTACGTGCTTGATACAGCAGTCCACAGACCATGGGATTTCTCGACTCTCTATACTACAATCCCTCATCAGGACCTTATTGACCGTCTAAGTTCATTAATAGTATCTGTGTTCAAGAAAACTGATCGTAGATATATTAATGTCGGAAGCCATAAAGCATTCTTTAGCTCGACTACAGACAAGAGATATCATTCATGGGATGTTTCTTTGTTTATAGAGTTGCTTGAATTTCTCATTAAAAATACCTATGTGAAATTTGGCAACACAATATATCAATAGCATATAGGTATTCCAATGGGTACTAATTGTGCACCCCTGTTGGCTGACCTGTATCTGTTCTCTTATGAATATGACTATATGCAGGCGCTTTCAAAAACCGATCCATTAAGCCCGCCCTTCTCATTCACCAAACGCTATATAGACGATCTTCTCGCTGTGGATAATCGCTATATGGTAATGACGCAGTGAAGGATATATATCCACCTTCACTGGATTTGAAGGAAACTACAGTTAGCCCTACAGGCACATCTTATTCAGATCTCTATCTCTATAAAAATGAAGCGGGCATTCTCTCTCGTCGACTTTATGACAAAAGAGATGATTACAATTTCGACATCGCAAACTATCCCTTTCTGGACAGTAATATTCCAGTGGGACCTGCATATGGCGTATACATATCTCGCTTAGTAGCATTTGCTACATCCTGTGTTAAATGTGATGATTTTAATCAACGTCACAAAACATTGATGCATAAACTTATAAAACAGGGCTATTCCACCAAGCGCCTCCACTCAAAGTTTCTCAAATTTGGCGATACATATCGCATGCTGATAGCAAAATACGAACGTAGCGTGCAAGATCTATGGCGCTACGTTTCGTAACTTGTGTCTAATTCCGCTTAACCCGGGGCTAGGGGCCGTATGAACCCATGTACTGCAAGATCCTCATGGTACTCATATGAACAGTCACAATCAAAGCGTGACTGAGATACATCTTTTTTTTTTAGATGACGACTCTATAACGAATATTATGGATTAAGAATACTGATCAGCGTTACGGATTTGATATTTTTGGAACATCATGATGTCTTGCCGGCATCATTGAAAACTGCTGACCGCTTCTCTCTTGCAGGAAACAAGCCTATGTTTATGTATACTATGATTGTCTTTTTGAATTTGGTGCTAATACTGTTATGTGGAAAATGGAACAGGTCTTTGGATTATGGACGCGGATATTCTCTAATGGACGACGGCTGGATTAAGCAGCCCACTGGGCCAGACTGCCACTGAAACGTATCTGTCTTTAAGCTTCCCAGCCATAGCCCATATTCATATATGAGTGAAACAGATGGGATAGGTCAGCCAAATAAAGTGCACAATTAATACCCATTGGAATACCTACAGGCTTTTGATATATTGTGTTGCCAAATTTCACATAGATATTTTTAATGAGAAATTCAAGCAACTCTATAAACAAAGAAACATCCCATGAATGATATCTCTTGTATGTAGTAGAGCTAAAGAATGCTTTATGGCTTCCGACATTAATATATCTACGATCAGTTTTCTTGAACACAGATACAATTAATGAACTTAGACGGTCAATAAGGTCCTGATGAGGGATTGTGGTATAGAGAGTCGAGAAACCCCATGTCGATACATGTCTATACGGTATGTGACCTTTAGCATCAAGTTCTTCCGTAAGACATTTTGAGTTTTTCAATATCCACACACATTCAACGCCAGAGTTTTTAGAAATAGTGGCGCAATACCTTCCCAAAATGCTTTCAGCTCCTGAAGGGCCCTCGTCAATGGGGTTGAAAGAAGCTTGGTGGTGCAGCTTCTAGAACCAGCTATGAATCTAGCTTTGTATGGTGATTATGCATTTTGGGAGTCCAGTATAGTTTTGGTATATCGTTATGTTTGGTTGGAAGACAAATACCTCTTTCCTTGAGAAACGTTTTGTGATTGTTAAATAAATCTTCCAGAGTAAATGCAGTTTGAGAGTAAGTAGACGTATTTGATGACGATATGTTTACACTCAATTCTTCAACCAGCACCTGGTAATAGTAATATTTACATATGGATATTATATTATTTGAAGCTTTGTCTGCTCGGACTATGACGAATTTACTCTGGAGAGTTGCTAGCACTTCTTGCGAATTGGGGCTTCTCAGTACTTGTTTTGCTTGTGGAAGGGCACTTCTGTCAGTATGGCGGATTGTTTCAACGACCTTGCTCTTGGTGAGGTCCAGCCAATCATCGAGTACTGTCGGCTCAACTTTTTCTCGTTTAGACCAATCAATAACGTACTGTTTCAAAGCAGACAGGACTATCTTCTGGTCGGCCTTCAGATTTATATTTCTCGGCTCTCTATATTTAGGTCCCTTCATCAGGAGTAATCTTAGGTCCTTATCACTCACCACATCAAGGTCATCAGTCACAACATGTTTGCATGGTGTATAGATAAAGTTCGACGATTCACAATCACAACTATAGCCCCCGACGTGTATAAGTTCCAGTCTAACTCCTTGACAGCATTACAGTAATTGAATATTTTGGTGGCTATAGATTTAGTATACTGGCCAAGGCGAAGGCCGTCAAGAAGGCAATCAGTAGGCAACAGCTATATAGAGGCTGACTTTAGAGGTTCGCAGGATGGGCGAAGAAGAGCGCTAAGAACCACCCCAATATCCCCCTTCGGTAGCAGTTGTCGGGTACGGCGAGACTGTAAGGCGAAGGCACGTAGAAGGGCAGAGATGTTGCCATCCAGGCTAATGGCAATGCCCGTCGATAGACGCAGAACCCTGGCTAAAGCTGACCGGTACCCCTCAATGGTGCTGATTTGAAACTTCCTATCTCGGTGTAGGTGAAGTCCGCTACTATGGGAAGAGAGGCAGCGTCGGGATTGATGCCTCGGCCTCGACACCAGGAGACGAAGTATATCCACTTAGATTGATAGAGCTGTGATGTGGAAGATCGGTTGGCTGAAACCATCGTCTCTGCAACTTCTGCTGAAAATCCTTGGTCTGTGAGTGCACCCTGGATAGTCTGCAGACGTGTAAGTTGAGCCACAGGGAGTTGTGGCGGACTATCCCGTGAGGTTGATGCAACAGGCTATGCCAAGCTGGTAGGCGGCGTGGTGAGGCGGTGAGAAGAGGAACCAGAGCCGGGAACCACGGTCGACGAGGCCACCACGGGACGACGAGAAGGATGACACAGTCGTGCTGGGCAATCTTTATTAGAACTTCCTGAAGCAGGGCAATGGGAGGGTAGGCATATGCAAGAAAGTTGTCCCAGCTGATCGATAGGGCATCGATGGCGATGGCTCGAGTGTCCAGAATCGGGATTACGAATAGGGGGAGCTGTGCATTGTTCCTCGTCGCGAACAGGTCGATCAAGGGGAATTCCAGATGCTGATGATGCGTTAGAAGATCTCCGGGTGAAGCTGCCATTCGGTCTGAAGAACGGTGTCGAGACGAGAAAGGCAATCTGCTACGACATAGAGCCGACCCGGAACATGGCGAGCGATGAGATGGCAGTGATATTGCAGAGTCCAGTCGAAGAGGGTCCAAACCAGACAAAATGTAGAGTAGGATCGGGTGGTACCCATCTTGATGATGTGAGCAATAAACGATCGAGTTGTCCGTTGCGATAAGAAAGAACGAATTCACCAGAAGAGAGCTCCAATGCTGGACTGCTAAGATGACAGCTTCCATCTCCAGAAGGTTGATATGAAGTCTGGCATCCGACGACGACCATCTGCCTGCCCCAACCTGTCTCGGAAGCATCGGTGTAGAGGTGGCGATCTAGAGCCGGTGATAGGAAACGAACTGCCCGCATGACATTGTGACTGCCCCAATGTAGTGACGAACTTGTGCCGGTGCAACTCTGACTTCTGAGGGTGAGGAATGAACCCGAGACGTAGAAGGATGAGCAAGGTGAACCGGATCTGAGCGTAGAGGAAAGACTTGTCCGCCGCCCAAATGAGGATGTCGTCTATGTATACCTCGATGTGAATGCCCCGTAGATGGGGGAAACCTTGACTGCTGAGATGATGCGGGTGAAGAGCCATGGGGCGATGTTGACTGCGAACGGGAGGACTTGCCACTCGAATCGTCGACCGGTGATGGTAAAGTGTAGAAAAACGGCGATGACGAGAATGAATGGGTATATGGAGATATGCGTCCTGCAGATCGATGGAGGCCAGCCAATCCCGGTGATGTACACGGGCCCGGATCGATGAAACCGACGTCAACTTGAAATGAGGAGGTGGTGACAGGTGACAAGAAGCGTTTGAACGTGTCCTGAGAGAAACTGGCAGGTGTGATGGACGAGGTCGGGAGATGAGCCTGGGCTGGGACTGGAAGTCCAAGAGGAATCCATTTCTTAATGTTTCTTAATGAACCCAGGCGTCGTCTGTAATGAGCTGCTAATTCTCCCAGAAGAGCTGCAAACGGCCGCCGACAACAAGATGATTGAAAAGACGGAAGCCGGGCAGATGAAAGTCTATGACATGAGGGTGAGAGATGAAATGCAGGCAGTCAAGTGGAGGCACCCCTATCTCTAGAAGACCTCCCACGTGTGATGCGCCGGTCACGGGAAGGCGAAGACTTGTCGAAGGGACGAAAACTACCAGGGAGATCGTTCTGGTGCTGGGTAGTCTTGTGAACCTGATCCCGGTTCTTCCTCTGGCCAAACGAAGACGAAGCATTAGCTGGACGCCGAGTCACTGCAGAAAAGGAGTCTTGACGTCCTCTCGTCGCGAATACCAGGCATGACAGACTCAATTGCGTTGTTGAACACGAATTTAGAAGTCAACGACTGGTGCAACAGTTGATGGGTTTTAGCTGAAACCGGAATCTCGGGAGAAGCATAAGAATAGGCACCAGCCTCGATGACATCACAGTTAGTCTTGTTCAACGTGTCAATAAAACCTCGTAAGTAGGTGTGGTGACCGGGAGACAGAAGAATCGACCCATCAGGCTGACGGATGGCAGGATCGAACGCAAGTCGAGCTGTGACCACCAGGAACCAGTCGGTGTACGATGTAATACGCTGAATGGCGAGAAACATCTCCTGAAGACGATCAGCTTCCTAGGAGGAGAGGCTAAGGGACAGCGGCTTGGAAAAACTTCAATACTTGATCAAAATCGCGGTCCGGTACATGAGGTTTGTCTGAGAGAAAAACCATCGTGGAGTTTGTAAAACGTGAACGTAGGTTTCTTAAACTTGTCGTCGTCCACAAGTTGACGGTCGTAAGAAGTAAATATGAACGCCCCTTCCAGAGCAGAGTTGACGTCCGGTGGAGGCGATGACTTCCGAACAGAGGCAGATGATGTAGAAGACGAACGAAGATCAGGTGAAACATCGACGAGGCCCCGATGAAAAGACGTAGATGCAATAGGGAAAGACTGGCACGCAACCGGTGGCGTGGCAGGAATGGGACGCGAAAAGTTGACAGACAACAGACGATCAAGTGGATGACATGGTTGTGATACGTTGATCGAAGGTAAAGTTTCGCAAACAGAAACCCGCTGACGAGGTGGTGACCAAGAACGGCGTCATGAAGATCAGGAATGACGACGAGGTGACCGGGAACGGCGTCGTGGCGTCCGAAAGCGGCGTAATGGCGTCCGCGAACGGCGACGAAGGCGTACGGGAAACGGTGTAGAAGCGTCGGGAAACGCCGTAATTGCGTCCGAGAACGGCGTTGCGGCGTACGGGGAGAACGTTGTGGCGTACGGGGAACGGCGTTGAGGTGTACAGAAACGGCGTTGTGGCGTACGGAAACAGCGTTGTGGTGTACGAGAACGGCGTTGTGGCGTACGGGAGCGGCGTTGTGGTGTACGGGAACGGCATTGTGGCGTACAGGAACGGCGTTGTGGTGTACGGGAACGGCGTTGCGGTGTACAGGAACGGCGTTGTGGCTTACGGGAACGGCGTTGTGGTGTACGGGAACGGCGCTGAGGTAGAATTTTATCGTTACTAACGTCAAGATGCCGGACATCGACCAAGGCAGAAACCGTAGGTTGATTGGAGGTAACTGGTGTTTCTCAATAAAATCCATGAAATCAATGTTCAATCATGAATCACCACCAAATTAGAGGTCAAATTCTAATCAGTCCGTCTCATATGTATTTGATCGATTTGATCATCCAGTTAATTATGGTAATCAAACTATGTAGATCATTTTTTTATACAATGCCTAGCTCGAAAACTGTTTTAGACGAAGCAGTCGTAGAAGCAGAACGGGGCTTAGATCGTTGAGGTGAAGTCGAAGCCCGTTGTAGCAGAGTACTAGGCTGTGGATGAACATCAGTAGTAGTCGATTGATTGGATGAAACCGGAGCCCGTAGTGTCGATGTACTGGCCTGTGAATGGACATCAACTGAGGTTGACCGATGAGGCGAAGCCGAAGCCCGTTGTGCTGATCTGAATAAGAAACAAAAAGCCAAGTATGAGTACTCGATACAGAAGAAAAGGCCTTTTGTCCGGTGCCGATAACACAAGGTCGATCTGCGATGGATATTGAAGCAGACCGCTACAAGGAGACTGTGTCTTTTGTTGTCCCAGAAGCAGTGAGGGAAGATTACGTAACTCCAGACATGATCTTTGTCCCAGAGCCGCCAGACAAGTCGCTGATGTCGTGCTGACCTGTCTAGGGAGTCGAAAATGCTAGAGCTGAGAAGATTAGTAGAAACATTGGTTTTGTTATCATTACTGGCCAGTGACCCGAGACATTTGAGACATATTTTGTGCATAATTTCTTGATAAACATAAAGAATACTTCCCAAAGGACTTCTTGTAGAATATCAGACGTCTGAGGTAATCCAGTTGCCGATGAGAGCATTTCTGATTGTCGTCTCTCGTCAACAGAAAGGTTGAACCGTAGAAGGAATGCACGAGTCGCCTGGCGAAATTACGCCAGGTAGTATCGTCCCAGTCCAAACATTCCAAGCAGGTGACCTGCCGATAGCAAAGATGTCCTTTGCACGGAAAACAGGTCGAATGAGAATTCAAAATAGACCAAGAAAGCCGACTAGGAACGGCAACGTTTGGAATTTTCAGGGAATGTTTGATCAGACATTCAATAAAAATCTGCTGGTAGTTAGCTTCAGAAAAATAACCCTATGTTACGTCTGAATCTAGAGCCTAACCTAACGGCAGATGCAGGAGAAAATGAGGACGACTTCATGGGGCGCATGCGCAGAGTAAACCAGCTAAGCTCCCTAAGGGGAGGTAACTTAACTCCTAAAGGAGGAAATAAGACATAGCAATAGCAGGTTTAGATTTTATTGATGCAACTTCTCCACAAAAATTGCATGATAAATTAGTAAATATTAATGTGATGCGAAATAAAATAGTTTTTTGTTGAAGAACTATGACAAAAACATCACTTTTCTGGTACCCCATATGACCGCCATCTTGAATTTACCCAGGATCATCTGCTCGGGGGGAGGGGTTATGTAAATAGGCTCAAAATGACCCCAATATGATAAACTATAAAGACAAGGAGCTTCAGCTCTCCATTTTTTTGTCGTTCCGGAGAAAGTTTTTACTTGGTCTGCGCTACCAAACCAAGCGCAGAAAGTTTGGTCGGGGGTATTTGCCCCCCCCAGGCCGGGTAGGGTTAAAACGTCAAAGTATTCAACCAATAAACTTGCTTTGTCCATTATAGTATATTCATATGCATTATCTTTATTCAATTACGGCGGAATTTCTGAGAGATAAGAATTCGAATGTTTCAAGAATAAGGATTTACACAGTTTCCACCAAACTTTTGTACTGATGTAGCATGTGTTTCACAATGAACAGGCACAATTAAAGAGTGACTGAGATACATACTCTGGAAAACGAGATGGAAATGAAGTTTGCTAAAGACTAACGGTCAGTGATTAGAGTTTTTATGTTAAGAACATCTACATGTCATTGGAAACTGTTGACCGATCTGTTGTTTTAGGAAACCATCTTTGGAATAGGTCTTTCGATTATTGACGCAGAAATTCTTTTATGGACGACGGCTGAATACTGAATGTAGGGTCTGGCGCTTACTACCACATTGTACCCGATATCGCCCACGTGCACGCTGGCGTTACCGGGAGTGGCAGTCGGCGTATGCGATCATGCTTCACCTAATCAGAAGGGATGCCCAATCCCACCAACTTGGAACCGGACACCGTGGTCCTCGTCACGACCTCATATAGCACATACCGATTCCCTGGTGACAAGACTGTCAACATTGCCCAATCAGCGTCATCTATATCGAACAGAAGTGCATCACCCAATCAGCTCAAACGTTCACTATCTAATCGGTGTTGTTTAAAAATTCGAGAGAGACCGACCAACTCAATCATTTGGTGAAACAAATGTACCACGGATACACGTGTACAGTTTGTACATGAAGCCGACGAAGATGCCGTGATTCCACAGCACGGGTATTTACTCAGCGACTTGAAACATGCCCCGCCAGACCACCTGTGATTTGGATCCAGATCTTTCCTAAGGAGATCCAATACGTTCAGGGTTAAAAGCCTCGGGACACGGATTCTGTTATTACTCAACCTTGAACATAATGTCGATAAAAGTAAGTAAACACGCGCCTACGTCCCATGTGCTTCCCACAGCCCCACCCGGTTTGGCCAAACCTACCTCAAACGCTGTCTGTGTGAGAGCGGGAACAACGTCGGAAAACGTAACGTTACAGTGGTGCTGGCTCAGAAGCCAAATTTCGTGAGCCATAAGAGAGGTCTCCGTACCCTGGTGAAAATGCGTCTTTGGCGGCCTCCTTGCTCAGTAAACTTCTTGGTCGATGAGGAAGCATACGAAGATATGGTACTGATGGATCCGTGTCATTTTCAAACCCTTCAATCCCCTTACCCGATCGAAGAAACCGTCAACAAGCTGCTGACATGAGTCGGACAGTAATCAACGAGATTTAAGCAACACGAGAAAGTGCAGCGGTACAATCAGGCGCTCCAGCAACTGGATTATGACCCAGTGCAAGACCCCCTGTAGTCGCACCTTCACCAGCAGAGCCGCCGCCTCCATCAATCCCACCAACGTCGGCATCACCACAACCACTACTAACACTCCTGTCGCCACCCGCCGTACATTAGATCGAAGGCAAAGTCTTGACAGGTTTGTCCGCTCCGTTCAATAAAAATGTGGGCTTGGTTGTGCAATGGATGAAATAAGACAATCCAAGATGGCCTGGAACGAAAGACGAACCTCTTGTTGAAAACCAACTAGGAAATCCCCAGCGCTATTTCTGAATGCAGCAGCCAATGCCACCCAAAATCACCACGCAAACCGACGTCGGATTTCCTCCACCCCCCAAATTCCACAGTCACTCAGATCTGGTAACTCGATTCACCTCCAAAACACCACGGCATGCGTAATCATTGCGTACCCTCTTCTTTACATTTGAAACACCACAGTCTCTCAGGAAATCACACTGATCGAAATCCAGGACACGCCAGTCAGGACGAGGGGTCACAGGTACTTCGGAAATGCCTGCTATTACGGGGGCCTGCCAAAGTCGTTTGTCGAATATCGCGTAGTGCTCTCGTTAAGTAATTACTGATGTCGTTCATCTTCGTAGCAGGCCCGCCCATGGGCTCCCAGTCAGCGCCGAAGATGGCCATGTAGGCTGAATGTGTATCCATCTCGAAATTGATCGAATCATGCAAAATGCAGCCGATTTGATGAGAAAGGTTGACCAATGGGATCACCCGGCGAAACAGGAGTGAGTTAATGCGTTTGTCAGATTGACTGTTATCGCGGATGTGGACGCCATGATGACGAACTCGGTTTTGTCATACGTGGAGTTGTCCAGCAGTTTCGTCGTGTCTTGGTCCTCATCCCCGTGTTTCTGGAAAATTTTTTTACAAGCTTGTGTGGTAATTAAACGCCATAACTTCATATAGGGTATTACCCTGGTGACCTCCTGATCGTGGGCGACCTCCCATCTATTTCTCGATATGGTTAGCCTTATGCCGGATGTCGTGCTCGTATGCCTCTCTGTCCAGTCACTGTTATCATGATTCTTTGTGCGCTGTGCCATGAGTCGATTCCTGTAGGGCAGCCATCAGCGTTTGGTGATGGAGATTGGCTTGGCGTACACGTAATTGTTGTCACTGATGTAGTAATATAAGAGTTAACCTGTCTGTTTAAGGCGTAACAGATAGCCAAAGGCCAGGTTGAGTCGAAATGCTCTTGAGTGATCACTCAAAATGGCTTCGACGTAGCTGAGATTATAGGAGAGGTCGATGAGGTGAGTGCTAGAAAAGTCTCTCTGGGCATTGCGGCAGGATCGTCCACGAATTGCACGTGGTCCTTGACATCATCGTTCAGATGGTCCCAGGCCTTATCCGTGTACAGCTGTTAAAATGGGATCACGTTGTCGACCATCGCCCGTTTGGTGGGTGGCGGATGAAACTCAGACGATGGGATGCTAGGCGGATTGACCTCCTTGGGATCATCAAGCGTTTGGTGGGCGGTGGATGGAGGTGCATGGCTCCATGTCACTGGGCGGTGGATGGATGCCATGCGGCACCTGGCGTCGGTGTGGGTGGTATGACGGCGTCTAGGTGTAAAGGTCGGCCCGTAGATCGTACATGAAAACCGGACGGTGACGTGGGTGGATTCGCTTAGGAGCGTAAATTGATTCGAGCAGTGCATACGGGACACTTCATTTTTGGGGGGAGGAGGGGGGATTTTGGTTTGATGTCACACTCAAGGTTATTTCACTCATATGTTGACAGACAGTTTTGGTTGGTGGAGGAAGCCTGAGTACCGGGAGAGAACCACCGCCTTCGGCAAGTAATTGGCAGACTTTCACACATGCACTAGCGGGGCTCGAATGCGTGCCGGTTCAGCGGTGTGAGGCCAACGGTCACCAGTGAAGCGCCTTAGACCACTCGGCCACCGAGGGCCCTACTTCATTTGTAACCCATTTGCGATTTATATACTACTTAATAAATACGAACGTATAAAATAGTATGGTATATTCAGCCAAATAGGATACCTGGCCACTCTCTTCTCCAATCACTTCAGGATGTTGAAGCAGAATTCAGTAACGACATCATCAAATCAAAACATCATTGAGAACGTAACGTACAACGATCCGGAAAAACACACCTCAACAAAAGTAAATTTCCCCAAAAATATTGGAGAATATTTTCTAGGTCATCTATACGGGATTTTTCGCAGAGCATCAGTTTGACCGGGGCAGCAATCGGTGAAAATGATTACCCCGTAAGTGGTGTTATATGGCTGTTTGAGCATGCTATGAGTACATTTCAAAAATTGCAAAACGTATGTCTGTTGCTGCAGGCTTATCAGACATGCGTTGTGTGAAGAGGCCAATGAAACATCAGCAAAGAACCTCGTATGTTTAGATGGCCCCAGAACAGGTGCGGTAGAAGTGCCTAAAATAAAATATTGCATGTACAAGAAATTGTTCAATTGGCATGAAGTACAATATTATATTGTATACTCAGAAAAATTTCAAGGCACTGAGTATCATCATTCTCAAGTAACAGGGTCGTGAAGTAGTGCATTCGCGCAGAATAGTTGATTCTGAGGTGAAAACAATTCTTATTGTTCTCTGTAAAAATTTGAAGATAAACGATAACCAGAACCAGATTTGGTCTACGACTACGTATTGGAACAACGAGTATGCTGTATCAAGCTGGTTCCGTCATTAGAGACGGAGATCTAGTAGAGGAGGGGTATGTAGATCGATGTAGGGCGTGTAGAAAGCATTTTTATGACATCTACTGTCATTGTGGTGTATGAAAAGGTGGGAAATAATTATATTCTTGCATATATATATATAATCACAACAACTACAACATCGACGAAGATACCCCCTGCCACCCAAGTCACTGTGGCACTATAGATGGCCCATATGGCTACAGGTTGCTGCAGATTGGTGATGGAAAATGGCTCGGCGTACACGCGGCTGTTGTCAGTGAAGTAGTAATACAAGAGTTAATCCGTGTCCCTGGAGTGTAACAGATACCCAAAGGTCAGATTGAGTCCATCATCCGAACGCATGGCACGATCATACGTAGAAACTTCTGCTCATAGCCATGCGGTAACGGGTGATATCTGAGTGTAATAGGGCGTTTCCCAAATGGTCACATGCGATTGGTCCCGTGAGACCCGACATCGGCGCAATCACATTCATAAAATGAAGACACACCTTCAGAAAGCGATCGATTGAAATGATCTCTTGGTGGGCCTCGAAGTGCCCCCATCACAAAATGAAAATCCTATCATTTTCCTGTGAACTGCCGCCGATTTTATTTTTTTCTAATATGTTAGGCTGTTTGTAATATTATTTTTCTTAAGAAAAACAAAGAAGCATGCTCCATTATAGTGAGAAATAAAATAGCTAATTCGCACAACTTCGGTTTGGTCTCCCACAGACTTGCGCCTCGAGCACCTAAGTGCAATCGACATGTCTCACATCTGAGATTCCCAGGTCAAAATATTTGAATTCGGATAATTTCATTGGCTCGTTTAAATAAAGCGGACATGTGATTTGATGCTTGGGGAAGCTGACATGGGGCGAAATACACGGAGAACGAAGCCATTGAGCTAAGGGTAGTGTTAAGTGGAACGTGAAATACCCTTAGCAAGCTAAGATGATTGAGTCGAAATGCGCTCGAGTGATCACCCAAAATGCCTCAAGTTGTCCACATGAACATCTACAATAAAGAGTGGCTGGGATACAAACAATCACAGCGATCAGTTTTGGTTCTTGTGATGTGTTTAGAATTGCAGTCAGTATATTTGCCTGTGGGGGCATATGTGTTCTTGTCAGTACGTCGGCATCTTTTCCCACCACACTTGTTATGCTGTGTTTAATATTCGACGTGAGTAGATGGGATGCTAGAGGTCGATGATATAATTCAGATATTTTCTCTGTAGAAAAAGCAGTTTTTTGTGAAGAATTGCAAAAATTGTTGTCTTCATAAACGTAGCAATGAGGACGATTTTCCTCTGGGTAAGCTTTCCTTCATACCAATAGTATGAACTGAGTATGAACTGTTGTGAATATGGCGAGTTAAATATGGGAAACTATACGAAAGGTCTCAATATCGATGGTGGATAGACGCACCCTAACGGACGACGTCTATCTATATCTCATTCCCTGCTCTTCTTTAATACCAGCAATGGCGGAAATCTAGAGTTAACCACTTATAAGTGTTTGTAAAACGTCCAATATCGCCCCAGGCTGACAGGTACGGGAGGATGTACTTAACATACACTTATTGTAGAATGCGCCGTATTAAGGCTGGCGTCGAAAGCAACTTGTCGACTGTAAATATTTCCTGTAATGATTTGTTTGGAGTTAAGCTACGAGCATCGAGTTTCATACATTTATCTTCAGGGTACTGACATATCTCGAAAAGGTTTAAACTCTTGTAGCTGGGACGAATATTAAATCTATACTCGTCCCAGCTTATAGTGAGCTAGCTGATTAAGGTATAACAATACGCCTTTTTCGATATCGGCTCCAGTGACGCGTGCTCCAGTCGGAATAGTTACGGTATAGTATGGATATACGTTTAATATATATAAAATAATACATCTTGAACCAAAATAATATTTCGATGTAATATCAGGTCAGATATGGTGAATTCGTTTTAGTTCAGGTGTCATTTTTCAAATATATTTTAAAAAATCCATGCTTAAATGAAGTAAAAAAAATTGACGAAAAAAAGAAAAAAAAAGAAGAAGCCAAAAATAGACGGAAGCCCAATTTAAAACCTGAGTCGACGCTGTTTTACGTCACTGTTGACTCTGTGCGTTAACAACATAAAATTCGGCTATTTTATCTGTTTGCAAGGCAGCTTTTGTGCAGAATTAACGAAATCAATTTTTAGCTTTACTAAAGTAACACCTAAGGAAGTATTTCGTAGGTTATCGTAACTTCTCCTTTCTGTGTAGTCGAATTTCATTTCTTCCTAAGTTCAAAGGTGAAGGCTTTTTTCTAACTGTATCTGACATATTTTCAACATGTTCAACACAAAGTTGCCAAAATATTATAGTAGGGTGAGTAGATGCAGATTATCCAACTTTATACCAGTTTTTAATGATTGAAACATGAAGCCGCAGAGTGAAACTAAATTCAGGCATTTGCAGGAAAAGCCGCGACTCGGTCACGTCTCACTGCATATGCTCCACATGAGGCCGATATAGATAAATGCGGATTAGGAATATCTCATTATCTGAAGGAGTATTTATGCAGATACTTCATAAAAGGAACAACTTTTAGGTATTTTTTTTACCACTGAAAAGCCCTGGACTTGGACACATTGTTGTCCCCAGTCTCAAAGTCACCCGGCATTGGGATGACTTAAAACAATTGCCTAAAAATATAACATAATTAACCCTATCTGGCCTCGGCTTTTTGAAACCTATCGGGCCTGAGTGGGCTAATTATTTTGTTACCCCTTGGGCACACTGCGCTCTTGGGTCAAACTCTAGCAAAGAAATGTGAAAAAAGAGGTCCGCTCTAACGACATCACAGTGACGTAATTTTCAAAAACGATTTTTTATTTCAGTAATTTCTTCGCAAAAACTGCATTATTAAATATTAATCTAATGTGAAATAAAATAGTTTTTGCCCACTTTTTCTCGCGGAAAAGCAGAAATTTTGAAAAAAAATGACGAAACTCACATTCTCTGGTACCCCACTCTGCCGCCATGTAGAATTTGCCCATGATCCGGTGCTCGGGGGTTATGCAAATAGGCTCAAAATGGCCCCAATAAGATAAACCAAAAAAGTCATGGAGTATACAGCTTATAATTTTGTGTCGTTCCGGAGATAGCGCAGAAAGTTTGGTAGGGGGTAGTTTGGTTTGGTACTCAGCCGTCGTCTATAAAAGAATTTCCGCGTCAATAATTGAAAGACCTATAGTCGCATTAGAGTATACCTGTTTATCTCCGATTTTCAAAACAGTGGTAGCTAAACAACAAAACACATTAGTAGTAATGTAAGAGCATTTCGCGGCTCTGGCTCGTCACTGCGCATGCGCAGGAATTGTGGAGTGAGTGTGCGCGGGAGTGTTGTGCGCAGGTATGACGTCACTTCCGGTCTTGTGCGCAGGTATGACGATTTTGTGGCGGTCATGTGGCGGTGTGCGCAGGAGTGTTGTGACGTCATGTATGACGTCACTTCCGGCCTGCCTGAATCGGACGTGTGTATTCCTCCGCGGTGATGCGGTCTGTTGGTGATGCGGTCTGCCTCCGCGGACAGAAAGTAGTCCCAAATTCTCCGGCATTCTCCGGCAATCTTCAGGGGCGAGAGGGGTCCCTAGTGTACCGATTGGATCGAGTGAGGTGTCAAAGTGAAGCATTCGTGAAGGGGCATCCGACCGGATGGGTGTGACGTGGAACTGACGTCATTCTGCGCATGCGCAGTAGACAAAGGGTATGGAAATAGACGTTTTGGGGTCTAGGTGGGCCACTATTGGTCCGATGGAGTCGTATGAGGTATCAATGTGAAACATTCGTGAAGGAGCATCCGAGGGAATGGGTGTGACGTGGAACTGGCGTCATTTTGCGCATGCGCAGTAGACAAAGAGTATGGAAATAGACGTGTTGGGGTCTAGGTGGGCCCCTAGTGGTCCGACGGAGTCGTATGAGGTATCAATGTGAAGCATTCGTGAAGGAGCATCCGACGGGATGGGAGTGACGTGGAACTGACGTCATTCTGCGCATGCGCAGTAGACAAAGTGTATGGAAATAGACATTTTGGGGTCTAGGTGAGCCCCTTGTGATCCGATGGAGTCGTATGAGGTCTTATTTTGAAGCTCTCGTGGAGGAGCATCCGACTGTGCTAATGGCTCGTCCGTGTTCAATGGTCTGCGCATGCGCAGTCTGGTCGTAGTATAGAAAACAGGCATTTTGGGGATGCGTGGGGGTGCGTTTGACCAACCAGTATGGGTCCGTGGTTGTGGTTTGGTGGTGTGGGTTTTGCGCACCGACGTCACTTCCGGTTTCACTAAAATTACCTCCGAACCCAGAAGAGTTCCAATTTTCCCTTACACGTAGGGTCCGGATTTTCAACATCCAAGTTTTCCCCGGCCCGGCCCACCCCGGCCGCAGCGCGCGCGCGCGCGGGTTATCCGGACGAGCGCGCGCGCGCGGGTTAAAGGGAAGTTCCGGAAGTGTGCAAGGGCACTATATCACATCGGGGTATATATTTCATCCAAGTATAGCGAAAAGCGGTTGTCATGAATAACAACAAGTTCAGCAATGTTTATACAGTTTATTATCCCCAATGTTACATCATACCCAGACTGGGGAGTCGCCCTGGGTATGTTTAGTATGTTAACAGCAAAACAAATTGAAATATCAAACACCATGTTTTATTATTTAACGCACCGTCACATTTAATGTTTACTGAGCTCAAGTCAACGATCAGCATGTAGACATAGAGAGTATATACGGCATGTTATGCTATTGATCAGTGCAAGGGTGACGCATTCAGCCGATGGGGTTGTCGATCAGCTTGGTAACGAAGAACGTAACATTGGTGACCCTCTCTGCGACCCATTGTGTGTTGGGGCGTTGACGATGTGCCCATCTCAAGGGATTCACGGTGTCCAGTTTCTCCAGCATCGTCTCTAGCGACGCCCGGTTAATGATGGTGAACGGCTGGTCAAACACATGGCTGTTATTACTGGCATAATAATACCGTAACTGGTCCGTCTCTTTGTGACGTAAGATGTACCCGAAAGCGACATTCAATTTGAAGACCGTAGCTTGGTCATTGAAGATGGCTTCCACGTAGCTGCGTAGAAGGGTGAGGTCGGACAGTGGGAAATTGTAGATATCTGGAATAGGGCGATCACGATGGAAAACGTGCCGTATCATGGGCCATTGGCGCCGATAGATGTCACTTACTGGATGGGCGTCCTGTAACAGATCGTTAGGAACATCCACTGCATCTTCCAGAAAATGTTCGATGTCGTCAGGCGTATGACTAGCAACAATAATGCTAGAGACTGGCTGGATATCTAGGCTCTTCTGAACTGTGGGTACAGGCGGGCTCTCTGTGATCGCATCACCAGTGGCATTCGTCTCCCCGGGCTCATCTTCACTGGGTCTGACCCTCCTGGGTGCCACTTTAGTGGGAAGTTGTCGCCCAAACCGTAGAGACGGGGCATGAATCAAACGCTGATGCCGTCTTAACTGACTGGGTCGTTTGAAGAGTTCACCACATTCATTACATTGTTCCGTCGCGCCCTAGTGGAATGAGCGTTCGTGGCGCAGTAAAGGATCCTCCCGATTAAATGACCGTGCGCAGGTTATACAAGTATACCGTGCACCGTTGTGGATGGAGGACTCGTGCCGTCGCAAATCTTCTGGGCGAGTAAACCGCTTCTGGCAAGTTGTGCAAGTGAACATCTTGGTGGTTGACAGAGTGTCGTAGCTCCTCTCGTCAGATAGGCTCAGGCTGGTGAGGTGAAGCAGGTCAATGAATGCAGCAATGCCCTAAACATTCCCACTTTTATACACCTACATAGAAGTACCCGGATGTAGGCGCGGACGTCAAGTGCCCGGATGAAAGACACGGACGTCAGCGAAAAAAAAACCCCACATACAGCTCACTACATGCAGTCGCCTCCTCAAGAACCTCATACATACCCGGATGCAGGCGCGGACGTGAAGTGCCCGGATGAAGACACGGACGTCAGCGAAATTCTGGGGCAAAACCCCACAGACAGGTCAGTACATGCATTTCTATCATGTTTCCTATCCGTCGGATGAAACGGCCAGGCCGCTTCCCTTTTATAGCACGCTTGCTGGTGATCTATTTTTAGCACACTCAGTTCATCTACCTCCAACTCGAGGACCGAGATGTACTGGTGTACGACTGAACCGCATTGCGCGCGCCCGCGGGTTATCCGGCCGCACGCCTGCGCGGCACCACCGGAAGTGCGCGGGTGAATTTCGGGTCAAAAGATCAAAGGTCACATCCAGGTCAAAAGGTCAAAGGTCTCCCTTTCGGCAATGTTCGGCAACAATGTTGAGCTTGAACACAAAAAGGGGATTGTAAATTAACCTGGGAAGGATGGGCAGTTCCATTTGGACCAATCAGCGGTCGAGAAAAAGAGCCAATGAGCGATCGATAAAAGAACCAATGGACGGGTACTAGAATTTCGCCTACGTCCGCGCCTACATCCGGGTACTTCTATGTAGGTGTATAAAAGTGGGAATTTTTAGGGCATTGCTGCATTCATTGGCCTGCTTGACCTGACCAGCCTGAACCTATCTGACGAGAGGAGCTACTTGCTTGAGCCTCAACAGTCTGAGCCTGCCTCACCGGAGCTATACCATGAGACGTGGAGAAGATTTTCCAGGGGATCCAGGAGCGCCTCCGGCGCTGTAATCTTTGTTGTTGTTGCTCTCTTTTTGCACTAACCAATCAGAATAGTACGTATCACGGACTACACCCGTAGAGCTACGTCTAGGCGCGCATGTGTGACATGGTCTATAAAACACGTCCCTCTGAATCCCACACCTTCATTTCTACGGTTACAGAGCCATGACGGACATCCATCCCTATGCGACTCGCATTTTACAGCATGCGACCGTGGTTAATTCACCCACGGGTTACAGAGCAGTGGTTCGGTCCATGTTTTCAGATGTCGACGACAACGAGGGGCGACGCCAGATCCTGAAAGAGTTCACAGAAGCGGTCCTCGACAGAGTGCACTCGATGGAGAGGTGTGCCATCACTCACCACTACTGGACTATGACAGCCATCCTTGATGCTCGGGATATGGATCACGAGCGCTCACGCCGGAACCAGCGACGGCTGGTTGGCCTAGTAATGGTCTGTGCCCTATTGACCCTGGCGCTGTGGCATTGACAGTGGGACCTGACCATAAATACGAGGGTCAGACAGAGTGTGTGTCATTCACCGTTCGTCATTGGGTCAAGCATGTCACCAGTCCTACGAGCCATCCTTCCCCTTACACCTCGGGTGGGGTTACACGTCTATGAAGATAAAGTCACCCTCGTGGAAGACCGTGGAGATGTTTGCTGGTCGCGCGCTGAGACCGTATCGAATACGGTTACGCTACACCGTGACGGCTGGACCAAATTTAAACGGGTGTTGAGTGGTGAGCTCGACGGAAACCTCATACACATAGGCAATGCCATCTACGTACACCGTGGACCCTTCTTCCCACGCCTGGGCCGTTACCAAGACCCTACGCGAGGCTTCACCCTAGACCCCGATCTGTGGACAGACTTCGAGAAAGTGGTGCCTATCGTGGACCAGCTGTTTACACCGGACGAGCGGTCAGCTGTTCAGTTGGAGTGAGCTCGTGCCCTGGGTGAAGCGGCGGCAGAACCCAATGAACAAATTTCTAGCAATAAAGCGGAGGCAGACGACGATGCCATTGATTACCCGGCTAGACTCAGTCAGCCCAGTGACATGACCACCCGATCCTTTGATCTCACCGGGTTCTCCCAATAAATACGAGAGACAGTCAAATCTGGTACCATTCACGTACTGACCATGACGGAGCATATAATACGGGCGTATCTCAGCTTGACCCCCGAGGTTTTCCTGCACGTTTATGCGGATAAGGTCGATATCATGGAGGAGGTGGGAGACATCTGTGATGCGGACCCTACACAACCGTGCCCGGCTCACATTCGTTTGTTTCGGGAGGGCTGGACCAAATTCAAACGGGTGTTGTCTGGTGAACTGGACGGCGACCTCATTCACTTGTGTCACGATGTGTACATCCGACGCGGCCCTTTCTTTGCTCAATTGGCTCGGCTAGATGGGGGTACAGTCCATTTTACCCTTCACCCTGTTCTATGGTCTGCATTGGAAGATACCGTGGTAGATGTGCATCAAGTACTTACGGAGGAAGAGCGGTCATCAGACGAGTTGGACTGGTCATTTACCATGGACACTGTGCTGGCAGAAGCCAAAGAAGAAACTCCAGCCCAAGATATACCCGTTATAAATAAACGATAGAGCCAGGGTCCATCATCATTCGTCACCATGAAGAGCTGGAAGAAGGTGTTGGATAACTTATACTACAGTCCCGACAGTCCGGCGGCCTATAGTGCATTGACGGCTCTCTATCGAGCGGCCAAACCCCAGGGGATACAACGTGCTCAAATCCGAGATTGGTTAAGAAAACAAGACACCTATACCTTACATCGAACTGCCCGTCGCCATTTTCTACAGAACTGGGTCATCGTGGGAGGACTAGATGCCCAATGGCAAGCGGATTTGGTCGATATGAGCGCCTTTGCCAAACACAACGATGGAAATCGGTATATCCTGACGTGCATCGATATCCTGTCGAAGTATGCGTGGGTGGTACCCATCCGGACGAAAACGGGGGCGAATCTCATAGCGGCGTTCAAGGACATCTTCAAGACCGGGCGCAAACCCATGTATTTGCAAACCGACGAAGGCACGGAATTCCTCAACAGACCGTTCCAACAGTTTCTGAAAGCCCAGAAGGTGTTTTTCTTCCATACGTACAACGAGCCCAAGGCTTTCGTGGTGGAAAGGTTCAACAGGACATTCAAAGGCCGCATGTATAAATATTTCACCTATAAGAATGGCGGTACATCGATGTTCTCCCGAAACTTGTGAGTGGTTACAAGCGAGCCTATCACCGGAGTATAGAGAGAGCCCCCATTACCGTGACCCAACGCAATGAAGCCCAAGTCCGGCGTGTCTTGTACCCCAGGCAATCGCAGCGAACGACGAAGGAGGTGTACAAGGTCGGGAACCCTGCACGGATCAGTAAAGTCAAAGGTCAATTTGAGAAAAGTTACTTGCCCAACTGGAGCGATGAGCACTTCCTGATTAAACGGCGTCTACCCCGACAACAGCGAGTCTACGAACTGGAAGATCTTCAAGGGGAACCGTTGTTAGGGACGTTTTACGAGACGGAATTATAGCCTGTCGTAAAAACAAAGCAAGACTACTACACGGTGGAGCAGATTTTAAAAACGGAACGTCGAGTGGCAAACTGTTTCATTTCGTCAAATGGCAAGGCTGGCCCAGTTCCTTCAATTCCTGGGTCGCTGCCAACCAGGTGAAACGACTATAAAGCCAGACACCACTGCCGTCATCCTTCGTTCCACGTTCTGTGGTGATTTTGCTAACCCTGCTGAGTGCGTTGTACGGAGGTGTGTTTTACGACGTAGCCTATGTCAGCACGCGACGTAACCAACTGAGAACTCCAGCTGTGAGTGGCAGTGAAACCAGTCTACAGATAGCACCAGTCAACCCCGTATCGAGCCCAGTCATCACAACCACCACACCACGTGTACAAGCTACATCGAGCTCCACACCAAGTATACCCAGTACGTCTGAAAATCCACCGGATTTCATCCCTCACAGTCAACAGACAACGACGATCGACGTTGTACCCACCACCACTTCAGTTCACTCGTACCAAATTTACAAGAGCGGGTTACCACGACAGCGGGTACACCTCGAACCATGGACCCTCGGTGGCAGCATCCCTTCACTTGCGTCAGCGCAGGACCGACGGGTTCCGGCAAAACGAACTTCGTCAGGAAGCCTCTTCAACACGCCGACAGCATAATCACCCCACCCATTGCCCGAGTCGTGTGGTGTTACGGAGAATGGCAGGCAGCGTATGCAGCAATGCCCCACATCACGTTCGTGGAAGGCCTACCCATCGTGGCCGATTTGGAACCGGACGCCTTTGTGGTTCTGGGTGATCTCATGGCGGAGACGGATGCGCGGGTCACCCAACTCTTTACCAAAGGCAACCACCATCGACGGCTCAGCATCATCTACATTGTGCAGAATCTGTTCAGTAAAAACAAAGAACATCGGAACATCAGCTTAAATGCCCACTACCTGGTGGTCTTCAAAGACCCGAGAGATACCACTCAACTGCTGCACCTGGCGAGACAGATGTATCCCGGCCGCACACCGTTTGGTTTGGAAGCTTTTAAAGATGCGACAACCCCTCAGCACGGGTATATGCTCTTCGACCTCAAGCAAGCCAGCCCCGATCACCTTCGACTACGGACCGGCATCTTTCCCGGAGAGACCCACCACGTGTAGATGCAAAAATAAGGTAAACGCGCCCACAGTGGCTCTCTCAGCTGGAGTGTGTGTGTTTGATGACGGGGATAATAAAAAGAATTAATACCACAGCCTGGTTGACTTTGTCTCTGTTCTCTGAGGTAGATAAAAAGAGCAGAGCTGTGGGTTCTGGCATTAGTTGTACATGATGTCTGTGCGAGTACGGAAGCACGCTCCGACGCTCCGTGTATTGAAGACGGCCCCACCCGAGTTGGTCCGAACCATTGTACGCGGTGCGGAACCTGACCTTGTACGCTGTCTGTGCGAGATCGGGTACAACCTGTTAAAAGGCAACGTACCACTGACTCCGGCTCAGAAGACCAAGTTGACCAAGCATAAGACAGGTCTCCGAACCCTAGTCCAGAAGCGAGTCTCTCAAACACAAAAGAAAAAGGTGTTACAGAAAGGCGGCTTTCTCGGGGCCATCTTAACACCGTTGGTCGCTTCCGTGTTGGGTCCAGTATTGGGTGGACTCTTCGGCCGACAATGAACCACACGAAAAAAATGGTCCTCGTGGAACCACGGTTCCTTCAAAACCTCCAATCACTCTATCCTGTTCCATCTACGGTGAAGACCATAAACACCCTCGATGAAGAGATGCAACAGATCTTACAAAGACCGGGGTTAAGCGACAGTGAGAAATTGCAACGGTACAATGAGACGCTTCAACGGTACATGACGTTCATGGACCAATACAAAATCCTCTCTACCGCAGCGACACCACCACCACCACCACCACCACCACGCGATACACCGCCGACCTCAGCACCGCTCCAACAGCCGCCATTACCAGGGGTACCACCCACAGCCCCACAGTGGGTGGAAGACGAAGTGCTGAAGAGTGTACCTGCATCGTTCAAGAAACAAGCTGGCCTGGTATTACAACGGATGAAACAGAATCCTAGCATGACTTGGAATGATAAAGGCGAACTACTGGTACAGAATCAAGTGGTCCCCGGGACCCACATGACGGATTTAGTGAATGACCTGATGCGTCAACGCAGGTCGCACACGGATCCTCGAGGATGGGAGGTCTTCGCTCAAGGCTTGAAAGACATGCATGTGCCACAGGAATTGGTGGGGAACCCCCAGCGCTGGGCTTGAATGCAGCGGACCCAGCAATCGCCGAGTGGCCCACTACCTTCTTGGGAAGCCGAGTGGGAACCGGAGTCACCCCCCAAAACACCACCACAACGGGCACCTTCTTTTCACGCCTTTAAAAAACCACCCTTGATCAAGACACTCCACATCTCCAGAGACGTGACACGTAGCAAGTCACCGCGACGAACACGACGCCGGACACAATTGCCCAAGGCCTGGAATACCTATTAAAACCAACAGCAGCAGCAGGACAGCTCAGTCGCCATGTTTTACCTCACCCTACCCAGTAACAGTTCGTTGGATGTGTTTCCTGACACCACCTTGGCCAAGTACGTCACCCAGTTACCGCAACCGTTGCATTTACCTGGACGATGGGAATGTGGCCTCGAGGATATCCAATACCCTTACTCGTGGTACAACGTCCGAGCCAATGAAGTGTGGTACGAGGTGACCTACGAAGGAAAAGACACCCGACTCACCCTCCCCGAAGGCCAATACGATACTCCCAAGAAGTTCATGCAGGGGCTGTCGAGACTGTTGCATTATAAGGCTCTGCGGGAGGTCACAAAACCTTTCCCTTCAAGAATCACGTGGACTTCGATTACAACGCACACAACGCACAAAATTCGACTGATACGGGCGCCTCCGACCTTCGCCTTGATGGCCACTAACGTAGAGGGGCATGCAGCTGACTATAAGATTGTCAGCCAAGACGCAGTCCTGTATGTCCGAAAAGTGAAACCGAATCCAGCCGTTCAATTGGGACACCTCAAAGCCTTTGAAACAAAACCAGCCCAGTACCCTATCCGACGTGTGCAAACCAAAGTGTTCTCTGTGTCTGCTGGAAATATGAGCGCCAACAAAGAAAACCTGTTCCTGGGGGAACTACCCAAGCGATTGATCCTGGCCTGTGTGGAAAATACCAGTTTCAGCGGAGCCTACCCAGAGAACCCGTTTGACTTTAAACATTTCGGCATCAACTTTGTGGCCCTGCATGTGGATGGACAACAGGTCCCAGCCACGGCCTTAACACCGAACTTTGGGCGCGCGAATTTCATTCGAGCCTATCAGAGCCTGTTTACAGCCACCGGTCGAATCACCCAGGACGAAGGGAATATGATCAGTCGGGAGGACTACGCGAACGGATACACGTTGTTCTGTTTCGATCTGACCCCCACCTTAGAGAACGACCATCAGCTGGCCCTCACCAAGCAAGGCAATTTACGGTTGGAAATCCACTTTGCACGAGCCCTCCGGAGCACCGTCAATGTGATCTGCTACGCCGAGTTTGACAACATCATTCAAGTGGACAAGGCGCGCAATGTCCTGTGTGACTTCTCCACCTAACATGGATACAGACCAGATAACCACCGTGCTGGAGAATGACCCAGAGACACGTATGGTCTTTCAAGGGGTGTTCGCCCGAGATGTGTTCCCATTAGACCGTATGTATCCTGCTGCTTACGTTCTCAACACGGACCCGATGGATCGGCCCGGTGAACATTGGGTGGGCGTGTACTTGACAGAACAGCAGGGCGAATACTTTGACCCGTACGGCCTACCACCCCTCCATCCCGATTTAACAGACTTCATGGATCAAGGCACAGAGACGTGGTGTTGGAACAGTCAAACCTTGCAGAGCCTGACCAGTAGCGTGTGCGGACAATATTGCTTGTTTTACCTGTACCATCGATGCCGGGGAAGAACCTTATCTACCATCGTACAGATGTTTGACGAGTAACCCAAGGCCGAGGACCGCGATGTACTAGTATATGACTGGGCCGCCCATCATTTCATTGCACAAGCCCCGTTCTGGGCTTAAGTTCTTTCAATGTACAAGCCCTCTGTTCTGGGCTTAAGTTCTTTCAATGTTCAAGACCGCTGTTCTGGGCTTAAGTTCTATCGATTTCAATGTACAAGCCCCCTGTTCTGGGCTTCAGTTTTCACGTGGTTGTTCTCACGTTGTTGTTGGTAGTTATTGCTGAATAAAAAACAAAATGAGATGTCACAAAAAAAAACCTGTCTTGTGTGTTTTCTATATGAGCATAATGCACGAAGGCTATAACAGGCATGTGGGGATTCGGTGAAACTGGTTTTGAACACCGTGGATAAAGTAGCCAATCAGTGGCCTAGGATAATCCGAAATTCACCCGCTCAGGCGTGCGGCCGGATAAGCCGCGCGCGCGCGCGCTGAGGCCGGAGTAACCCGTCGGGGCGGGGCGGGGCGTGCCGGGTCGGGCCGGGCCGGGCCGGGGAAAACTTGGATGTTGAAAATCCGGACCCTACGTGTAAGGGAAAATTGGAACTCTTCTGGGTTCGGAGGTAGTTTTAGTGAAACCGGAAGTGACGTCGGTTCGCAGAACCCACACCACCAAACCACAACCACGGACCCATAGTGGTTGGTCAAACACACACCCACGCATCCCCAAAATGCCTGCTTTCTATACTATGACCAGACTGCGCATGCGCAGACCATTGAACACGGACGAGCCATTAGCACAGTCGGATGCTCCTCCACGAGAGCTTCAAAATAAGACCTCATACGACTCCATCGGACCAATAGGGGCTCACCTAGACCCCAAAATGTCTATTTCCATACACTTTGTCTACTGCGCATGCGCAGAATGACGTCAATTCCACGTCACACCCATTCCGTCGGATGCTCCTTCACGAATGCTTCACATTGATACCTCATACGACTCCATCGGACCACTAGGGGCCCACCTAGACCCCAAAACGTCTATTTCCATAAACTTTGTCAACTGCGCATGCGCAGAATGACGTCAGTTCCACGTCACACCCATCCCGTCGGATGCCCCTTCACGAATGCTTCACTTTGACACCTCACTCGATCCAATCGGTAGACTAGGGACCCCCCTCGCCCCTGAAGATTGCCGGAGAATGGCGGAGAATTTGGGACTACTTTTTGTCCGCGGAGGCAGACCGCATCACCACCAGATCGCATCACCGCGGAGGAATACACACGTCCGATTCAGGCATACCGGAAGTGACGTCATACATGACGTCACAACACTCCTGCGCACACCGCCACATGACCGCCACAAAATCGCCATACCTGCGTACAAGACCGGAAGTGACGTCATACCTGCGCACAACACTCCCGCGCACACTCACTCCACAATTCCTGCGCATGCGCAGTGACGAGCCAGAGCCTCGAAATGCTCTTACATTACTGCTCACATTTAAATCTAATTCTTATTGTTTATGGTCCATTGTGGGTATTCAAGACAATTTGATGGAAAATAATTTCAGCATAAAATATCGTATTTATGATACAGGAAATGTCGCATCTTTTTTTAGATATACAGGAATAATCAGTATTGGAATCAATAAAACCAGGAGAAAGACAAACACGAGCTTTTTGTGTATACACGTTTCAGGTCTTCAAAGTCACTCCTTTGGACTATTTTTGTTGTATATTCTAAAATATAATGAAATGGGTATTAATCAAACTTGTGTATATAACAGAGGACTTAAGCCAGAAATATAAATGTCACTTCGACTGGATTCGAGGATGTTAGAGGAACACACTGATCTATGTGTATCGTAATTAAAAAATTATTTGGGAGAATGAAAAACTTATTATGCCCCTCCCCCACCCTCCACCTTAAACTTTCTCCATTATCTCCAGAACGACCAAAAAAAATGGAAGCTGACCCTCGGTGATTTTTTAGTTTATAATATTGGGGTCATTTTGAGCCTACATGTATAACCCCCCGGGTAGAAGATCATCTGAAGATTCAAGATGGCCGCCATGTGGGGCACAAGAAAAGTGATGTTTCCGTCATTCTTCTTCAAAATTCCATACTTTTCTCCGAGGAAAATTGGACAAAAGCTATTTTATTTCACATCAGACTATTATTTACAAATTTATCACGCAGTTTTTGCACAAAAAACCCCACATCAATAAAAAAGTCGAAAAATTAGCCCGAACAATCGACCAAAAAATGCCTGTCTTGAAGATGACGTCACTGTGACGTCATCAAAGCGACCATCTTGGATTTGTTTACATTTTCCAGCAGGGCTTGACCCAGGGGTATAGTGTGGGAAGTTTCAGCTCCTAGCTATTTATTTAGAAATATTTATGGGGGAGGTCAACTTGCCCCACCCCCAGTCCTGGACAGGTTCCAAAAAGCCCAGTTTTTATAGGGTTAAACCATGACGCATTAAGAATAGGACAGCGCCCTGAGTAACAACGCCCTAGGAAAATAACGTCCAAAAACAGAATATTAAACCCGAAATAGACCAGACGCGAAACTTAAAAGATCCCTCCGAATTGCCAACTGTGTAACACAGAATATGACCATTTGACTCATACAAAGTAGGGCGTAGTCTGCCATCCTGTATACTCTGATACACTCTCCAAGCACTGTTACGGGCGCCAACTTATAATACGTTTACAGACACAGATTTCTGGAAATCCCGCCCAGTTCTGCTAGTTATTTTTCTGGACGACTTTGTGCATCATGGGGTACAAAGACAAAGGAATCCACCAGGCGATTACGAGTGCACTGAACTTACATATTTACCAATATAATCTGACTGACTGAAATATATCTACGAACTTGTATATCTCCCAATCGATATTTTTTATAATACCGTGTCTATCACTGCTATCTATTTGTCATTTATTTATTTACTTTAAATATCTCGCTTGTAAAGATCTCAACTGAACAAAGAAATTTAATATGAAATATAAATACAGAATTGTGCTGATGGACGGCGAAATCCGATCGGGAAGCGGTCCTTAGTTCAACAACTCATGCAGCCATACACGTCGGTCCATATTGGGCAGTCACGGTACTATGTATCCATTCGTTCTGCTATATATGGTCTATACGTTATGCTATCCATCCGTTGTGCCCAGCCATGGTATGCTATATGGTATATGGTATACTATATGTTCATTCGTTGTAAAATATGCGCCAGAAGCTCAACCATGGTTTAGTATATATGTCCATCCGTTGTGCTACATGTATATGCACCAGAAGCCGAGCCATGGTATACTACGTATGTCCATCCGTTGTATATCCTCCAAAAACCCAGCCATGGTATATTATATGTCCATCCGTTGTGAAATATGCCCAGCCATGGTATACTATGTGTCCATCCGTTGCGCTACAGGTAGGCCTGTACTGGAAGCTCAGCCATGGTGATATATGTCTAGCCATGTTGCAACATATATACACGTTCAAAACTATTTTAAGTGTCGAAACTTACTCGTAAAGTGTTGAAATAACCCTTTCAGTGTGTCCACAGCACTTAAAGAGCAGTCCCTGTGGGCACACTTAAAGGGTTATTTTAACACTTTACGAGTAAGTTTCAACACTTTGGTTTTAAGCGTGTATGTACCAGTATAGCGCATCCATAGTGCTATGTGTCCAGCCGTTGCGCAATATGGCCAGCCGTGGTACAATATGTCCAGCCGTGGCGCAATATGGCCAGCCGTGGCGCAATATGGCCAGCCGTGGTACAATATGTCCAGCCGTGGCGCAATATGGTCAGCCGTGGCGCAATATGGCCAGCCATGGTACAATATGTCCAGCCGTTGTTTCAGAACTAATTCCAGCCATGGTGATTAATCCAGCTATAGCGTTGTATGTTCAGTCATGTTGCTGTATGTCCATTCACGATATATCCTCAACCCCGATGTTATGCACACAGCCATGGTGTTGCACGTATCAGAAGCCCGGTCATGGCGTCATATTCAGTCATGGTGATTTTTGCCCGGACGTGTAAATATGCTATTCGTATGAACCCCAGCTATGGTGCTGTATACACCCAGTCATCGTACCAAAAGTCTAGCTATGGTCACACATAGTAGAATTCCAGCCAAAGTGCTAAATGTCCTTCCTTTGAGAGTAACAGTTGTAGTCTATATACAAATAAGTAGTTCTAGATTCATGTTTTAGTTATCTTCATTGTCGCCATGTTGAAGTATCAAACTGGTATTCACGCGTTACAGGTTGACGAGGTACTTTCGTATGGTCTGCACTTGTACTTGATAAGATCTCAGCGTACAACCTCGTTCTCAAGGGCCATTTCTGAAATGAGAATAGAGGCCTAATATACTGTATTTAACATTATAGACATTATAGACAATCTTCTGAGCTATACTCCACGAAAACATATATAATGGTAAGCTTTCGACTCTCATGAAGGAACCTTTATCAAATGAACATGTTTGAGGGGGTTTTGTACGATATTCTTAATTATTCTTATTAGTATTTAATAATTATTACGGTATTTTAATTATTCTTATTTAGTATTTCATAATAATTATTACGGTATTCTTAATTATTCTGATTAGTATTTCATAATTATTACGGTATTCTTAATTATTCTTATTGGTATTTCATAATTATTAAAGGGAGTTCATAAATACCTGCACACATTTGCAGTGAATTTGATATTTATATTTGTAATGTATATGCGATTGCGAAAATAATTATCAGAATTTGTGGCGTATTTTACAGTTACTCTATGGAAGGTCAGTTATCTGTAATTTCTTTGATGATATATCTTGCGATATTTTCTTAATAAGAAATTAGGGAAGGGTAGGATTTTCCTGAATAAGAATTCCTTTGAGTGATAAATATAACCAATTTGTTATCCATGAATATTCTTGTGTTGTAACTTGTCTGTAGTAGCATGTGTTTCACATTTTAAGTCGAAAACCTTTTAAGATATTGTACGCAAACTAAGCAATACAACACTTTACAATGCTGAATAACCCTTATAAGAGTGTTGCATTGCTCCAGATGCAGCACTTTTTTTTCAAAACTTTCCGCGAGTGTTTCAAATGTAACACTTTATATAATGTTATCACTTCTCGGACATTTATAATGGTAAATACGCCACTTTCATTTTAACACTTTCTGGGAGTGTATTAATATTCATACACCCTCATGCTACTCTAATTATAATATTAGTATTCATATACTCTCTTGCTACTCTATAATAGAGTGCGTGATAGTAAGATTTACTGTCATTTTCAACAATTTTTCAATCATATATATGTATAATAGAGTAGCAGGAGGGTATATGAAAATTAATATCATAATTAATAACTGACCAATGGTCAACAAGTGTTAGGTGCAATTCTAAATATTCGACTGTTACGATTTGATTTTCGGATTCTAGATTTCGAACTTAATTTCTAAATTGTACAGGAGATGCCGGATAAATTATACTGAGATTTCAGAACTAATTTCTGCTTCTACCTGAAAACGAACTGAACCAAACGCATGGAGTTCCAAATACATTGTAGAGCATCAAAAATGCATCCATTTAATTGTCAATATAGATTATATCCATCACCAGGCTTTCACGACTTTACACTCGTCTATTTCTCTATTCGGTTACGTCTCTAGTCCTTTCTTTAATTTTGTTTTGTTTTGAAGACTGAAATAAAACTTGACAGTGGGGAGAAACAAAATCCTGCAGTGTCTCATTCTATGGGAAAAGTTCTGATAAAGGAGGAGTGTCAGGATCTGAAATAATAGATACCGTGACTGTTTTCTGGTACATACACGGTGTGGATATCCAACAGAGAGGAATGGTGATGACTTTCATTGTCCTGCTGGGTGTAAATATTGACAAAAGCTGGTGGTAAGAAACCTCAACTTCTCATACCGTGTCCTTATCAGCTCGGTGTCAAACAGAACACATACGCCTTTCAGCAGCTATTCATATCTGCGAGTCTAGTCAGGCTGTGCCATGAGATGACTAAAGAGTGCATGGCTGAGTCTACATTGTATTTGTATAGGAAGACAATGTTTTCTTTTTACACTCAGCGATTGGTGATTTCTACGACGCCCCGTTAGTTCCACAGTAAATACAAATTGAGATCCTGAACACTGTCATGAGGATTGGGGATTGTGACGGATCCAAAGAGTTTGGGTCAAATTATATTTTGACCCAAATATTTTGGGTCATTTTGACCCAACTATTTTAAGTACGTCACGTTTATACTCAAAAATTCTGACAGTGTAATGGGTTGTAATGAATTTCTAATTGGTCATAATGGGTTAACTAATTAACTAAGAGGGGTTGCAAGAAGCGTAGGCCTACACTGTGCAAATCGAAATCAGAACACACTAGCCTCTGCAAATATTAAGTAAAAGGTAAAACAGCTTCAGTACGGTATATATTTAACCGATTATGAAATTATTATTATTGGGCCTATTATACATCATATATCATGTGTATAATTATCGAAGATAAAACACATGAAAAAGAATTTCAAAATGTTGATTGTGTTTTTAAACGGATTCAGCGCGTTATCTAATAAGAATATATCATCAGTTCGACCTGGTACAAATGGAATCACCAAATAAGAATCTGCGAAAAAAAAGAAACCGAATGTAACTTGTATTTCCAGAACAACGATTCGAAATGTAGCTTTGCGTCATGCGATCATTTCATAGGTGATAGTATATGAAATCATATAATGCACATATCGAGAGGGTTCTTCGAACATGTGTAAGATTGCGTGGCCGAAAATTTATATGCAAACATGTCCGAAAATCCCTTTTCAGCTGAATTAATGCTTCCAGTCTGACTTTGAGTACTGACGAGTTAGCAATATAGCGGACTTTCAAGGATCACAAATTCCTTATACAAATCTAGTCCTATTCTTTCAATTACCATTGAATATATAGTGAACATACTTGAATTCTTGGTGTCATCCCGAGCTCAATCCGATATGTTTGAGACTAATAAGATGATCAACGTTTGACTGTTGAAAATCTTATTTTAGAACTGTAGTTACATGTACCATATCAAAGGATTACGACAAGATGAAATTCCGCGTACCATGGGAGCTATATACATTTTTATTTCTGTCCAAAAACATTAAGTTTGGAGCATTGTGTAGTCTAAAATTTATATCAATAATGCACATATTAATGAGACCCAAAAGTGAACATATACGATTTTTTTTCACTTTCGGGCTTTGCACAATACTTTTTGTCTTCTAAATTTCAACAAAAACACATCTTGAACCAAAACAGAATTATCACAAATGAAAGTTTAATCTATTGCAAAGTATAAAATATTAAAATTAATTTGATTCAAGAACCTCTCATGCATTGAATTTGTATCCCATTAACATGCGCGTTATGGATATTTTCGGACTAGCTTCTCTTGCGTATAAGCACCTTTTTACTCTATACAATACGCAAAACTTGATTTTTTGTTAAAGAAATTACACTGACATCAACGTAATTGGAATGCGAAACTATCAACTGTAATGTTACAGAAAAGATAATATACCATTTTGTCTGAGCATATAGCCCACAAACAAAACTTTGAAATCCAATTTAACGGCAAGCGCTTAATTTGGGAATCACATATACCTCTTACAGCAAAATATTTTCGCGTAGACTTTGACGATAAAATGTAGATAGTATGTAGATTTTGAGATATATTACCCCCATACTCTTCATCAGCATAAAATCAATATGATTAAAAACAGATCCGAAACCGATTCTCTAACAATAGAGTGTCGATTTCTGGATCGGTTTTTAATCAGATTCGCATAAAACATGAATTTGAAAACATGTGACAAGTTGTAGAAGGTATATCAATTGTATGTCACAAATGCTTACTGCATGATATAATAACAAGTTTCAAAACTTTGGCAGAGTATATCCAATTGTTTATACATATTTGTATTGTGATAGAGGATGAGACATGATCGATTGGCCATCTGCATCAATCACATCTTCCATTGATACTTATAAATTAATTAGGCTGGTGAAATTCGAAGGCTGGTGAAGGAGTCACTGTGTGTACTTTAAGAACACCCTTAAGAAATCGACCAAAAAGTGTGTCCTTCTGTGATTTCGTCAGTCAACCCTTTATTGTTTCGTACGATTCATACCTTGACAGGATGCATGAATCCTTGAACGGTGAACGGTAAACCTGCGAGAGATTCCTCATTTAGTGTCCTCATAAGGTGGGAGATATAGGTTGTGGCCAACACGAGTACGTCCAGTTTGGAGAGTTTCGTGTCGGGAGGAACCGCTGGTAAGGTCTGCTGGAGTTCCAAGAAAGCTGTCCGCAATGTCTTCACCCTGGATCGTTCACGGGCGGCATTTGTGTTGCATGGTCTCCCACGTTTTCGAGGGGGAAATGTCCCAGATGTCAATTTTCCATCTAGAGCCCTTGTCTCAATTTTCCTCTCAGATTCAACGATAATCTCGTTTTGTTCTTCCATATTAATTTCGAAAGCTGATGGGAAACTTATCACAATTACGTAAGCGAGTGAATGAAAAAATAAATAAACCTGCAAACAGTCAGCTTCTGGAAGGAAAATACTGTGAGTCTTCACAGAAATGATTCCTGGGTGATAAAGCTTCCAAATAGACCCGACAAGAAGTTCCACGGGTCTACAATGAGATACAACGGAACAAATATAGCAGTTTGGATTTCGAACATACCTATATCTCGATAGGTTTGTAATGTCTGACTGTCAAGGAATCAAACCGGAAAGCACCTGCTATGTTTAAACGTCGATTCCGTGGAACTTTATACTCCACTTGTTGGGGTGTCCCGTTAGTTAAGGAGGCTGTTCCGGTCATAACACAAAGTTTCAAGTGGGTAGAACAGATTTACAATAAGACGTATAGAAGAGTCCAGAAATACTACATCGAATCAAATACCAGAATCATCCGTTAAAACTCCTAAATAATTAGATTGGAATCAGTGACCAATCTATTTCGATTGAAACTCAATATAATAGATTGTAAAGATTAGATCTTGTCCATAATTCCAATCTGCTCAGATTAAAATGTCAATCTTCCTGTGCGACTGAAATTATGTTCAATCTATTAGATTGAAACAGAATTGTAAACTGAAAACTTAATCCAATAGATCCTAATAAACTTAAATTTTCAATCTAATAGATTGATTTTCAATCGGATTAGATTGGTCACTAATTCCAACCTATTTCGCCATTTTCTTTCGGTACAAATAGTTTCTTTCGAAAAAAGGAATTTCATTTCTAACGTGATGTGTCTGTCATCCGCACGTGTTCGAGAGATCGTCAGTCGAAATGTTATATTAACACCTCTACTAAAATAGACAATTTGAATCAGTGTGCGAGAAATGAAGCATCGAGTTCACCGAGGCGATATCTTGGCGTAGATGCAACGGTTGTCAAAACAACTTGATATTCGGGTTATTCTGCTAATGACATCTAGAGCGGCTATGAACAACTTGGCGGAAAACAAATCCGAGAAAAGGCGATCACCACCGACTATATATGTACTTCTTCGGAGGCAAACGCGCCCAGGCAAGTCCGTCGAGATTGGATTTGACTGGGTTAGCGTAGATGTGTATCTGTATGAATATTTTAGATTAATCCTCTTTCTGGATGATGGGGAGCATTATTTACTGATTCAAAACCGTTACTCTACCTACACATTTAATAGATGCAGAAACTTAATTCCAATTTGTTCTAATTGCTAATTGTTTACGCCCACTTGTTTGAAACAGCGAATCCGGAGTTGGACGCTTCATGCTCTGGATCATCTTCACATATCAAGTTAAATACCACACTAATGTTCCATCACTTACCTTGACCTACCGAATGAGGTAAATTCTTCAAACAGAGTGAGTGAGTGAGTAGGATTTAAAGTCGTTTTCAACATGTTTTTAGTCATATAACGACGGTGCCTACATCTGCCAGAATACGAGAGTGTCCCCAGTTTCTATTATCCTGGACACTGATCAGCCCAGCCAGTACAGCACCCGGCCACCCTTCAAACAGAAAAGGCATGTTATGTGATAGCCAATGAAAATAGGAACCGAACGACATCGTGCAGCGAAGGGTTTCTCTGAACACCAAATATGGCAAGCGATGATTGTATGATTGCACGTTTTCTTCGAATAGACAATCAAAATTGTAGAATATACAGGGCACTTCTGTTTGTGTCCCCGAGTATGGACGGTGATATTTATATAGAACTATAGGATATCACCTCACCGTAACTATAGGATATCACCTCACCGTAACTATAGGATATCATCTCACCGTATTCTGAAGAGAAATCATTTGATCAAGGCGAGTATACGTGGTGTGTAGTGTTTGACTTGGTGTGTGAAGTTTGTTCAAGACAGTACTCGCTTGGCGTTGATGCCAGGTCTTCTGGATGATTCTTGTCACACAGCTCCCTACTATTCTCCCGTTGACAGAGTTTGTAACCTCCTATAATACTGTCGGTGTAACACTCGCTGACTGCACTGTGCAGAAAAATGCGGCGCGCATGCGCATTCGATTTGATCAACACAACATACGCAACACAGTATGTACATGTAACTGCACGAGAAAGATAGGAAATGCATCCAGCATATGTTCTAAAAGAGTTAACAAGTTTTATACTTAATAAGTACACATGGACACACGGCACGTCTTGTTTATTAACGTCACTTTCAACTACATTTCATTCATATCACGACGTTGGGTCCTATTCCTTTTCACACCCGGGAGGAGTGGGGGGATTTGGTTTAATGTCACACTCAATGCTGTTTCACTCATATGATGACAGTCACTTTGGATGGTGGAGGAAGCCTGAGTACCCGGAGAGAACCACCGCCCGTCGGTAAGTAACTGACAAACTTCCACACATGGACAAGCTATGCTCGAACCCGTGCCAGTTCAGCGGTGTGAGGCTAGCGATCATCAGCGCAACTCCAAAGACCACTGGGCCATCGAGGGCACCTTCACACCCGGGAACCCCACAGGTAGAGTCCTAAGCCTTTTCACACCCTGGGACCCCACGCTGTGAAATGCGCAGCCCACTCCGCTCCGATTACAAGCAGACGATACCGATTGGCAGAGAGCCATGCGCACAAAAGTATTAACTCCAGTGCAATCAGAGGGTGCATATGCCAGCAGGAGACAAACAATCTGATGCCATGAGAATGCTCCCTATGCGCTCGTGGGGGGAATGTGTTGAACTGACAAAAAGTAGGCTTGACTGAAAATCATTTCCAGTTGTTAGTTCTGTGGTACACTACTGAACAATGAGTTTGAATCAGTCTAACATTAGGCCACTACGTTTTCTACAAGTAATTTGTTCAAAGACATGGTTATCGGTTTTCCTGTCTTCGAATGCTCATCAACGATTTGTCGAGTCTTCAGTTTGAGTTAACATTTTAAAAGAAATTGTGCACTAATAGCATCCGACTAACCGATGGTGCCACCTGGGTTAAGTGGGCAGGGAATGCTTATTTTGCCAACATTACCAAACATTTAGTTATTGCTCGAGTTGAGAACACATCATTGGTGTGAAGAGTTTGAAGATTCTGCTGCTTCTACCACTGTTTTCTCTCACAGTCAAGGTAAACAGAATTTAAGTGGCCAGCCCGCTGTCTCCGCCTAGACCGCTCGGGGCGTTCGACAACGATGAACTTCCTCCAGTCTCGGAATACGCATCACTTGGAGGAACGCCCGCGGAGAACAGATTGCCGAGTTACTTCGCCTGCTACAATGTAAAAACAACTTTTCTTTCCATCATTCGATAGCTTAGCTTTTCAATTCCACCCTCTAAGATTAAGTTTGACACTGATGCATACCCAATTCCAAACTCGTCCGGACTATTTTATTCTATGGGAAATGGACACCAAGAAAGAAAAAGTTGTTGATATTCTAACACGGTCTCTGGATATAACTGTTCGGGGCCAAAGCACACAGAGGAAATAGATCAGTGTCATTTTGAGTTGTTTCGAAAAAGTACACAGTATAGAGATCTCCAGGAGTATTTGGGTGTGCCTGTTCATGCAAACAATTTCAGATGTTTAATACAGAAAAAGACTCTACCCTAGGTTAGAGGGATTCGATCTTTAGGTAAACCAAGATGGTAAATCAGGAGAATACCATCTGGACGTAACGCTAAGAAAACTTCTTGCGAAATGTTCGCCGATATTCCACGACATCCAATAATAAGCCCATCACGGCAATTTCTCCCATTTCACTTTGACTATGATTGACGTTTAGATCACGGATATATTAACACCTTCGTATGGCACGATCTTTTGGCCAAAAAAGCACTTAAAACACAAATAGTCTTTGAGCTGAAGGCAAGCAACCATTATAGCAGCCTATTTATTTCATTTTTTTACAGACACTAACATAAAGTGAAGACATTTAACAGCTACATAAATTTGCAAACTATCTTCAATACAACCATTCATTTTAAGAAAGTATTTAAATAATTCTGACTGCAAAAATGCCCATGAACATTTGATCGCCAATTGGACCATGTATGATACTCTACGAAACACATTAACTTCAAAAAGAATTGAAACAAAAACACAGTATAAACAATTCCGGTGTACAAGTAACACAAAAAGTATATAAAAATACGTAATACAAAGACATATACGCATACTGTACGCAACATTTGTAGTTTCAACAGCACTCCAACTGTTCATTGTAGCGTATACACGTGGTGAGATGGATAAAAGCGAAGACAGTTTAACAATTTATATTTAATTGTTATACTAATAGCGGCCGACTCAAATGCGCCTTAAAACAATTGTAATATTTCATATTATCTATTGAAATAATGTAATTGCCGGAGGATCATTTCTAACTGACACTACAAATGTACGAGACAGACTGTCTGAGAAACCATGATAATTACAGGAAAGTCTCTGTGAGAACATATATATATTGTGTATGGTATTCCAAGTCGCATCATCTTACAGATGATCAAACACATTCTCCATCGTTGAGTTGGCATATAATTATACTTATTCAAAATTCCTCTAAGTTCCCATTCAATCCCGCATATCAAGTAAAATAAAACTAATGTAACTCTTGGTTAACTTTTCGCCACAGCTCTGAAACAAACGCAAAAAAGGAAGCTGAATGTTCAATTTCATGGGTATTTTGAACCTTTTAGCATAATTCTACATACATATAATATACAGGGAATCATGAATAAATTCAAAATGGCAACAATGATGGGTCCTCAGACATTTACATTTTAAAATTTATATATCTTCATATTTGGGACATTCTCTGGTTTTCCTCAGGGTTATTGATTTAAGTGAGAACATCACGTTATTTCCATGTTCTTATGGACCAATAACATGTAAGCTGAATTAAGACATTTTTGTTTTATCACGGACCAAATTTCCTAGTAAGTCTTCAGACGTCCCAAAATATAGAACAAAAATAAAGAAAATAGTGATATCTAACACAGAGGGCAAACTTATTAATTCAAGACTAAGAAAAAAGTTCTCAAACTCGCTGAGCGACGAGTACAGATGAACAGTTTGTGTTGATCTGGTTAAGTTGATCCAGGGTTAAAATCGAATGGGAGAAAACAATAAGGCAACACCTTTGACGATATGTCAAAGGTGATGAGAGTTCACTGGAACACAAAAGTGCAAGCACTGATAACAGTTACTGGTCTTGAACAGTTAACACAAAAAGGAAAGGTCAAGACGGCGGCACAAGTAACTGCAGAAATAAACCTTACATAGCGGTAGTAATTGTCAGATCGGATAGGTACAGTTAATTGCACAGGAGGAATTGGTATACTGGTAATAGCTATAACAGTCTCTTTTTGGTCTTTTTCTTTTAGGCGCTATCCCAAGTGTTGGACAGTTTGAAACGCAATCCCCCATTGCGGTTAAGAGAAGGACACTCAACGCGTTCCCAGATAGCCTCTTTAACCCCACGTTCGAAGAACCGTTCTTCTCGATCCAGAATTAAGACGTCTTGGTTGGTGAAGACATGTCCCGTGTCACACATGTGCCGGAACACCGCTGAATCGTTGCCGTTGGATGTGGCTCTGCGATGTTGAGACATACGCTTTTTCAGGGGTTGTTGCGTCTCTCCTATGTATCGTGTCTCATTACTACACGAAATGAAACGAATCAGATTGGATAAATTCCTTGCAGACGAACCCCAAGAATATTTCCCATCTCTACCCCAATTTCCCATCCCCTCCTGGATATGGGACTGGAAAGGACTGATTTAACTTAATCTAGTCTACTGATATTTTTAAAGAGTGAGTGAGTGATTAGCATTTAATGTCACTTTCAACAATATTCCAGTCATATTGGGACGAACAAACTATTTTTTTTTGCTTCAATCTTTGAAGCAACATGGAACCAGACACACGTCATCCGCCCAATATAGTCCGACTAGCAGCCCCTACAAGATATTTTATAATACTGATTTCTATTGAATGTAGATGGAAATCAGTATTATAAAATATCTTGCAGGGGCTGCGTGTCGGACTAACCCAAGACAGCACAAAACTCATAGACAGGACGCTTAAATCGCTGCAATAAAGTACAATTACCGTGCTAGACATCACATTATCAAGATCCTGTCGTTTCTCAGCAAAATGCATTGAACATGTTGAAGCAAGAAGAACCGGTGCCCACCGGTCCCACAAACCAACTGCGCTATTTTTAAAGAAGAGTTTAGTGACCATCCACTTTTATCACGTATTTATCAAGTATACAAATACATGCAAGATGAGGAAATATATCAACAAACAGTATGGTGACCCTGGTCCTACTGTTTTTATTTAACTGTTTATCGCATCTTAGCCTGACGAGTTATAACTGCAAGATTAAGCACATTTTCAATTTAAATAGTAAACATTTATAAACAATGTTTCTATTTATTAACAAATCAAACCTGTTTCAATTCTATGCCTAATTAATCTCCGTCAGGAAGATATACAACGTAGAAAACGGAAGTTAAACTCAAAAGTTAGCTCCCCTTGCGGAGAATCGTCCGCCAGGGGAACTCCCATCCACTCCAGCAGGATTACTATAAAGGGTCTGCACAAACCATTATCGTCCTCTTTTCTCATAATAATAACCGAGACCAGTAGTGTTTGAGGCCGGCATGAAGGGACGGAGGGAGGGACAATCAAATTGAAACAGGTTTGATTTGTTAATAAATAGAAACATTGTTTATAAATGTTTACTTTTTATGTCACAAATAAACCTGTTTCAATTCTATGCCATAGTACCAACATATGGAGGAGGGAATCTCGGCCTTGTGGTAACTCCCATAGCAGACTAGTAATCGCTGGATTGACACAGACATGGATATCAAATCGAGACATTAACTCCACAAATTAACTCTGGCCGTAGTTGCATAGAGTAATTGGAGAAACTGATACAGTTTACTTATCTTCAGATTGTCTCCATCCATGAAGCTGTGCTCGTGGTGTGGTACAGCAATCCAACCAAGATTATTCCTCGTGTGCCTTCGGCCGCTTAGATAGGTCCTCTTGGTAGGCACTGTATGATACTGCAATGGTACTCTCTAACCCAAGCGTTGAACATACAGGGCGATACTTGGTCTGACCATAAGTATTCTGAGGGACACTCCAACTTAGAGGGCCACCAAGACCACACCACTCTCAGTAACAAGCACCCTCAGGACAATTCACCATTCTAGGAGAGATGAGAAGAACACGCTGGAATTGTCGTGCAAGTTCGCTGGATCCCGAAGCTCGTCGTCAACCCTCTGTACTTGCATCACTAATGTTGACCCTAGGCCTGGAGCAGGTGTTCTTTTTGGGAAGACTGGCCAGGGACCCAGCTGAGAGATCTAGAAGGAAGTCAGTTTCTGAAAGACACAAGCAAAGTGCTGTTAAGGTAAAGTTTTTATTACTCACCATAGTGTCAGGCCTTTATAATGCTGCTGCATTCCTGGCTGGCCATCTGACATATTTCTTCCTTCTAGCATGTAATGAATGGTGAAGATGATACAGCAAGTTGTCTGATTTGCTGCGATGATCCAAAATGCCGCCCCCCCCCCCCTTTTGAATTTTTTTACTTGACCACGAATTGGGCGGCTACCAGAGGCCCAAGTGTGGTCATACTATCTGAGTGAACTGACATATCTCTCAGATAGAAGTTGGTGAACGTGGAGTTCGTCGTCCAGGCACAAGACTGGACAATGTCATGGAGGGACAAGTTCTTCCATAAAGGCCAAGATGAAGCTATGGCCCGGATCTCATGAGAAGAAGCGTTAGACAACAGTGGAGGGGCTTCAATGGCCAGTTGATAAGACCACTTAATGGTTTTACTCAGCCATGCGGCAATGGTATTTTTTGTAATGTCACACTTGGCAGAAGGGCGAAGAGACAGAAACAATAGGCGCCGAGAGCCGCGAACGGAGTCAGTACGTGTAAGATAGTGACGTATGGCTCGAACGGGACATAGCAGAAGATCGTTCTCAAGACCATGTACAAAGTCTGATAACGCAGGAATGGAGTACGAGCGTTGAGCGCACGGACCTGAACGAACAGATTCATTTTTGGCGATAAATTCAGGGATGGGCCGAAAAGAAATGCAGGACCAATCCGCTGTCCAGGTCATGGACGATCTTTCAAGAGCGTGGAGTTCAGACACTCTGGAGGCCAAAGCGAACGCCGCCAAGAAGGCCGTCTTATAAGACACAGCTTTAATAGACGCGGACCCCAAGGGTTCAAAGGGTGGATGAATCAGAGCACACAGAACCACACCGATATCCCACTTCGGTAACAGTTGGCGAGTACGACGCGACTGTAAGGCGAAGGCGCGAATTAGCGCAGATATGTTATCATTAAGGCTAATGTCAGTACCCGAAGTAAGCCGTAATACCCTAGCCAAAGCAGATCGATACCCCTCGATGGTGGTGATTTGAAACTTCTTATCCCGGTGGAGGTGAAGGAGGAAGTCCGCTACTAGGGAAACAGAGGCAGAGTTGGGATCGGCATCATGTTGTCGGCACCAGGAGACGAAATAGGCCCATTTCGCCTGATAGAGCTGCGATGTGGAGGATCGGTTGGCTGAAACCATCGTCCGTGCAACCTCTGCTGAAAATCCTTGGAGAGAGAGTGCACTCTGGATAGTCTGCAAACGTGTAGGTTGAGCCACCGCGGGTTGTGATGGAGAATCCCGTGCGGTTGACATAACAGGCTGGGCCAAACTGGGAGACATCGTGGTGGGGCAGTGAGGAGCGGAACCAGGATCGGAAACCACTGTCGGCCACCACGGAACTACTAGCAGAATGATGCAGTCGTGTTGAGAGATCTTTTGAAGAACCTCCAGAATCAGGGCCATTGGTGGGTAGGCATAAGCTAGGAAGTTGTCCCAGTTGATAGATAGAGCGTCGATGGCGAAGGCTTGAGGGTCCAGAATCGGACTGACGAACAGGGCTAACTGGGCGTTGTTCCTTGTCGCAAACAAATCGATCAAAGGTGGTTCCCAAATGTTGCAAATTTGCTTGAACACCTCTCGATGAAGTTGCCACTCTGTCTGAAGGACGGTGTCCGGCCTGGACAAGCTGTCCGCTAAAACATTGAGACGACCAGGAACATGGCGAGCATGGATGTGACAATGATGACTGCGCGCCCAGTCGTACAGATTCCACACCAGATGAAACATTGATAGAGATCGGGTGGTACCCATCTTGTTGATGTGGGCAATAACCGTGGAGTTGTCCGTCGCGATGAGAAGAGACGAGTTCGTGAGATGTACACTCCAATGTCGAACCGCTAAAATGACAGCCTTCATCTCCAGGAGGTTGATGTGAAGTTTGGCATCCAAAGTCGACCATCTGCCGGACACTTCCAAGTCGTCCAGATGGGCACCCCAACCGGTCTCCGAAGCATCGGTATAAAGATGGTGAACCGGAACCGGAAAACGGAATGGAACTCCCTGCATGACGTTGAGGCGGGACTGCCACCAAATCAGATGTGGATGTAGAGATGTCAAAACCGGAACCGCAGGATTTAGGGATGGCGTCAGAAGAAAGGGGTACAGATGATACTGTAGAGGTCGAACTTGAAGACGGCCGTAATGAGTAAGACCCTGTGTGGAAGTCAGCAAACCCACCAGACTTTGCCACTGCTGCCGAGTCTGTGACGTTGATGACAAAAACTTCCGAATTAGTAGTTGAATTTTGTCCCAACGGTCCTCTGGCGGATACACCAGTTGTAGTCGTGTATTGAAAACTGCTCCGATGTAACGGCGAACCTGTGCCGGAACTAACTCTGACTTGAGAGGGTGAGGTATGAACCCCAGGTGACGTAACACCAGTAACGTGAACCGGACCTGGGCGTTGAGAAGGGATTCGTCCGCCGCCCACAGAAGTATGTCGTCGATGTAGACTTCTATCTGAATCCCTCGTAAGTGAAGAAAAACCATAACCGGAGTGGTAATCCGGGTAAATAACCAAGGAGCGATGTTGACCCCGAAAGGGAGAACCTGCCATTCGAAGCGTCGATCGTTGATCATGAAGCGTAGGTAACGGCGATGGCGTGGATGAATTGGAATGTGAAGATACGCATCCTGGAGATCGATTGAGGCCAGCCAATCCTGGAGATGTACACGGGCCCGAATCGATGTCACAGAAGGCATCTTGAAATGAGGTGGAGAGATGAGGTGAAGCTTGTTCAAAACCTTTAAGTCGATCACCATGCGCATCTGGTCTGAGTCCTTCTTTGGAACCAGAAAGACGTGGCTGTAAAATCCCACACTGTCTTCGGCCCGTGGTAATTCTCTTACTGCTCCCTTGTCCATGAGCGTAGTGACCGAAGATAGGAGCGTCTGTAAATGATCTACAGGAACTGGCAGACGAGAGGGACGAGGCCAAACGATGAGTTTGGGCAAAGACTGGAAATTGAAAAGAAAACCTTCTTTTAAAACTTTGATAATCCAGACGTCGTTGGTGATGAGCCGCCAATTCTCGTGGAAGACTTGTAGACGCCCGCCCACGACCTGATGAGAGAATGAGCGGAAGGCAGGAAGTTGAAAATCTACGGGATGAACAGGCACGGGATAGTCATTTACTGGGACGTCCACTTCGTTTGGTAGATTTACCCCGAAAGGAACGACGTCCACGACTTTGTGGAGGTCTGTCAATTCCGCGAAAATTACTCCGAGGGGCCGCTTCTTGTTGAGTGGTAGTAGAAGAAGAAGTACGACCCCGTCTAGACTTACGGTCAGTGGCGACACCCGGACGACGAGCTACTGCAGCAATAAGGCGAGATGTCCGTTCTTCCCGAACTGAAGGCATAACCGACTCAATGGCCTCGTTGAAGATGAACTTAGATGCCAAAGGTTGATGAATTAGTTGATTTTTAACCAACAAAGGAACATCCGGTTTGAGTACTTTAAGTAAGGAATCTCGTTGAGCCTTAAGAAGCGAAACGTAGGAAAACGAACCAGCATGGATGACTCGACGATTAGTCTGTATGAGCGTGTCCAAAAATCCACGCAAATAAGCTACACGGCCCGGAGACAAGCAGGCTGACCCATCATCACGAAGTAAGGTAGGGTCCAAGGCAATACGAGACGTCGCTAACAGAAACCAATCTGCGGTGGATGAAGCACGTTGTATTTCCTGCAGCATTTCCATAACATTACCCATAGCTTTGGAAGGGACCGAATAAGGTGTCGACGGGGACACCTTAGAAATGTTACTCAAATCCCGATCTCGTTTAGGTGGTTTGTTGGGCAATACGTCATCATGTATGTCAAAACGAGGCCGCAACAAAGGTTTATGGAACTTGTTGTCGTCCTCTAATTGTCGCTCAAACTTTACTAAAAGATCCTTCCAGGCCGGTGATGGCGCACACGAAGGACGAAATGTAGATGTTGAAGGTGTAGAAGCTAAATATGCCGCTGTCGAACCTTCCGTATGTGATGGTAACTCAACGGAAGCCCGTGGCATGTCCGGTAATAATGACAAAAGCGCCTCCATTTTATCAGCATTATTCATGTTATGCGTAGATTCCGGCTTTTCTACAGAAGAGGTGGAATTATCATCAGACTCGTCATCTGAACTCGACGAGACTGGCAAAGTCGGACGAGAAATACGACTCCGGCGAGAAGTAGGCACGTTATGGACGACTACCTGATCAAGGAAAGGAGTCCGGGAGTGATGAACGTGACGGTCTAGATCCGAAGGCGATATCGCAATTCGTGGTAGACGGACTGGAGACACCGGAGAATGTAGAATCGAAGTACGTGAACGGTGAGCCGTAGAACGGGAAGGCCGACCTGTAGTATCTCCATCACCCGTAAAGCGAGAATCACGAAGCGGTGAACGAGATTTCCGAGTAGGAGATGGAGAACCACCGACATGTGATAACAAGGGATGTGGTGTAATAGATCGAGGCGGGAACACAGCAATCTGAACTGGAGAGCGAGAGCGTGAACGGCTTCGATGCGTACGTGAGCGTTGAGAAGAAACATGAACCCGACGATGTGAAGAATTTCGATCTAGCAAAGTCGGAGAATCCAAATCCGCAATCTGAACCGAGAAGGGAAGGACCGAATGACCGACCATAGTACGCGAAGCTGATTTAGACGTACGTTTTTCTTTAACACGTAAAGGAGAAATCGACACCCGGCGACGTTTACTCCGTTTACCTGTAGCGGAATGTAAACCAATAGACAAAGGAGAGGTCGATATAACATGGGCCTCCACTGCATTCCTTTGTTCCGCGAGAACAATAGAATGCTCAGAGGTGGCAGGTTTAGGACGGGAAGTCTTTGTTGGTGTAGACAATGAAACCGGTCTGGCTGCTGCCATAGACAGGCCTGTACATGTAAGGCTGTCTAAAACCTGCGTTTTCCTCAGACTCAAAACTTTCCCACTAGGAGGAATATTTACAGAGGTGGGAGAGTTTTGATTACTATGAACTACATTTAAACCAATGCCAACAATGTCTTCGTTGGCTTCCATGTCATTGACAAGGGCAATCTCTAACACGCGTCTGTCGACCTCCGAAATCATCGGGTCGTCAGAAGCCTGCAGAAGGTGAGCTCGTCTAGCCTGAGCATAATTCGCCCACGCTAGCGAGTCCCATGATACACACTCGGCACATGAACTGCGCCGGTAACATAATTCTTTGCATAAAAAACAAACCGTGTGGGCGTCCAAACCGGACCAGGTTTTCCCACACGTAGTACAATTTGAAACTGGAATCTCAGACATGATTTATGAAAGAAATTCCAACCAAAGAAAGAATCTTTGAAGTCAAGAAAGAAAACAAGTCAATCTCGTATAAGGATACTGCGGGTCGTTAACAACAACAACCCAGGTTGTATAAAACACTTCTTCCTGTGATGTGCACTGCGTGAGGTACAACAGAGAAAAGAGGACGATAATGGTTTGTGCAGACCCTTTATAGTAATCCTGCTGGAGTGGATGGGAGTTCCCCTGGCGGACGATTCTCCGCAAGGGGAGCTAACTTTTGAGTTTAACTTCCGTTTTCTACGTTGTATATCTTCCTGACGGAGATTAATTAGGCATAGAATTGAAACAGGTTTATTTGTGACATAAAAACATGTATTTCTATTCGACTAATACCACTTTTGAAGGCGTCAACATTATCTCTTCTAAATGTTTTTCTGATATATTCGTCTAAGATCATGCAGATACTTTTATCTGCATGTTATCAGTTATTTTTATCATATGTACTATGCATGACCACAATATTTCGAAGTGTATCTACACAGCATCACTTGTATATATAATTAAGAGAATCTGTCAAAAGAATAAGAAATCTTACTACCTACCCCAAAAGAAATCATTTCTAGCATACTAAACAATCCTCTCCCTCTATCAATACTATTGAATTTCACTGTGGACTGGACATCTAGCATATAAATGGACTGAAGTCTTTCACAAGCATGTTACACTCCTGAAGCCAAAATGAATTTCTTTATTTCATAGTTTCAAAAAGAAAAAAGTTTTATACTGTATGTCGACAGACATTGGTAATTTTTGTGTTCTTCAGCTATGTTTTTTGAATAAATTCTCAGTATAAATAAATAAAATATGACACCACCAACCAAAAGCAATCAAATGTTTCTGATGTCACAATAGTCCCTGTTTTTTTTTTAATGAAATATCATTTTGAGGGGTTGAGAAATATTATTAAGAAAAAAAAAATTACCTCCAAAATACCAAAAATAAATGCCCATCTTAGATGTTACTTACATGTATGTGTTTTTTTTTTCTTTGACAGGCATTTAGAAGTCGGCATTTTTAACACGAGAAACTTCCAACTTTTTTCATTAGCTTTGAAAAAGTTGAAAGGATCTCCAACGAAACGTCAGCTCCACAGCAATAAAGAAGCTGTTATCCATAGAATAGCCTTGTGTTACATGTATGTGAATGATAAGTTACAATATAAAACTCGGGTGTTTTTTTGTATGGATCTGATTTTCATGCAAAGTTAAAGGAAACGCAAATTTGGATTCACAAATGTACTGGAAACGAGCAATTGTCTCAGATAAATGTTAAAAACTCCTTTGCCAAGTTTGAGCAGTGAACATACAGCATAAATCTGAAAACATTCATTCTATAAAAAAATGTTCAACATTTAATTTAGTGTTTAGTGAACTAAATATTAACATAAACAAGATGGTACAGGTAAATCACTTATGATATTTCATTCCACTAAACTTTAAAAACAGAACATTCTGTAATAATACTGTGCCATGATCATGGTAGAAGCACAACAAAACAATTCACAACTCCAATACAACATGGGATGTCTTACAGTTAGAAACTTTTCATTAGTCAGTTCAAAACTTTTAAAACAAATCCAGTAGTTTTATTGGCTTGTGGCTGAAATTGGAACATCTGGTCCATCATAGATTGTCTTGGCGTCTATACTTTTATTATAAAATATGTATTCCAAAATCATAAACAGCCATAAAATTGTGTAAATGCATATTTTAATTCAAGGAAGCTGAATGCCAGTGTATTGTACATCTGTGACCGATTGTATTTACTGTGACACTGCACCAATCATGTACTTCAGTTAGCAGAACATCTAAAGAATAAAATACAAAAACAAAAATAAAAAATAAAATAAACACTGTCTATATTACAAATACATGTACTAATACAGTGAAACCTGCGAATACCAACACCTGGGTGAACCGACCAACCTCCAAATACCGACATTATCTTGGCTCCTGATACTTAAATTTAAGGATACTGAGCCCTCCTGCGAATACTTTCACACACCTTCTAGAATTTGTCTTCATACAGCTAAAAGTATGTCTTATAGCTGTGGTAATGTATATATTTGTTGAAAGAGCATTTCTTGGAAATTCCAAAAATATAAATGTATTCACTGTAAATCTGAAGGTTGAGAAGACATTAAAATAAAAAAAAAGAAGATTTAAAAAAAAAAAAATTAGCCCTCTTTTTTTCAATCGCTATTTTCAAAAAATAGCCCATGGGCTTCAATACCCCTCGGCTATCAGTTATTGTCTACACCCAGCAATCATGCATTGTATAACATCATCAGTGTATTTTTAGAACTAGATAACAAAAATGTGATCTAGTAGGGTTGACTGTAGTTCAGCTTTTGCCAAGGCCGGAGGTTCTGGTAGAGCATGACCGAATTCTTAGCTCTAAATATACTCTTTTAAAAAGCTTATAATCTAATCAAGTAATTTTATCTTGGAAATATAGATCAAGGTCAGTCATCTTCAAAAAATTTCAAGTCAATTCTAATCGCATAGGGAACATGAATTTGGAGATCTTAAACTTAACATATAGAATTTGACCTTTTAAAAATAGGTCAAGGTCAGTGATATTCTTCGTTAGTCTTCAGGTCCAGCCATAAGTGATATAAATTTGTACAATGTAGATATAATCTTTCATAGAATATTGTACTAAATAGAATCTGACTTGGATAAAATAGGTCAAGGATAAAATAGGTCAAGGTCAGCCATCTTCAGCATACCTTTGGAGCATCACCAGATGTACACATGATATTAATTTGAAAAGCCTAGCTATATTCTTCATGTTAGACCATAATAAACAGTATATGACCTATAAAAAATAGGTCAAGGTCAGTCAACTGGGATAGGCTTCTAGTCAGTGACGAGTTGCATGAGTAATATGAATTTGGAGACCCCAGCTTCAATCCTTCCAAAAATTTAGCAAATACTAAAATTTGACCTTGATAAAATAGGTCAAGGTCAGTCATCTTCAGTACACCTCTGGTCCTTCACCAGGTGTATACACAGTATCAATTTGGAAACCCGGATATATTTCTTCATGTTAGACCATAATAAACCGTATATGACCTTGAAAAAATAGGTCAAGGTCAGTCAACTGGGATAGGCTTCTAGCCAATCACCAGTTACATAAGTAATATGAATTTGGGGACCCTAGCTTCAATCCTTAAAAAATATAGCAAATACTATAATTTGACCTTGATAAAATAGGTCAAGGTCAGTCATCTTCAGTACACCTCTGGACCTTCGCCAGATGTATACATAGTATTAATTTGGAAAGCCTAGCTTTATTTCTTCATCTTATATCACAATAAACAGTCTATGACCTATAAAAAATAGGTCAAGGTCAGTCAACTGGGATAGACTTCTAGTCAATCACGAGTTGCATATATAATATGAATTTGGAGACCCTAGCTTCAATCCTTCAAAAAATATAGCAAATACTAGAATTTGACCTTGATAAAATAGGTCAAGGTCAGTCATTTTTAATAGGCTTCTGACCCTTCACCCAATACATATGTGGTATCAATTCACAATGCCTGGCTATAATTCTTCTTGAGATATCGTGTTCACAAGAAAGATGGACAGACAGACAGACGGACAGACGACGCTGACGATGACAATACCCTTCGGGCAAAATTTGCCCGAGGGGTAAAAAGTATTCAACTTATCATAACTTACATACTCATTCCCTGTAGACGACAACTCCAACAGGAAATCTGAGTCTCAGTTTTGTCAATTTTGGTCTACTTTGTAAAGAACTAGACCAAAACTGAGACAAGGTTTTAAGGATATTTTTTTAAAATAGCATTTATAAAATTAAAATTATTTTTTTTTAAATCAGAATATATCTTCATAACCTACAGCTTTACAGTGAATTTTTTTTATATATATGGAATCCTCAAGAAATGTGCTTCCAACAAATATATACATTTTCCATGGCTATGGGAGCATACGTTTAACGGTATGAAGACAAATTATAGAGCGTGTGTAAAAGTGTCTGCAGTACCCTCAATGTACTTTGAACCTTGGTAAACTAGGACCCTGATGGACACTATAAACTGGTCCTTAGCTTGGTTGGTATACACAGGTGTCACTGTACAATGAAAAGACTTCTCACAGTCATCATATCACCAATCATGCCAATCAAATTAACATAGAGAAATCACACAAGAAAACTGCTTAAAAATTAGGGTAAAAATTGCTAAGCATGATTGATCAGAGCAGGTCACAATTGTAACTGACAGTTGAAATTATGTACTTGACTAAATGTACATTTACATGCTTTACAATCTATTTACACAGTGAACATGGTGAATGAAAAATACTGATATTAAAAGCAATAGCAATTGATACAAATAATTATGCAGTACTGCATAATCTCTGCGCTAATTTGTAGTACATAGCAAATCAGCAACAATAAATTGCGTCAAAATGTAGAAATAACATTGACATGGAAACAATAAGGTACCAGGTACCTCGTAAAAAACCAGCAAGACAAAATGAATGAATCTGAAATCAATTATGTGTACAGTTGGATAATGCATTCAATAATTTAATGGAGTGAATTGATTAACCCATCTTCATTACATCAAGCTGATTTCTATGCTCCCATTTCAAACTTTCCTTGATATATCCATCTTCGCTTACCCAAGCCCAACACTACACGTGTTGCCTTGGCTGAATATGACGTATTATTTGATCAGAATTCAGATTGGTGATGTCATAGCTCTATAAATATTCCACGGTCCATATTAGGAGAAATGCAATGTATGACCTCTTAAAAATTCAAATTTGATGGACTACTCAGAAGAAATTAACATCGATACAACCACCACTTGCCATATATGGAAACCACATGGGCAGACATCAAAGAAAATCCTCGTTGCACGGTGTTGGCAAGCTCCTATCTTGATTGGCTTTTTGACATCACATGCATTTCCCGGTTTGAACAATTTATCCTATTCAGTATGTCAAGGTAAATGACGGAACGTTAGTGTAGCATTTAGCTTGAAATGTGAAGTTGGATATATCAGGCCCCCTTCTATGTTCAAAGAACTTATAAGGGGCATTCAAGTATTACGTACACAAACATTTGATTTTACCCCCTCTCCCCTCCCATATGCAAAATTTAACCTTGCGTACATAGGAAAAAACCTGATTCAACCCCTCCCCCCTCGCTGTGTACGTAATACTTCAATGCCCCCTAAATAGACACGAGACACCCTTAACTCAATACCATCTGTATTTTGAAAAGTGTCATAGAAGAGCGTTTTTCATTGACTGACCTATTATATTGGACCAACACAATCACCATTTTAGGAGGAATGATGTCGCTATTTGAGTTGATGTCACCTACACACAATTGGCGGGTAGGTTCTGATTGGTTCATCTATCATTCATAGGTGAAATTTACACCTCAGATTTTTAACACTGAAGGTGCTCAGACATATCGAGGCAGGTTTGAAGTGTGAACGTAGAAACTGGCTTGGTGAAATGAAGATGTGATTAACCACATCCTTTATATGTGTAAGCTTATGTGGGCCAAAACTAATATATTCAACAATCAATACTACATGAATACCAACAGCTATTTTTCTTTCATCAAATGCCCATGTCGCTGATGAGGGCATTTTAATCTGTCAGTTTGCCCATTTGATTATTGAAAACTTATTGTAACGACATCCATGTCAAGTTGATCATGTGCTTCACATAATATAGCTGCCCTGTGTAATCAACATGCACATCAAGGAGGCCTATGATGTATACATGTATCTGTTATTCATCATTTTCATTCACAGGCAAACTTCTTCATTCACACTTTGAATTACTAGCCTTCATATATCAGACCAACGCTTCTGTTCAGACATGTAAGAAGAATTTATAAATAGACAAGAAATGTCATTGACCTGAAATCCATACAAATATCAAAATGTGTTGAGTGGGTTATTGATTGGCTGTCCTATGTATCTTGTCACACCCACCGCCATATTAGGAGAAATGATGTGACTGTACTGGGAAAATATGTCACCCTATGAACAGTCATTGGGTAGGTTCTGATTGGCTCGTCTTGGGATTTTAGATGAAATTTACACCTTGGATTTTGAATGCTTTAGGTGGTCTAAACTATCAAGGGTACTTCAAAGTGTGAACAGAGAAATCAGCTTGTGATTAAAGATGGTTACTCATGTAACCGATACTAGATCATCGCAACCTCAGTCCCAGAGTTCCTCAGGTACAAATGGTGTTGAGATCGCTGATGATTGGTCAATATTGTCTTTAGGCTTCCTTGCTTTAGACTGAAGCTGTGCACCACCTTTTAATTCCATATTTATCAAAGTTCTGAAAAGATGTGACCCACTGTACACTATGTCTATGGGGTCACCCTGTTTAACAAAGCCCAGCTTGGCAAAAAATCCTTCAGCTTTCTGGGCACTTTGTACCCGGACAGATCTTGAAGGTAAATGTGAGGCCATTTTCTGCACAGCATGTTCGACTAGTTTGGTCCCTATGCCTTTCTCCTGATAATCTCGCCTTATGAAGAGAAAAGTAATTTGATGGTGAAAGTCTGTCAGGAACTGTGGCTCATCTTTTGGTCCCAGTATCTCAGCAAGTTTGAAGGTGATCCCTCCGACTGGAGCTATTTTTCCTTTCACAAAGTCGTATGCAATAATGACACAGTTTTCCTCAGGAATGTCAAATATTTCCCCACTAGTCTCCCGTGCGAGTTGTCGGAATTTGTGTCTCGTCTTACTGTCCCTTTCCTCCTCTACTATCTCAAGCATCGTCAAAAGTCTGAATATACAGAAAATGGAATATGTTATGGAAGAGCAGATATACACTCATATCACAGAACAAGATAACAAGATCAGAGCCGTATCTAGTGGGATTGCACAGGTCTTGCTTTCATTTGTCTTCGAGTAAGCAGGTTTTATCATTCATGTTTTGTCCATTTTTAGGGGTAACCATTTGGATTCCCTTAAACTTTGTGAACAAGTATGATATCCACACAGATATCCAAACTAGAAAATGATTTTAAAATATGAATAATTTATATCTTCAACTTTATTTAATTATATGGTTAGTGTATTGATTTGTCTTAGAGTAAGCAGGTTTTATCATTCATGTTATTGGGATACAGAAAAAATATAAACCTAAGCTGGTACAGGTATATACACAAAAAAATAAACACAAACTAAAAACGATATTTTGGTGTATAATGTCACAGCTGATATGGTGACATTGAAACATTAAATAAGGTATGGTTACAATGTCAAATGGATAGAAAAAGACAATTTGGTCAGAATTTATACGAAAGTAATGATGAAGTTTAGTGAAAACAATGGTTAATTACTATTATTACCAAATTCTCGTCTAAATATAGTCGCACTGATCTAGCCCCATAAAGTAGATAAGGCAACTTATAATAATGAAATCCAAATTCAAGTTCCAGTAGGACGTGAAATACGAAAATTAAAATAGCTCAGTTCAATATTGTACCAGTATTTATGCCATACGTTAGGCCTAAGTGTATACACTGATCAAATGTTAATATCATTATAATTAATCACCAGAATATTTTTATAAACAAAAACGACTAAGTTTTCTGACAAATGAATTGCATCCAAAAATTTCGTTCAAGATACGACGCTAAACCATGACTATTAAATGTGAAACGTTTTGGGCCATTGCGTATTAATTTGCATGTTAATCGAGTTATGTCCCCTGATGCTTAGTCTTTTGCCTATGGGACAGTCGACTATACTCGCATCCGGTTTATAAACAGCGATGACATCGCAGGGCAAGGTGCATGTGTATAGACTGTATAATGGAATTATGGATGTGATGGATAGGCAAGACTTTCAGTGCAAGTAATTGGATTTAAATGTCAGATTGTCTGGAATGGGTTTAATCACAAATTTCAATTCAATACAGTTGTACGTTAAGCAATGTACACATCTACAAAATGAAGTGTAGCCCAATTTACACGGTTTCATTTGTTCCAACTACACCATGATTCCTCTTACTGAACTTACATGTACACTCTGGGACTACAAATTTCCATGGGCCATACGGCTCTATCCGGTAATAAAACAACCCCTCCCCACTGACTCTCTGTCCGCTGCTTTTATTGTGTTCAGCAAATAGATTGATTGCCATGAAGAGCTGATCCGTCTGCAGTCAGTCTTCAAACATCAACATTTGGCTGGTTGAATTTCTCCTGCATATAGCCCAGGAATGGCTGTAATCTCGAATGACTGTGTAATCGACTACAGCCTACAGTACTCCTATACACGATACATCCCACGCATTTAACTTCGAATGACATTGTCCAATATCTGAACTGCACACGAAATAAAACGGCAGCGAATAGTAACAAACTATACCTCATTTTCCTCTACATTGGTTCTCTCGCCGCCTGCCAACTCTCAACACTTAATAATTCCTCGTTCTTGAGATATCATCTTTTAATCACAACTTCACGGAGTTTTTCTGGCATTTTTTGAATCGCCCAAAAAATCACGCCTGCGCCCCACGGCTTGTTCATTTCTCTGAGCTTCACCGAACTCCGGACAGGAGCAAACGGAATATGACGGAAGATAACGAGGTCGAGAACGTAAACAAACCAACGCACTTCATCGCCATCTCCGGCAGAGTCCGGGCAAAGTCAATCTACATGACCGATGGTTGAATGGCCGTCAGCTGTTATCCAAATCCCTGACATTCTTGAACAATCGATGACAACTTAAGGATGAGAAAATACCGAGAGTTCTAACTTGAAGGGAAGTGACAAAAGACTACAAGGATATTATCACATTTTATTATCACCAGCTACTGTGTTCTTGTATGTGCAGCTGTTAAATCTCCGAAACGCAGGCGTTTCGGAACTCAAAACTTTGTGGTATAAAATGTAAAGGGGAGTAACTACAGCCATGTAGGGAAAACAGCCACACCCACCTAAATGGCAATGGTTCTATAGCTATCCTGCATACTGCCATTATATTAATACGGGTCCCATGATCCACACTTTCGTGTTGTATCGTAATGTATCATGCGAATCACATGACCCGTACCCAGGAGAAATTCAACTGGTCATTGAGGTTTGAAGACTGATTGCAGATGGATCAGCTCTTCACGGCAATCAAACTATTTGCCGAACTTGATAAAAGCAGTGGACAGAGAGGGTTTGTTTTATTGCCCGATAGAGCAGTGAGCTTACAGTCCATGGAACTGTGTGGTCCGGGAGTGTACATGTAAATTCAGTAAGAGGAAGCATGCCGTAGTAGGATGATCGAAGCCATGTTAACTTGGCTACTACAACGGACGTGGCAGAAAAAAACAAAAAACAAAATGAATACCGGACCATTTTATGCACTAACATCAAATCGCACTTCGTTATTGATGTAGCTAAGATTCATAGCGTCTCCCTTCCCTCAACGCTATGCCAACGACAAATATATTTCCCTGGTGGTAACTCGAACATCTCCATGGCGCACTTATTATTACCTTTGCGCCCTATTGGACCTTCATTAACTTGAGAAAATGGGCCGCCATGAATAAAAATACAGAAATGGCAGACTAAATGGCCATTCGTCGGTCAAAAATTAATTACAAACATTAAAATTATCCCTATGGAGCCTCAAAATCACCTGAAGTCGAGGATCAAGAAGATGGGCATTTCCGTCATAATGGACCCCGTGTATTCAGGGGATGCCGATCACAACATCGATTATGGTATTTTTATTCATGGCGGCCCTTTTTCTCAAGTTAATGAAGGTCCAATAGGGCGCAAAGGTAATAATAAGTGCGCCATGGAGATGTTCGAGTTACCACCATGGAAATTTATCTGTCGTCGGCATAGCGTTGAGGGAAGGGAGACACTATGAATCTTAGCTTCTTCCATCTACGTGCGCACAGCTACTTCTTCTGGCAATTATAGCTCGAAGGGGCAAAATGAACTCGTTCTGGTCATCTTCCAGCTGTCCATGCAGTTTTCACCTGTGTTGTTGTTGTTGTTGTTGAATGTTGTTTTCAACTATTGTAGGCCTAGCCTAGCCTAATTGTAGTAAAGCCACTGCTAAACTCAGAGACAGCGACGAATGCAATGAATCTGTATCATTTGGGTCATTTGTTCACGAGCAGGTGCTCGTTTGCGTTGAGGCTTGTTCGACGACATTTACTGTAGGAATAGTACGGGAAAATTATATCGAACAAACAGATTTTCTCAAATAAGATTTCTTCCGGAAGTGGATGTCTGCTTAACCGGGAACTACCGGAGAATGTTCGGCATAACTCGCCAAAATTGTCATAGCAACGAAATAATTTCGCAAAACGGATGACGCTACAGATTTTGTGTTGGCCGGTTCACTCAAGTTATATTCATTCGCCAAATTTGTTGAAATGTTGAGCTTTGAGCGTTATTATCTCTCTGTGGCTGTGCTAATCTACACGCTTGAAAGACCTATGAATATTTAAGAATTGTATAGCTTGTGACGCGTGTTATCGCATGCACTGCTAGAGGATTACTTCGCGTCCGAATCACCAGCGTCAACATTCCTCCTCGTTCATGTCTGCCTCAGTGTGTATTTCGGGCTCAGTTATTTGATCATGAGTTCGGAAATCGAGCCCCATATTACCAAAAAATATGAAATCAAAAAGCGATTGGGGAAAGGGGTAAGTATGATTCACCCTTATATGGTTCAGTTATTCTCTGTGATTGTGCGTACAAAATTACAAACGTCAACTCACCAAGACATGCAGTAACTTGTGATGTCAAATTGAACCGGTAAACAACAACCTGACAACAACAAGGTAAATTATCTCAGGATAGTTTCATGAGGAGTGTTGTTTATACGGTATACAAATATGTATAAAGATAAGTACTATTCGACTTCAAAATCCATTATTCCCACAGATCAATTTCACATAAACTAGGATGAAAGTAACTCCGAAAATGGAAGTCATTGTGATAAAATATTCTATATTTCGGCTTTGCTTATGCCATCATCAGGATTCCTGATGAAAAGCAAAGCCGAAATATAGAATATTTTATCACAATGACTTCCATTTTCGGAGTTACTTTCATCCTAGACTATTCGACTTCGTATGCATGTTACCAATTTGTATTCCAAAACAAGAAGAACCAATATATCCCTTTCGTCTAAAATTTTGATATACTAAATTCTAAAATCAATAAAATTATCCCTCTATCTGCTGCTGCTATCAAGCTGAGTTCGGCAAATGTTGTGATATGTATGAGCCTGAGGAGCTGACATGTCTACAATCAGTCTTCAAACATCAACGTCCAGTTGAATTTCCCCTACTGCCGCATTCTTCTTCGTACGGGTAACCTGATCGGCTCCTATCATATCACAGTGTCGATTACATGAACTCGTAGGAAGATGGCGATATTAGGGTAAAATAAAGCGGCCATTGATATTTAATGACCGATTGCAAACACATTATTCGGTTGTCAAACTGTTTGCCAGACTCAATAAAATAGTGGACAGAAGATGTTGGAGTTGTTTTATTGCCAGATAGAGCTGAACCCCTCACACAATAGTGATAACGGACTGTACAAGTAACATGAAATTTAATGTAGACATGGTAGAGGCAGCATGGTGTAGTGACATAATGAACAAAAAATTGCAAACTTGGCTAGTGTTTCAAAGAGGCTGACACGGAAATCAGTGCCATCTTGGATATGAGTCAAATTGTCATGGCAAGTCCTATGTCATAAACAACATAAACAAGGAGACGGGCTCAATTTTACATCAACATGGTCGACGTCATAAACAAGTCAGCTAATTATGATGTCAGTCATGTGTTCGCTTGCTGTGTGAATTTGCCCCATATTCAAGATGGCACTGGTTTCCATGTATTAACTCATTGACTACGGCAAGCCGCTGTGAGCGGCTCCTGTTTCTTAAATTTCCGCCAGAAAGCCGTTGTCACCGGCTTCTTGACAGCCTACAGTAAACACACCTGTGGTTGGTTGTTTCTGCCTCGATAGGTCAAATTGACCAATTAACGCTTGTGTTATACCTGTATCACGGCTATAGCAGTCCTTCTAGCCTCATTTCAGACTTTACGACGTTGGGAATTCCCAAATAACCTCAAGGCATGTGACAAATGAAATGGGTTTTCTAAAAGCTGGCGTCACAAGTGGCTGTGATCGGCGTATGTCACATGTATGTTGTGTTTTTGTTTTCTCCTGACTAGACAACATACAAGTTCAAGAATGGTTCCCATCATCAGTTTTTACCCCTCGGCCAACTTTGGCCTAGGGGTATTGTCGTCATCATGTACGGCTGTCCGTCCGTCCGTCCGTCCGTCCGTTACCGCGATATCTACAGAACCGTTTCATGCATGGCAACCAAACTTGTTACATCTATTTATCTTCACGTAAATCAGAAGCCTATCGAAAATGAGTCATCTCGGACAATATTTTGCAGAGTTATGCCCCTTTTTACAAATAAAAATCCATTTATGATTTGTTATTGTGATAATTTCAGAACCGTTCCATATACAACATCCTAACGTGATACAGTTGTTTCTCTTGACCTGAACTAGATGCCTATCGAAAATGAGTCGTGTCAGAAAGTATTTTTGCAGAGTTATGCCCCTTGTCTAATAAAATCCACTAATTCCTATGTTAAGTTTGCATATAATTTCTATATCATGTTTGTATACTATCACATTTATTTATTAATTGGATGACTGATTTATTGATTTATTCTCTTACACAATGCGAAGAATGCCTGCAAATCTGTTTTGAAAATGACACTAGATGCCTATCGAAAATGAGTCGTGTCAGAAAGTATTTTGCAGAGTTATGCCCCTTGTCTAACAAAATCCACTAATTCCTATGTTAAGTTTGCATATTATTTCTATATCATGTTAGTATACTATCACATTTATTTATTGATTGGATGACTGATTTATTGATTTATTCTCTTAGACAATGCGAAGAATGCTTGCAAATCTGTTTTGAAAATGACATACGTGTGCCATTTAGTGTACATGTACTGTATTTATCTAGCCAATACCAGGGGTAAATATTTCTTCCCACAAGCCAATCAATTGGGCGTACAAAAAAAAGACCTGTGTTTCCGGTAACCCGACCGACCCTAGATTTTTCTGCCGACCCTAATATTTTTTTTCTTTTTTTCTGACTGATAATTCTCGCAAATGGCCCCAAAAGACGGGTAGACGGTAGAGAGATTGAGACGGACCAAGTTACAATATATATTATCCAATAATATAGGTGGGCCAATGCTTGGATAGCCTTTTGATCGACATGGGCTTACGTTTATTTCAAAATCATCCTCGTCCGGCATCTCTCGCCCACCAGCGCCATGTTTTTTTTGCATTCTGGGAATCCACGAAGTCGGACTCCGTCAGCCATAGTGCGATTACTGCTGGCGCGAGGGTTCCCGATTCTCCAGCGAACTCTCCCGTGAAGCAACAACCACAAATGCAAAAAGACGACTGTCCGACGATTTTGCCATTGTTGAATTTGATCGATTGATGCTCGTTCTCCTGATAAGTAAAGACAAATTGGGCGTTCTCCTGACAAGTAAAGACAAATGGGGATGAAGGAATACTACCAACTGCTGCCTTTTCGTGGCAGTTTCATAACGCGACTTGCCTACGCTGAACCACGCTGAACATGTTCTGCACGGGGCACTGCAGGCAGCCAGTGCCATAGACGATCTATTCTATACGTTTTTGTCGAGATTTCGAACTGAATTTTTCGTAAAACATTAAAATTTCACACAGTATATCAACTCAATTATAGTAATTATGTCCCCAGAGTACCATGTGAAGAGAGCATTTCTTAATTAGATGGGTTTTTTTTTAAAATTTATTTTTGAACATCACGGACAGCATGTTATACTGTACAGATTAGATAGACTATTGTCATCCTGGCCCTGATAACATGGTAGCCTATGGTGATGTGTTGTCCTTACATAAAAAAAGCTGGACTTTTTAATGTATTTTTATCTAGCAAGTAAATCAATGAAAACCCAACAAGATTCTGGTTGAGGCCATGGGCCATTAACTCCAAATCTTTTGGACATTATGATTATATCTCAAGAACAAAACATTCTCGCAAACTTTAACTGGGCTCACATCAACTAGAGGATGAATGGATTTGTTTGTTCTTCTACCCGCCTAAATCTAAAATGACCATTTACCTCAATTTTTTCAGGCCATGGTCTTACTTGACAGAAGAGAAATATTTAACTCACTTATGTATATATTTACACAATATTTAATTCATAAACAATTATGCAAATGTCATTAGTTCAAAATGGAACTCTTTCTGGTTGTGTAGTACAAAGAACAGCGTAAAATAATGCTTATTCCATTAGCCCCCATATAAAAAAAAATTCCAAAAAAAAAAAAATTCCCTACCTACCTACCCTATTTTTTCTGATGCATGTTACCGGAAACACAGGATTTTTTTTTTAGGCCTTGGTAGAGACACCCTTACATTATAATAGCTGGGGTTCAGAGCCGAGGGGTTTCGATAGCGCAGCTTCATGTTATTGATATGAAATGAATGACCTAAGCATCAAGGACTAAAAATATATAGATAACCTCATGAAATGTGAGAAACTCAAGGGGTTTTCCAAACATGGCGTCACAAGCTGGTGTGAGCGGCGTATGTTGTGGGAGATTTGGAATATTAACTTGAAGGCGTTTATTTGAAGTCTGGAACTCCAACTTTGAATCTGGGAAAGGAATTATTAGTTTCTCAGCTGATTGATCTGGCGAGATGATGACATCGACAATTTTTTACTTCCGGGAAGGGAACTCTGTTATTGACTAGAGTGAGTAGTCTCCCTTCCCTTAAAGCAAGAGCACTGACCGTTTGAACCAACAGGGTATTAATTCAGCTGATGCTGGAGTATTGAAAAAACTACAATTAGCTTGAATTGAATGACACCCTACATTAGTATAATTTGAAACAAATCACTTGTACCGTCCCGTACACAGATTTTACAAGTGACAGTATCAGAAACTGGGATCTTGATGATTCAAACTTCATCATTCATTTCTCCGACATCTTCGAATCACAGCTTTCACTCAGTTGCAATAAATCGATCATCCCTCACTTTTAAAACCTCAAATATCACTTCTGTTGAGCGATTTATTGGAGGAATGACCGTATGACATGAACACCACAGCTGCGAGTGCTGCAGTTACCAGGGTCATAAACTAACGAACATTTATTAGGCCCTTTAATCATTTTCGATATACAAACTTATATCGAGAAAGACGAATGCTGACGAGTCCAAATCCCTCAGCACAGATGAACATTGCTTTATTGGCATGTTTTTAGCGTCACACTAATGCTAATGAGTCAAGTAAATTTCAAAAGTTTAGTGATTCGAGATGAGTGGAAATGATAGCTCATTTCATGCCTGAAATATCTGGAAAAACATCTGCCCATTATAATGAATGATAAAATTAACTTATTTTATGGAACCTCATGGATAACAACCTCTCGATTTGAAATCTACTAACATTCTATCCTCGAAAAACCAGTTGTTCCACAGATTAGTTTAACATAAACTAAGATAAATGTAACTCCGAAGATTGAAGTCATGGTGGTACGTGATAAGATACTATATTTCTGCTATAATTTATGCCATCATCAGGACTTTGTGTTTTGTCCTCATTGGTCAACTCGTATATTTTTCTTTTTGTCAAACTATTGTCTGTCATACTATTGTTTTCACTGTATATATATATTCTGTATGCAACAGGTGCTCATACGATCCTGATGATGGCATAAATTATAGCCGAAATGTAGTATCTTATCACGTACCACCATGACTTCAATCTTCGGAGTTACATTTATCTTAGTTTATTCTATCCTCGTTACGAAGCACAAGCAGGCAAAATCCTGAATAATGGGGAGTATATATACAGTAACTTATGGTAAATACTCTAATAATTCTCTCACGGGAGATTTTCTACCACAAAATATGGGGGTGATCAAATTTATAAGAACAGAAAATTCACATAATGGCCCAAAGTCGTGCAGATAATCCAGTATTTCTTTCATGGTAATGATTTTAAGGGGTGATCAACTTAATTAGAATGACTAATTGAATTTTTTTGCAAAAAAGTTGAGGATATTTTAGAGGATCTACCATATATCTACTAACCACTCTGGATAATTCCCACTTTGTTCCAGGATGATACCCACGTCATCCCAGGATGATCCCTGCGTCATCCCAAGATGATCCCCACGTCATCCCAGGAAAGAGGATGATCCCCGCATCATCCCAGGAATGAGGATGATCCCTGCGCCATCCCTGGATGATCCCCTCATCATCCCAGGATGATACTCGCGTCATCCCAGGATGATCCTCGCGTCATCCCAGGATGATCCTCGCGTCATCCCAGGATGATCCTCACCGTAGTCACGTCATTCCAGGATAATTCCCTCATCATCCTAGGATGATTCCCACTTCATCCCAGGATGATTCCCACATCATCCAGGGCTCGAAATTCCCACAAGCCCAGTAGCCTGTGGCTGGTGAATTTAGAACTTGGCTGGTTGAAATTAATTCTTGAACTAGCTAACCAGCCCAACTGGCTTATTATAATTCAAGAATTTTAGCTTTGTATAATGAAATCTACCAGCCCGGTGGTCTAACAAAGTTTTATTGTAAACGCATGCCCTGTCATCCCAGGATGATCTCCGCTTTATCCTAGGATGATCTCCACTTCATCCCAGGATGATCCCTGATCCCTACTTCATCCCAGGATGATCCCCATTGCACTCCAGGATGATCCTACTTCATCCCAGGATGATCCCTACTTCATCCCAGGATGATCCCTACTTCATCCCAGGATGATCCCCATTGCACTCCAGGATGATCCTACTTCATCCCAGGATGATCCCTACTTCATCCCAGGATGATCACGATGTCACCTCAGCATGATCCCACTTCACCCCAAGATGATCCTTCTTATGATTATCATCCCAGGATGATCTCCACTTCATCCCAGGATGATCCCTACTCTTTCCCAAGATGATCCCTACTCCTTCCCAGGATGATTCCCTTCATCATTCCAGGATGATTCCCTCATCATGCAGGATTACCTCCATCATCATTCCAGGATGGTCCCCTCGTCATCCAGGATGACCCCCCTCATTCCAGCATGACCCCCTCGTCATCCAGGATGATCCTCTCGTCATCCAGGATGATTACCCCGTATGGACCCTACATCACCCTCGGATGATCCCCATGTCACCCACATGTCTCAGCACTAATGCAAAATGGAGTACGTCGTAGTGTACAGAAATCCCAACTTTCTCTCAAAAAGCTCGAGAAAACTTGATGAAATGTACTCCGTTAACTTGAATAGGCTCTATTAACTTTGCTGTTAATAAATTATTGTGCTGACATGTAACTAATCAAGGATTATTGATATAGTTGGATGAGTGGGAGTACATACATGTGACAATGAGGTGGTAATGAATAAACTATGATGGACTGAAGGACAGTAATTACATTGTAACAGCAATTCCCTGACTTTTCCACCCTACTTGACACCATTTAAAAGATACCATACTGTACTGTACTGACAGGAGGTATATGTTCACAGTGTATTATACATGTGCTCCATGTGGCTGCCAGGCATCAACCTGAGGTGTCACTGCACACCCCAGGTCATGGAAAGAATATGGGCCTCAGCTCCTCGGACAGCTTGTATCAAGAGATGACGAACTGCGTTACCTGTGGGGTTCCTGGGTATAAAAGTAATAGCTCACCCATGGGGTGTGAAAAGAAATAGGACCCAAACGTCATGATATGACTGAAATATTGTTGAAAGCGATGTTAAATCATATTCACTCACTCACTTATTTCCCATGAACTTGTAGGCCTATGGGATTGTATGGAAGGCCATTGACAGGAGGACTGGGGAGGTGGTGGCTGTCAAAAAGATCTTTGATGCTTTCCGCAACCAGACCGATGCACAGGTAAATCCCCCAGGCATGCCAGGGCAGAAATCAGAATCTCATTTGTTCTCTTCTTTTTTGTTTGCTCTACTATATCAATAGACCAAGGCATGCTAGGAGAATGAACTTGCATGTAAACTATTTCTTCATGTTTACTATTGCAGAGGAGGAATTTATTATTTATATTCTAATCAGCTCAATGTGGACAGGGTATTATCAAATGGCATATGCTGCCAGCACCCGTTATAAATCAGCCTGTCCAGTACAGGATCCATAAACGACAGATCAAAATTGTATGACACTGCATAATATATATTTCATGATGAAGTTGAATTACTAAATATTATAGTTCACTTCCTGTTGATTGATCGAACTTTTTTCTGTTTTTTTTTTCAAAGCAAGAAAGCTGATAAAAGTAGAGAGGAAAGCTGGAACAAATTACTGTAATTGCGTCTATATTTCAGCATTTAGCAGGACTCGGTTTAAGCTTACACTTTCAACATAACAAAACATTCAACATACACTGAGAATCTATTTAATATATTTCAGAGGACTTTCCGAGAGATAATGTTTTTACAGGAGTTTGGTGACCACCCAAATGTTATCAAGCTCCACAATGTCATCAAAGCTGAGAACGACAAGGATATCTATCTGGTCTTTGAATTTATGGGTATGTACAATGTTATACATATATATACAATCTAGTCTACTTACTATCTATCATCCTTGCAAGCCAGTATATCTATCAATTCGTTAGGATTGATAGACTGGCTTGGTTAGTTAGACACAGGAGTTCTCAGGATATAAATGGCTTGAGAGGTTTTCTCTAAAGCGAACCAATCAGTAAGCGTGTTAGCTAGCTCGTTACGCCAGTCCTCTGCGAGGTTCGAGATGTGACAGTTTGAATTTCATCGCTGGCTTTGATGTCAGACTGAAAACGACTTTTGGAGTCGAAGCAAAAACTGCTGACTTGGCATATCGATAATCTAATTCAAAACAACCATGTGAGATGAAATGTAGGAGATTGTATAATGAAGGCAATGGCTCAAGAACTTTGAATCGAATCGGCGAAAATCTCCAGGTAAACCCTTCGGATTTACCTGGACTTGTGAAGATGGCTATTCTCATGACATGTATCATGGAGGTTATAATACTACAAAACATAAACTCTGCTAGATTTGCTCCAATGGAACATTGAGAAAGTGTGTAATCATTGACACAATATGTAGCTATTCGTATTGGTTGTTATATAGCGTGTGCTCGAAAGATAGTCGGTTTGGCAGAATAGTTTTTATCCACACAGCTTCTCCAAAGGAAGGACTGTGCCACAATGTCAGTCTGGCTTGAATTGCTAGAAAGTAATTATAAGAAATTGAAGGCACTTTCATTCGTTTGTCTATGGTCCTGTATTGTTGAAGGCTGATTGATCAATTAACTCATAGAACATTGTTCGCTCCATGTAAATTGTGAAAAAAAATATAAAGGTGTAAAAAAAAAAGTGCCCAAAAGTACCAAAGTAAATTTAGTTGGAAGACTGGAAGTTCCCAATGCTACAACAATTTTCAGATTCAGTGGATGAATGTTCTATGTGTGGATTGTGTTTTAAAAGCTGTTAATTTAGTGCATACAATGAGTAATAAAATTGTCTTTAAACAAGTTAGAAGAGTTCTTGCTACTTCAACATCTATATTAAATTTTTGCATCCTCCCTTTCAGATACGGACTTGCACAATGTGATCAAAAGAGGAAATATCTTAAAAGATGTCCACAAACGATATATTATGTACCAACTGCTGAAAGCTACCAAGTATATGCACTCCGGAAATGTTATACACCGGGATGCAAAGGTGAGCTGTAGACAAGTTTATGTAATTTGGGATTAGTGGTCATAATCCATTTTAATCATTGCTAATCTACTAAAATTTGATACAACTTTGAACATATTTTCAATCTGTGAATATGGATGGCACATCTAATTTACACTAGCAAATATATTCCTTGACTTTCGAAGGCCGAGGCAGATTTGTTTTTTAAATAAACGTACTGTCAAGGTGAAATTTTACAATCCACTGTACTTCCTGTTCATAAAAATACAGTGAAATCTGTGAATACAGACACCAGCCAACCTCTAAATACTGACAGTAACTAGGGTCCCAGTACTAAAATTTATTTAAAGTATTTTGAACCTTGATAAACCAGAACCCTGTCAAAAGTGATACTTTAATCTAGTCCCAAGCATGGTCGGTTTACACAGGTTTCACTGTATGTTTTTTTTTTCTGAAATCAATATATTATTTTAGTAAATACCTCTACTATATTTCAGCCCTCAAATATCCTGCTGGACAGTGAGTGTTTGGTGAAGGTTTGTGACTTTGGATTAGCCAGGTCTCTATCACAGATAGGTGTTGATGAAGAGACTGGTGACCCCAATTTGACAGAATATGTCGCTACCCGGTGGTACAGAGCTCCTGAGATTCTTCTTGCATCACACAGGTAACCTGAAGATACTGAATGTGTTCGATAAAGTTGTGGAACAATACACACATGATTTGGTGAATAGCAGCGTGATTCTGTCAATATGAAAGGATGGAAGATCTCTCCTGTCAGTCTCTGTACAGTCATTCTATATGCCACATTCAGGGGCTTTTTTGTTTCAGACATTATTTATTTACTTTTTGAATAAAATTCTCCTTCCTGATTAAAATTCTTCATTATTTTTAACAATCAATATTAAAATCAAAATTTTGATTTGTGACCTTCCATTCTAAATCTTGTTTAACAATCTGCTTTCAGTCTCTATCATACTTCACTGGGAAAGCATTCTCATCATCTGAAGTGGTTTTGAAAGAGTAGTCCCCCTTCATGGAATTATCTCCCTTGCATTGCAGAATAGTTTGATATTCATCAAACGCTTGTAGGCATTCTGTAATGCCTCTCGATTTCTTTTCACAATCTTCATTAATATTCTAATTGTCTTCCAGGTATACAAAAGGTGTAGACATGTGGAGTCTAGGGTGTATACTGGGTGAGATGTTACTGGGGCGACCCTTATTTCCTGGCTCATCCACCCTGAATCAGATAGAGAGGATTATGGGAGCAATACCTAAACCATCTAGAGAAGGTATGATAGCGCTACATTAACCATTTCAGGATAACACACTGTCCTCTCTGATTGCAAAAATGCAGTTTCAATTGATTAGGTGTACTGAGGCATCTCCCACAGCGATAAACTGATTATACCTGCTCTTACGGCGATGCTGACAGCTATTTTCTTAGTAATTCCTTATATTGTCATTGGGAAACGTTCAAGTATTACAAAATTTGACATAGGGTAAATTGGAAATATTTAACTTTGAAACCCCACCTCCTGGTCCAGTTGCATATGTATATACTAAGCTATACTATAGCCCTTGCATCAGTGCATTGGCAGTATCATTTTGCAAATTACGAACATGTCGGTGAGTTTACTGATTTTTATTTGGAATAAAACTGCATTTCTTGAGGAAAATAATACACACACATAGTTTTTGTTGAAATATATTATTTAAAAAAGACATAAAGCAATAAGTTTCAGAATGTCTGGGATCTGAAATGCAGACAAAAACACACGAACGCCTTCTGTTTTGGAGATAATTATTCAACTTTACTGACTGCCCTGAGCTGGAAGCAGTGGGGTTCAGGTCAAGAAAACCATCTGGGGCTGACAGCTAGGATAAGCTGCAGTACTGAATGAGTTAATGTGCATTTTTGTGGGTTTTATTTTGCAGATATAGACAGTATTAAATCAACTTACGGTTCATCTGTTCTGGAAAAAACATCCATAAGGTATGTCAATTGAGAAACATTATTACATCAATTGAATTGAATTGAACAGCTGCATATAAAAATGCTTATCCATGATGTCTGTCTACTGTATGCTGGATCTGATGACTGTATCAGTGGTTTGTTTGTTCGGACCATCCTAGCGAATCAGTGTATCGATACAATTTGCTTGATTCATTGCCAAATAGTCTGGTGATTAGATTTATTACAACATGAAGTTAACAAAATGGTCCCGAAATCACATGACTAATCCAGTATTTATTTATCTTTCCACAATTTTGAGATTTGGGAGTGATCAAATTTAATAATGTGAATATTCAATGAGCATCTTAAAAGAGAGTATAGCATGAATCATTGCTCTAAACCTAATGTTGAAATGAAAGGTTTTCCTGCTCATGACCCATGTTCTTGTCTCCGTACTTCCACAGGCCCAAGCAAAGGTTAGAGGACATGATACCAGAAGCTCCACCAGAGTCCATTGATCTTATGAAGAAGTTACTCCATTTTAACCCAGACAGAAGAATAACTGCTGAAGATTCTCTCAACCATCCTTATGTTTCAAGGTACATGTATACATTTTCACGTAGCCACACTGATGTTTATATCTACTGGGGAAAATTCGGTTTGCTCGGAGGCATTCTCTATTATTTCGGAGCTTTGGTTTCCTATAGGAAAACTAGAAAACTTTTACAAACTTTACCCAGCTAATGTAATTAGTACCCAATTGAAATAGAATTAACTCACAATATTGTAAGCTTGAGAGGTTTCAGTCCTACCTCTTCACACAAGTCAACTTATTAACGTATATTCACTTCGAATTAGCCTTGATAGATCACACCACCGAAAGCATTCAAATCCGAACTTTCATGTACATACCAGAGACGAGCCAATCAGAACATACCCAGTGACTGTGTGAAGGGTGACGTCTCCAGTAGTTAGTCATTCCTCCTAATATGGCAGTAGAAGTGGGCCAGATGACAGTCAGTCAATAACCCACATTTTGAAATTCAAATGGATTTGAGGTCAATGACATTCTGTGTCTATTCATAATTATTATGAACAGAGCTGGTGGCCTGAGATACAATGTATCAAGGTTTATTCTTAGTGTGAACAGAGAAATCAACTTGTGTATGAAGATGTAGTTCTCAAACTCTCTTTGTGTCTCCTTAACTCATTTGTTCTTTGTTTATCCTTAACTCATTTGTCCTTTGTTTCTCCTTAACTCATTTGTCCTTTGTTTCTCCTTTAATAACTCATTTGTTCTTTGTTTCTCCTTAACTCATTTGTCCTTTGTTTCTCCTTAACTCATTTGTTATTTGTGTCTCCTTAACTCATTTGTTCTTTGTTTCTCCTTAACTCATTTGTCCTTTGTTTCTCCTCAACTCATTTGTCCTTTTTTCTCCTTAACTCATTTGTCCTTGGTGGTCTCTCTTTAACTCATTTGTCCTTTGTTTATCGTTTCAGATTTCATAATCCCGCAGAGGAGCTGGGTCTAGACTATGATGTAGTTCCCCCTCTGTCAGACGATGTTCAGCTCACCATAGAAGAGTACAGAAGCAAGCTTTATGAGGTATGGTGAAGGGGCTATCTGTGTCTCCGGTCTGAATACTGAATATTGATCAGTAATTTTAGCACAAAGTGATCATTTATGTTAATAACTGACCTGGACTCTGATCTTTCATTGTATCAAATAAGTCACATTTATACTTGATAATATGGGTAGAGCCTCCTACAAAAATCAGTTCATTTTGAAAAGGGAAGCAGTTTTTCACAAATATATGTTCTTCTAGTTTAACATGAGCCGACAATTTTCCCTGTAATTATCCGGGAGACCAGGTAGTCTTTCTGTGTGTATTAACCAACAGTAAAACTAATACCCATGTTTTTCAGATGATCGTACAGAAGAAGGCTGATAGGCGACGTAGGAGACGAGAGGAGAGGCACAGTGCTCAGCAGGCCAACAGGCACGGCCATGGGGATGGGGAGGATGTCCCCCCTAGTGAGCCCCTTCAAAAGGAGAACTCCCAAGGTCCTGCCTCACGACAAGATAACATCCCCACTAATAAATGTATGTTAATCCCTTTAATAATTCACTCACAGGAAGTGAAATTTCCCAACATAAGATATGGGATGATCAAATTTATTAGAACAGGAAGTTGACAAAATGGTTCAAAATCATGTATATAATCAATTATTTCTTTGTTATTCTAATGATTTTAGAGTGTGATCAAATTTATTAGAACCACTGATTTAAAATGTTTGTTCTCATCAGCACAAACATATCAGGTTCTAAAGTCCAGGTGCAAATTACAAGTACAATGCTTAATGGATTTTACTTCTTCTTTAAAAACGATGTTTGCTAAGCCAGGTAATAATCCTGTATGGAAACGATAATAATGACAGATATGCAAAAATGCTAAATTTCAATACAACATTTCTCCTGCTTACAGATGTAGCATTTGGTCAGACCACCCATGAACCTCCCCCTCCTGTAGCCCCTAAAAACAGAGCTATGATGAGACAACGCAGTTTTGAAAATGTCCAGGCAGCACAAGGCAATGCTGTAAGTATGCTTCTGATGCTTCTCATGTTGCCTGTAATTGTCCGCATTTATTATTATATTCCAGTCCTAGAGAAGTTTGGGGAAGTTAAATTATGTGACATATTAAGAGATCTCAAAAGTCACACCACCTTTTTTACCTGTCTCTGAATGTGCATCACTGTACACGTAACCAGGAGAACAGTTACGGTAACAATTTGCATTACCATGGAAAATATTACATCATACCTTTACAGGACCATGTTGACTGAATGGATATCAGTATTGTAGTGCATACATGATGATTTAGCTCTATTTTTTTCAGTTGAATACAGTGAAGCCTGTGAATATTGACACCTGAGTAAACTGACCAACCTCTGAATACTGACAATATCCATGGTCCTAATACTTAAATTTAAAGTATTATAAACGTTGATAAACCAGAATCCTGTCAAACCCGACACCATAATCTGGTCCCAAGCATGTTTGGTTTGTACGTGTTTCGCTGTATAAAAGAACGTCTATCTGAACTGTCTTAAATTATTTGTGACCAGGAGTCTAAAGCATTTGCTGCTGCCAAAGCGAGACAAGCTTCAGCCCCTGTTGGAGGACGTATTCAGAGTCGCCCGGTGTCCAGTTTCTACCGTCCCGCCAACAACCCAGTGATCATGCGAGATGACAAACCAGGTCTGGCTGTCACCAGCTCCAGAATGGTTCGTAGTCTTATTCCAGTTCAGATTACATCAAGGATGGAGCATTGCTATTTTATCTGTTGGGCAATGGTATTTTGCCAGGTTGAATATAGTGAAAGAAAATTGAAACATGACGAAATACTTGACCATTGTCGAACAGAATAAACTATCATGTATCAATAATAATACCTACATTATTCATGAGATACAGTTCAAACTTATTGTTCCCAAATTCTCACCTGACCCATAAATGACAGGCATCGAGTCTTGAAAATTCTGTTCATCCAATGCCGCCCCATCCGTGAGTTGTGCAATCCTTCCATGCCCCCCCCCCATGTGTTGCGAACAGCCTATCCTCTATCAATAATAACAATGTGAGCTGGACTCCCAGTCTTTGGCACAATGCTACCTTAATTCTATGCTCCATCATGCCATGGTAGAGGCTTACTACCATTGCCTCCTGGTGATGCCATTTGACACCTCGCGACATTAAACCTTAATTCTCTATCTCCCTGTTCCTAGTCAATGATGACACCATCTGATGCCTCATGTAATAAATTAACTAATTAACCTCTGACACTCAATAATATTTTATTTCAGAAAATATTAAACATGCTAAATTATTGGTCACTGTAAATGTAATAAATAAAATTAATAAACTTTCAACCCTCAACAAATAGATTTGTACCTGAAAATTTACATGTGATCACCGTAAAGGTCTATGGGCCAGTCTAGAAAAGCCTGTATGGTTTAAAAAGGGGCGTCAAATGGCGTCATCATGGGGCAAAGAGTTAAAAGGCATGTATGTTACTCCAAGCTGACCATCAACCACTTCCATAACTGAACTATTGCTCTCTCTCTACTACTTTCAGAGATCACATATATCAAAATGTATACAGCAGTAAAGTATGCTTGTGCGTACGAGTTACAGGTTATATTCACGGGACCACACAGCGGTGGCCTAATTGTTATAGCTTAGAGCATCGGCCTCGTAATCGTAATATCCACAGTTATATATTATCATAGTGAGATGTGTTTTTCATGTCACATTTCAGGTACCTGGACAGAGACCACTGTCATCAAAAGAACCCCGCCCCAAACAAGTCTATGGGAGGAAGCAGTTCAGTAACGCCACCAACCATCCATCTGCAGGAGCACCCAAAGCAGTGTTCGGAAGCTATTCACAAAGTTATGGCACAATATCCTCTAGTAGTTTAGCGGCTATACAAAGCAAGAAATAAAACCAGATTCCACAGTAACATTCCGTTTTAGAAAAATTTACATCATAAAGTCCTCTGGTGAATTGGTGGATGGACTTCTGTTGCATTCAGATGAATGTACATGTATGATTCTGGTTTATTATGCCCATTCTGAAAGAGGAGATTGGTATTGCCATTGTACATGTACTACGTCCATTCTTCATCAATCTCAGTCCTCGATAACCACTATCTTGACTTTATGTATGACCAAGGAATCTGTTTTCTCTAGGTCAAAGTACAACAAACTATAAACGCAACCTCTTCAAGCTTATCAAGTTTACGCCATATGCATCTGGAGCAGCTTGGAATCAGGCATATATTCATGAGTGACTGACATTGTTTGTGACTTTCATAAGAGGCGACTAACTGGGGCACCCGTTGGGTTCCCAGGTGTGAAAAGGAAAATGAATATGACCCGAACATAATGAGAATGGCTGCAAGATTATTGAAAGTGACGTTAAATCATTTTCACTCTCATTTGTTTGTGACTTGCTGGAAGTAGATATCCCAATACAAATAATTCTTCAAAGGATTCTGTCTGGTTTTACTCTTTTCACACCACACATGCATCTTGTGGTCACAGTCCATGAGCCATATCTTCACATTTTTTTCTGGGTCACCTGATAACATTTGTACCAAACAAGTTACTGTGGCATCACTTGTAATTTGACATATTTCCATCACATCTATTTTCTCATGTCTCTGCATTCCAGATCAAGCTTTGAGCAATGCAGATAGGAGATGATTGCACTCTACCATGTCTGCTAGACTATGCACTTAAGTACCGGGCTACAAAATCTATCTAGGTGACATCTGCACAAGACAAATGAAAATGCTGGCATGTGTAAATTCTTATTTTAGGCTATTGCACTTGACAGCAGAAATAGACTTGGTCAGAAATGATATATCTGTTAATAGACATGTTCTTGTACGTAATGCTGTAAAATGAACACAATCTCCTGTACAGTGTCCAATTTTAGCCAGAGGCCTGGTGCATATATGATGCAGTGTTTTATTCAGACAATGTTTAGTGTTTATGTGTGGATTGTCCTTCTATGCTCTAGTGGGTTGTTTCAATATCATCCATGTTTACATATATGTAGAAAGTAGTTGATTAACATGAGCTGTTTGATTCATACCAAGAGTTCATCATCCACAATATACATGTGCTCACCCCTGACTGCCAATATTCATGTCCAATCAAATTGTTTATTAATCTCTCATATTTATACAATGAATTATTGTTATTCACACATTCCTTGTACATACTATGTATATAACTTTTTAATTCCATCTTGTATGTGTGTATGTATTGTATGTTGACATGCTTGTTGTTTTCATGTGAGTGTATCTCTCTATTCAAGTGGACTGCTGATTGATGTGTCGTACAGCTGACTTCTAGTTTGTTAACACGGACCATATATTTTTTACCACATGCCATAACTTTAAAGAGAGAGAGAGAATTAAGGTTTAACGTCGTGTTCCATAACTTTAGATATGTGTATTGTCCAATAAACCAGCACATCTCTTTTTAGTGATCATCGTTTCATCAACGAAATTCTTGTCTGTAGAGGAATCCTTCATGATTTGCAAGCTAGATGATAACACGGCTGATAATCTATACAAACAGCATTGAAAGTGAAAGCATCATTCTCCCTGTGAAACAGGGCTGTATTTTTGTGTGGCAATAGAAGGAAAAAATTCTCAGTGTTTCATTACGAGAAATTGCACATTGTTCATTGTGAAATACGAAGGTAAAGGCCCATTTTCATGGTGGGATTTGTACTAACAACTTGTAGCATACAACTTAGTTGCATCGTGAGAACACTCATACGATTTTAGTCGCATGCTACAAGTCGTATGAAATAGAATCGGTCCTTTTTTTATGCGATTAGTTGCATACTACAAATCGGGGAATTCCCCCGCCGAGTTGTTGCTACAAATCACATTGTGAGAATGGGCCTTAAGGGACTCTTGATAGGCACATGTTCTTCCCAGTTCTCTGCTTTTCATCACTGGTGAAGACATCCTTTGTTGGGGTATGATTCTCATATCAGCATCTTGGCTATTTAGTCACACAGGGAGAACCAACCCCCTGTGAAATGGTGCTCATTGTTTAACAGAGGAATTGTTGTCCAGGTTGTTTAACAGAGGAATGTCCATGAACAAATGTTCTAGTTTAGCTTCTGAAATGCTACTCAAAGAGGTTCTCAGTACGTACTGTAATATAGTTTTCCCAGGTGCAAAGTAGTGAATTATCATGGTTTGATTAACGTTCTAACATTCCATCTGATGTTTGATATAAAACACTGTGAATGTTGGTGTGAGCTCTGCTGAAACATTATAGTGGAGGGGGGGGGGAGATATTGAATGTATGCATGGGTAAAAAATCTCACAGCTGCACTTTTTGATTTGCATATCAACTACTGCATTGAATGATAGGACCCCTTTCAGACCCCACTGATACCCCACCTTATATTGCTATGCATACCGTCAGATTTTCTGTCATAGCATGATGAATGCAAAGGATAATACATTAAAAACCAGAAAAACTCCCTTGTGTATGATGGTAATCAAGCGAATTTTATTTTTCAATCCAAAGCCTGCCAAATCAGATTTTTCTTGAAGTTTACATTCTGAAACGTCAACTTATAGAAAATTGGGATGCTCCGTTGTAGGAAGATATGATGGGTAAAATTATGCTCCCTGGCCTGATTTGGTATTTTTGAGACCTTTTCAGAGTGGATTGTCACTTAGTTATAGGAAAAATATGACCCCTCCAACCAAAATTATTTTACAGAAACTTCTCCACTATACTCCACATAAAGTTTGTCCATTTCTACAATGAACGGACCCATGTATGAGTCTAAAACAGTATATCACAAAATTAGCACAGCAAAGTTTGATCAGTCGTATCTTCATTTTTATGCAGCTGAACATAGCAAATCTTTCAATGATAATATTTCAGTTTTCGAATTCAAGAAAAAATTGAGTTGGCAGGTTTTGGAGTGGAAAGAAAATTGGCTTCATCGCTGTGACACACAAGAGAGTTTTGGATATGTAAACATGTATAATCATCTTTTCACAGCAGTGTGATGGTTGTATATGTAATGTCCATTGCCGATACAGAACATTGTATACTCTGAATTTGTCGAGTGTAAAAAATTTTCTCTGGCTGATTACATCTTCAATTTTGTTGATGATCCATGTAAATTACACTGCAGCATATTACCTTTAGTTTTGGCCATCATTATTGTAACTGGATGTTCAACCCCAGTACTTTAGAATTGCCATCTTCTGAATTATACGTGATATAAAATAAGATTGTTTTATTCATTTTATGAAATTTCCTAATTATATTTTATTATGTAGATGACTTAACATAATTGTACATATTTCTGTGCTAATTTTTAGTTCTCGTTTTTTGTATTATATTCATCAGATCTATTAAAATATATTGATTTGTTTAAAATGGTGAATGGTTGGTAAACCAAAGTTGAAGGAGCAAGTTTCTGCACAAATGTAGCATACTCAGTGGGTGATATTAAACATCTTGGATGTATGCTAACAGGACCAATGAAAGAAAGGTCTGCCACTTTATCATCTTCAAGACAAGTTTTAACTTATTTATGTGTAAATACCATATTGTAGTCCTTTGAAAGCTCAGTATTAAGTTGATATATAGATTTCATATATATTTTTTTCGTTTCATTTTATACATTTTATGTGTGCATGCATTTTATCATTATTAATCATTTCCCAACATTGTTGAAGTACGGAAGCTTGTGTGATTTAGCTCGTGTCCATGCGAACAATACAAATCAAATGTATAAATGTGTGTGGGCGTATACATCACTCCAAAAGTCAGTCTAAATGTGCAGAGCCACTGAAAGTACCTATAGAAATTGTGTTCTGCTAATATATTCCCTGTCCAATCTTTATACAAAGAGTAATTTACTTATTTATTAAAACCGTCCATGTAATATATCTATATAATATAATTGTCCTACATGATTTATGAAGGTTATATCATTCCACCATATGGTATGACACGTTCTGTGATTAGACTCGGACCAATTATCCCCCATTTCAATTGTCCCCATGTTGCCTTTGACTTCGACTGTGATCTGTTCATGAATTTTGAAGTATATTTGACGTGTAAGTTTTACCAGCGATACATAAAAGCTGTCTACCATATATGAATTCCCAGCTCTTGTATACCTGATGATTTGACTTGTTAATTCTTTAATACCCTCCATTATTTATGTCGGGAGAATCTTGTTTATCAGGTGATGCATTCCAATATACACTTAGTAAATTTAGTGTCTTAGCAGTTACTCCAGCCGTCTGTTTGGGGTCACACTGAAGAATCGCAATCAATCGGACTTCACTCGGACTGGTCCTTGGCTACGTAGCATGGATTATTGATTTGTAGTACAGCAGTTGGTGTTAAAGATGTAGACCTGTGTAGATTGTATTTTCACCTGATGTAAATTGAAGCAAAACATCCCGTTGTACAAAAATGTTCATTTTTATTGAGTAAATAAATGACATCTACCAAATTTAAGGAAGCATTGCATTGCGTATAATTTATTCCCACATTGGAAATTATGATATCTCTATCATACCATTAATTGATTTATGTATCAGCCACTGTGTATAACGTACAATTCTGACCGGTTGGATGCTCAGCAAATACGTCGTTGTAGTGAAAGGGACAAAGGAAGCTCGGTCTGTATACACTGTTAGAATTTTGAGTAAACTTTTAGCTATTTCTAGTAGATCGTTCACTCTGTTCAGTTAGCGTTCACTTATTTTAGTGAATGTCTTGGACTGCACCACTTCGTTTACCCCAGTGAGTAAATGTTGAGGATACGTTTACTGGCCGCAGTAGATGTTTACTTGCTGTATTAGAAGCTTGGCCAATGTTCACTGATCTCAGTAAAGTTTTACTGATTCAAGTGATCGTTCGTATTCAAAAACCCAGAGTCGTCACACTCAAGTTGTTTCACTCGTATGTACCGTGACAGTACCCGAAGAGAACCACCGTCCGTCGGCAAGTAACTGACAAACTTTCACAAATAGACCAACTGGGCTCGAACTCTTAACAGTGATAGTAATACAATATCACAGTTTAATAAACGGTTTATGATGTATTACTTGATTATGGCACTCATTCTGCAGCCCTTGCAGGACAACTGCGTGGAAAATTACCGCACTGAACGTACCCCTAAGTTGGATTAACAAAAGTAAACATTTACATATTAAAGTAAACGTTTACTTTGACTAATGAACCGCTTCAAGCTGGTAATGAAATTTGATACAAACAGGTCCACATTGAAATCAAGTTCAAGTTCTTTCAACCCATGAAGTGTGATGCACGGTTAAAACTTTTTATTTGACGATACACAATCCAACGAGAAGTGACATTCTCCAAAGGAGATGTAAAATGAGCAATATGGGGAAATCTTTGTGTATGATAAAGCTGATTTTTTTTCATATCCAAAACATTCCAAATCATATTTTGTCTTGAGTTTTATACATACTCAAATATCAGCCTCGACAAACTTGCATAAAAATGTATAATGTATAAAAATGAAGATATTATTGATCAAAATACGCTTGGTATTTGTTTGAAAAAATTCTAGGGAGGGTTTTCTATTGTTAGTAGCAAAAATTGACTTCAAACCTGATATTCACTTCCTAAATCGTAAACCTGCTTCAATTATTGCCTTGATCTCCATCAAGCTGCACAATCAAACGTAGAAAACGGAAGTTAAAACTTAAAAATTATCTCCCCTAGGAGATAAGAGTTATCCGCCCCTAGGAGAGCTCTCACTCTTCCCAACGTGGTTACTATATAAGACAACGCCAGCCCATTCTCTCCCTCTTTCTCCTGTTTGCTCGAGCAGTGCACATCTAGGGAAGTGTTCAGAGTCCATTTTACAACATTAGTTGTTGTTGTCTCGCTGGTATATCCTTTATCAAGTGTTGAGTTTGTTGTTTATTCGGAACTTATTTATTGTATAAATTATGTCTGAAGTTCCGACTTGTATTCCGTGTCGTACGTGCGGGAAAAATTTGTCCCCTTTAGACGCGCACACGGCTTGCTTTTCATGTAAAGATTTGTGTTATCGTGCGTCCACGTGCGCGGAATGTGTATTATGGGATCCGACGGCCTGGAAGAATTATGCCCAGGCCCGTCGTGCGTTTCTTTTACATTCTTGTGATGACCCGTCTATGTCGGAGATCGACAGACGGGTCTTAGAAATTTCTTTGGTAAATGATATGAAGTGTAACGAAGATCTTGACCGAGTTGGTCAAGACTCAGTGTCTCCCGCGTCAGTTTGTATACCACCAAGCGGTACTATCCTACGCGATGATAATTCTAGGTTGCTAGACAGTTTGACCCGGTCGGGAGATTCATTGTCTAGGGTCGATCCAAAACCCGTTCTTTTGTTACGCTCAACAAAGACCAGGTCGGTCTTGCTTGGCCATTCTATTGTCTCCGACAAACAAAAGAATTCTTTGCCTCAGGTTATTTCTCCTTTACCTATCGGTTCACCACATGTATCTTCTAGAAGGAAGAAATCAAATAAACGCCGTCGTGTGTCAGTTTCCCCTTTACGGGTTAAGACTAAATATAGTTTTCCTAATTCTGAAAAATCTATGGAAGCTCATTCGGTTCTACCGTTAAGTGTTCAGGTTGCGAACTTACGAACTCCAGTTTCCGCGATTGTTGTTAATCTTCACATCGTCGTTCACATACTGCTACACGACATTCACGTAACCGTTCACGTTCTCGTACACGACGTTCGGGTTCACCATCTTATCGTTTGTTTTCACCTGTTCGTGGTTCAATTGCACCGGTTCGTCGGTCTCGTTCTCCGATCCGTAGTTCTCGTCCACCGGTTCATTTTAGTACCATTTTACGGCCCTCCCGCTCGCCGGTACGCCGTTCTCGTACTTTGACAGTTCATTCACCTGATCCTACTCACCGTTTACCTCGGGTTTCGGCTCCTTCTGATCAAGATTATCAGGTTCATTATCAACGGGCGCCTTTCCTTGATCATGCGGTGGATCATGATTTATCTTCTTCACGTTCTCAATCTCCGGTCTCGTCGAGTTCGTCGGATGATTCTTCCTCCTCTCGGGAAAGTTCGGAGGATACGTCGAAGATGAATTATTTGCTCAGAATGCAGGCGCTTTTAGCGTTGGTTCCGGATATGCCCGCCCCTTCGAAGGTTGTTCCATCTAGTATTAAGTGTCGGACAGCAGCGGATTCTGCATTCACGTCTTCCAAGCCTGTGACTCCTCGTACATGCGCTCCGTCCCCAGCGTGGGCGGATCATTTAGAGAAGTTTGATCGTCAATTACAGGATGACAATAAATTCAAGAAGCCTCGTTTCCCGGTTCCCCATGACCTTCATGATAACGTTTTGCCTGACAAACCACCCAAACGTGATCGAGATTTATCACAGATTTCTAAGTCATCTAGGTCAACTCCGCTTGAGTTCAATTCCAATTTCGTGGAGAATATCCAAGAGATGTTATTGGTAATCCAACGTGCTTCTTCAGTCGCCGATTGGTTTTTGTTAGCTACTTCGCGGATTGCTTTGGATCCTGAGTTACGCCTAGACGATGGGTCGACTTCTTTGTCTCCGGGTCGCGTGGCCTATTTACGGGGTTTCATTGAAACCCTAGTGCAGGCTAACCGTCAAGTTATTGAGGCCAGTTCTTATTCATACGTTTCGCTTCTCCAAGCGCAACGCAACGCCTTACTTAAGACTGTCAAGCCGGACGTCTCCTTTATGGTTAAGGATTATTTGCTTCATCAGCCATTAGCATCCAAGTCCATTTTCAACAATGCTATTGAATCCGTTGTACCCGTCATTCGTGAGGAACGTACTGCGCGCTTGATTGCGTCTGTTGCTCGGGGTGGTTCTTCGGATCGTCGCCAGAAGCGTGGTCGTAGGTCCTCTACCACTCATCAAGATGGGGGCGCTCGGGGGAGTTTTCGGGGTATCGACAAACCTCCACGAGGCCGAGGTCGCCGTTCCTTTCGTGGGAAACCAACCAAGAGGGGTGGTCATTCCAGCAAATGACTATCAAGTTTCCGTGTCCGATCAAGTCGAAGTTTTTCATCCTCCGCCTTTCCGTTCATTCAGTCATCATGTTGTGGGCGGCCGCCTTCAATACTTCGTAGACAACTGGCGTCTCATCACGGACGACGCCTGGATTTTAAGAGTTTTGGAGCACGGCTTCCTGTTCACTTTTCGTTCCCTTCCCAAACTCATCGTTTGGCCACGCCCATCCCGCTTACCAGTCTCCGCGGATCACGTGCGGACTCTTCTGTCTTCGGTCAACACGCTCATCGACAAGGGAGCTGTCAGGGAGTTACCTCGGACAGAAGACAGTGTTGGGTTTTACAGCCACGTATTTCTGGTCCCCAAGAAAGACTCGCTGCAGATGCGGATGGTGATCGACCTAAAAGTGTTAAACAAGTTTCATCTCACCACTCCCCCTCATTTCAAGATGCCGACTGTTTCATCGATTCGGGCCCGCATACATCATCGGGATTGGCTGGCCTCAGTCGATCTGCAGGACGCGTATCTTCATATTCCAATTCATCCACGTCATCGTCGTTATCTCCGCTTCGTTGTCAACGAACGTCGCTTCGAGTGGCAGGTCCTCCCATTCGGGGTCAACATAGCCCCCTGGTTGTTTACCCGCATTACCTCTCCTGTCATGGCATTTCTACACCTGCGAGGTATTCAGATAGAGGTTTATATAGACGACATCCTCCTATGGACGGCGGACGAGTCCAGTCTCAACGTGCAAGTCCAGTTCACGCTTCTGGTGTTACGTCATCTAGGATTCATCCCTCATCCTCTCAAGTCAGAGTTGGTCCCGGCTCAAGTTCGCCGTTACATCGGCGCAGTGTTCGATACCTTTCATCAACGGGTATACCCTCCGGAGGATCGTTGGGACAAAATTCAGCTGTTAATCCGAAAGTTTTTGTCATCAACGTCACGGACACGTCAACAGTGGCAAAGTTTGGTAGGTTTGCTCACTTCCACTCAGGACCTAACTCATTACGGCCGACTACAGGTGCGTCCACTACAGTATCATCTGTATCCTTACCTACAGACACCTTCCATCAATCCAGCGGTGCCGGTATTGACGTCTCTTCATCCATATCTGGTCTGGTGGCAATCCCGGCTCAACGTCATGCAGGGCGTTCCATTCCGCTTTCCGGCTCCGAGTCATCATCTGTACACCGATGCGTCCGAGACCGGTTGGGGAGCCCATCTGGACGAATTCGTGGTATCCGGCAGATGGTCAACATTGGATGCCAGTCTTCACATCAACCTTCTGGAGTTGAAGGCAGTCATTCTGGCGGTGCAACATTGGAGTCATCGTCTCATGTACTCGTCTCTCCTCATAGCGACGGACAATTCCACAGTCATTGCGCACATCAACAAGTTGGGAACCACCCGCTCGCTACCAATGTTTCGTCTAGTTTGGGATCTGTACGAGTGGACTCGTATTCATCATATTCATCTTCACGCCCGCCATGTTCCGGGGCGGCTCAATGTCTTAGCGGACAGCTTATCACGTCCGGACACCGTTCTTCAGACCGAGTGGCAACTTCATCCGGAGGTGTTCCAGCAGATCTCCACCATCTGGGAGTCCCCTCTAATCGATCTGTTTGCGACGAGGAACAACGCCCAATTGTCTCTGTTTGTCAGTCCGATTCTGGATCCCCAAGCCTTCGACATCGACGCCCTGTCAATCAATTGGGACAACTTCCTAGCTTATGCCTACCCACCGATGGCCCTAATTCTGGAAGTGCTTCAGAAGATTTCTCGTCACGACTGCATCATCCTACTCGTTGTGCCATGGTGGCCTCGTCGACAGTGGTTTCCGGTTTTGATTCCGCTCCTCACGGCCCCTCCACGTCGACTACCAGTTTGGCCCAGCCTGTTACGTCAACCGCACGGGATTTTCCATCACAACCCACGGTGGCTCAACCTACACGTTTGCAGACTATCCAGAATGCACTCGCAGTCCAGGGATTTTCAGCAGAGGTTGCACGAACGATGGTTTCAGCCAATCGATCTTCCACATCGCAGCTCTATCAGGCGAAATGGTCCTATTTCGTCTCCTGGTGTCGAGGACAGGATGCCGATCCCGACTCTGCCTCTGTTTCCCTAGTAGCTGACTTCCTCCTTCATCTTCATCGTGATAAGAAGTTTCAAATCAGCACCATTGAAGGGTATCGATCTGCTCTGGCTAGGGTGTTACGTCTTACATCGGGTGTAGACATTAGTCTAAACGATAATATCTCTGCGCTCATTCGCGCCTTCGCGTTACAGTCTCGCCGTACGCGCCAACTGTTACCGAAATGGGATATTGGTGTGGTTCCGCCCTTTGAACCTTTAGAATCCGCTTCTATTAAAGCTGTGTCTTATAAGACGGCCTTTTTGGCGGCGTTTGCTTTAGCGTCTAGAGTGTCTGAACTTCATGCCCTTGAAAGATCTTCTATGACCTGGACGGCGGATTGGTCTCGCATTTCTTTTCGGCCCATTCCTGAATTTATCGCCAAAAATGAGTCTGTTCGTTCAGGTCCGTGCGCTCAACGATCGTTCCTGCGTTGTCAGACTTTGTGTATGGGCTCGATGACGACCTCCTGTTATGCCCGGTTCGGGCGATTCGCCACTATCTTACTCGTACCGACTCCGCTCGCGGCTCTCGGCGCCTATTATTTCTGTCTCTTCGCCCGTCGGCTTTGCGTGACATTATTAAAATACCATCGCCGCGTGGTTGAAGAAAACCATTAAATGGTCTTATCAATTGGCCATAGACGCTCCCCCTCTGTTGTCGACTGCCTCTTCTCATGAGATTCGCGCCATTGCCACGTCATGGCCGTTATGGAAGAACCTGTCCCTCCTTGACATTGTCCAATCTTGTGCCTGGACGGCGAACTCCACGTTCACCAACTTCTATCTGAGAGATATGTCAGTCCAGTCAGAAAGGATGACCACGCTTGGGCCGCTAATAGCTGCCCAGCACGTGGTCAACTAAATTTTCAAAAAAGGGGGGGGGGGGCGGCATTTTGTATCATCGCAGCAAATCTGCAAATTGCTGTATCATCTCATCTCATTCATACTATTAGTCCACATTTGATTGATCACATATTGAAGGAAGAAATAAGTTCAGATGGACGACCTTGGATCCTCTAAGAGATGTCGGACACTAAATCATCACTCTAAGATGCCTGACTCCATGGTGAGTGTGATCTTTACCTTAATTGCGGTTTTGATTGTGTCTTTCAGGTTGAATCTGACTTCCTTCTCATGATCTCAGCTGCGTCATCTACGCTCAACTCCCAAGAAGCAAGTTGGACGTAGACGTTTGTGGACTGAGAGTGGTGTGGCTTGGCGACCTCTAGGCACGGACTAGTTCTGCTTCACCCGGACTTAGGAACAGCCAGGAATCTGCATGCAGATAAGCCTTACCAAGTAGACCTATCAACCCTTGTGGTAGGGGTCCTCTCTTGGTATAGATGGCTTCCCGAGTAGACCTATCAACTCTATGGGTAGGGGTCCTTTCTCGGTAGAAATTACTTCCACACCACGAGCACAGCTACATGGATGTAGACAATCAAGATAAGTACAACTGTATCTTATCCACATTTTAACCTTTCTTACTGTCATTGACCAGGGTTTCAATTGTTTGATTATTGATGTCTCATGCTCATATCCATGTCTGTGTCTTCCCAGCGGTTACTTAGCCTGCCTTTAAATCTGCTACATGGCCGAGGTTTCCCTCCTTCCACCTGTTGGTACTGAGGCAATAATTGAAGCAGGTTTACGATTTAGGAAGTGAATATTAAACATTTATAAACAATGTTTCTATTCATTACTAAATCAAACCTGCTTCAATTTAATGCGCCCTCCCGTCCTTCCCCTCAGACCGCGGCCTAGTTCACTACTGGTCTCGGTTATTACAATGAGAAAGAGGGAGAGAATGGGCTGGCGTTGTCTTATATAGTAACCACGTTGGGAAGAGTGAGAGCTCTCCTAGGGGCGGATAACTCTATCTCCTAGGGGAGATAATTTTTAAGTTTTAACTTCTGTTTTCTACGTTTGATTGTGCAGCTTGATGGAGATCAAGGCAATAATTGAAGCAGGTTTGATTTAGTAATGAATAGAAACATTGTTTATAAATGTTTAATATTTCAGAATATGATATTGAAGAAACATATACTTTCAGAGATTTTTAATTGAAAAACAAATCGGCTTTATTATCATCACACAAATGAGTATATGAGTAGTATAGAGGGAGTAAATTCGACCCCCCTTTTGCCGGGGGAGATAACTCTTTTGTGGAGGGAACGTGGAGGAGAGACAGGGGGCGCCACCAGTCCCGTATGACGTCACTTCCGGTCTGCGTGAATCGGGCGTGTGTATTCCTCCGCGGTGATGCGGTCTGGTGGTGATGCGGTCTGCCTCCGCGGACAGAAAGTAGTCCCAAATTCTCCGGCATTCTCCGGCAATCCTCAGGGGCGAGAGGGGTCCCTAGTGGTCCGATTGGGTCGTATGAGGTATCAATGTGAAGCATTCGTGAAGGGGCATCTAATGGGGTGGGTGTGGGCTTGAAATACGGTCATTCTGCGCATGCGCGGTAGACCAAGGGTATGGAAATACACGTTTTCGGATCTAGGGGTGCCCCTAGTGGGTCGATAGAGTCGTATGAGGTATCAATATGAAGCCTATGTGAGGGGACATCTGACGGGCTGGGTGTGGGGTTGGAATATGGTCATTCTGCGCATGCGCGGTAGACCAAGGGTATGGAAATAGCCGTTTTGGGATCTAGGGGAGCCACTAATGGACCGATGGGGTCGAGTGAGGTATCAATGTGAAGACTATGTGAGAGGGCAACCGATGGGATGGATGTGGGGTTGAAATATCGTCATTCTGCGCATGCGCAATAGACAAAGTGTATGGAAATAGACGTTTTGGGATCTAGGGGAGCCACTGGTGGGCCGATGGGATCGAGTGAGGTATCAATGTGAAGCCTATGTGAGGGGGCATCTGATGGGGTGAGTGCGGGGTTGAAATATCGTCACTCTGCGCATGCGCAGTGGACAAAGGGTATGGAAATAGACGTTTTTTTGGATGTAGGTGAGCCCCTAATGAGCCGATGGGATCGAGTGAGGTATCCATGTGAAGCCTATGTGAGGGGGTTAGACTAGGGTGTCGTTTCCATTCTGCTGCGCAGGTCACGTGGGTTGTGACGGTTTTACTAAAACTACCTCCAAACCCAGAAGAGTTCCAATGTTCCCCTTAGACGTCCGGATGTTCAACCTCCGGGGTTTTTCCCGGCCCGGCCCGCCAGCGAGCGCGCGCGGGTTATCCGGCCGCAGCGCGCGCGCGGGTTCTCCGGAAGTGCGCGGCATCACCGGCAGTGCGCGGATGAATGTCGGGTCAAACGGTCAAAGGGCACATCCAGGTCAAAAGGTCCAAGGTCTCCCTATCGGCAAGGTTCGGAGGAGACAATGTTGCGGCATCGATAGTCAGAGCTTGAACCCCAAAAAAGGGGGTTGTAAATTAACCTGGGAAGGATGGGCAGTTCCATTTGGACCAATCAGCGGTCGAGAAAAAGAGCCAATGAGCGATCGATAAAAGAACCAATGTACGGGTACTAGAATTTCGCTCACGTCTGCGCCTCCATCCGGCTACTGGGATGCTTTCGGCGACGTCCGCGCCTACATCCGGGTTCTTGTACACCCGGGTAATGTTTTCTGGACATGGATGGGTTACCTTTGGCTCCATTCTAGGCCACTGATTGGCTAATACGGTGTTCAAAGCCAGTTTCATGCATTATGCTCATATAGAAAACACACAAGACAGGGTTTTTGGTGAGATCTCATTTTGTTTTTTATTCAGTAACAACAACAACGTGAGAACAACCACGTGAAAACTGAAGCCCAGAACAAGGGGCTTGTACATTGAAAGAACTGAAGCCCAGAACAAGGGGCTTGTACATTGAAAGAACTGAAGCCCAGAACAGGGAGCTTGTAAACTTAAGCCCAGAACAGCGGGCGTGTGTACATTGAAAGAATTCAAGCCCAGAACGGGGCTTGTACATTGAAATGATGGGCGGCCCAGTCATATACGAGTACATCGCGGTCCTCGGCCTTGGGGCACTCGTCAAACATCTGTACGATGGTAGATAAGGGTCTTCCCCGGCATCGATGGTACAGGTAAAACAAGCAATATTGTCCGCACACGCCACTGGTCAGGCTTTGCAACGTTTGACTGTTCCAACACCCCGTCTCTGTGCCTTGATCCATGAAGTCTGTTAAATCGGGATGGAGGGGTGGCAGGCCGTACGGGTCAAAGTATTCGCCCTGCTGTTCTGTCAAGTACACGGCCACCCAATGTTCACCGGGTCGATCCATCGGGTCCGTGTTGAGAACATAAGCAGCAGGATACATACGACCACAATAGAACTTATCTTACCTGGGCGTTACCCCCATGAAGACCATACGTATGCGGAATTATATTCCTACCATTATCCTTTGGTGATTTATCTGGGGGTACCATCCATGTTGAGTGGAGAAGTCACTGAGGATGTTGAGCATTGATTATTATCGCGAATGTCATTACGACCAAACTCGGCGTAGCAGATCCGTGACGGTGATCTGCCTAGGGCTGGGCCTGATGGTTCCCGGCAGCGGGTTGTTTGGCCAGGGCCAGCTGATGGTCGTTCTCTAAGGTGGGGGTCAGATCGAAACAGAACAACGTGCATCCGTTCGCGTAGTCCTCCCGACTGATCATATTCCCTTCGTCCTGGTTGATTTGACCAGTGGCTGTAAACAGGCTCTGATAGGCTCGAATGAAATTCCTGCGCCCAAAGTTCGGTGTTAAGGCCGTGGCTGGGACCTGTTGTTCATCCACATGCAGGGCCACAAAATTGATGCCGAAATGTTTAAAGTCAAACGGATTCTCTGGGTAGGCTCCGCTGAAACTGGTATTTTCCACACAGGCCAGGATCAATCGCTTGGGTAGTTTCCCCAGGAACAGGTTTTCTTGGCGCCCATATTTCCAGCAGGCACAGAGAACACTTTGGTTTGTACACGTCGGTTAGGGTACTGGGCTGGTTTGTGGGACCAGCGAACGTCTGTAGATCGAGCCCAGCTTTGCTGTAGGATGAGACTCAATTTTGACACTCGCGTTGGCAGTGACGATCGCTGTGCGCGTCGTTTGTGAGCGTTGTAATCAGAGTCCGCAGCGTTCTTGAAGGGAAAGGATTTGATGGGTTTTGAAGTATTCGTGACCTCCCGTAGAGCCTTATAATGCAACAGTCTTGACAGCCCATCCATGAACTCCTTGGGGGTATCGTATTGGCCTTCGAGGAGGGTGAGTCGGGTGTTTGTGCCTTCGTAGGTCACCTCGTACCACACTTCATTGGCTCGCACGTTGTACCACGAGTAAGGGTATTGGATATCCACGAGGCCACATTCCCATCGTCCAGGTAAATGCAACGGGTGCGGTAACTGGGTCACGTACTTGGCCACGGTGTTGTCAGGAAACACATCCAGCGAACTGTTACTGGGTAGGGTGAGGTAAAACATGGCGACTGAGCTGTCCTGCTGCTGCTGTTGGTTTTAATAGGTGTTCCAGGCCTTGGGCGGTTGTGTCCGGCGTCTTGTTCGTCGCGTTGACTTGCTACGTGTCACGGCTCTGGAGATGTGGGGTGTCTTGATCGAGGGTGGTTTTTTAAAGGTCTGAAAAGAAGGTGCCCGTTGTGGTGGTGGAGTTTTGGGGGGTGACTCCGGTTCCCATTCGGATTCCCAAGGTTGTGGAGTCTGTCGTGGTGCACGACTCGGTGAATCACGCTGCATAAAGGCCCAGCGGTGGGGGTTCCCCATCAATTCCTGTGGTACATGCATGTCTTTTAAGCCTTGAGCAAAGACCTCCCATCCTCGAGGATCCGTGTGCGACCTGCGTTTACGCATCAGGTCATTCACTAAATCCGTCATGTGGGTCCCGGGGACCACCTGATTCTGTACCAGGAGTTCGCCTTTATCATTCCAAGTCATGTTAGGATTCTGTTTCATCAGTTGTAATACCAGGCCAGCTTGTTTCTTGAACGATGCAGGTACACTCTTCAGGACTTCGTCTTCCACCCACTGTGGGGCTGTGGGTGGTACCCCTGGTAATGGCGGCTGTTGGAGCGGTGCTGAGGTTGGCGGTGTGTCACGTGGTAGTGGTGGTGGTGGTGGGGTAGAGATGGTTTTGTATTGGTCCATGAACGTCATGTGCCGTTGAAGCGTCTCATTGTACCGTTGTACTTTCTCACTGTCGCTTAACCCCGGTCTCTGTAAGATCTGTTGCATCTCTCCATCGAGGGTGTTTATGGTCTTCACCGTAGGTGGGACAGGGTAGGGCGATTGGAGGTTTTGAAGGAATCGTGGTTCTACGAGGACCATTTTTTTCGTGTGGTTCATTGTCGGCCGAAGAGTCCACTCAATACTGGACCCAACACGGAAGCGGCCAACGGTGCTAAGATGGCCCCGAGAAAGCCGCCTTTCTGTAACACCTTTTTCTTTTGTGTTTGAGAGACTTGCTTCTGGACTAAGGTTCGGAGACCTGTCTTATGCTTGGTCAACTTGGTCTTCTGAGCCGGAGTCAGTGGTACGTTGCCTTTTAACAGGTTGTACCCGATCTCGCACAGACAGCGTACAAGGTCAGGGTCCGCAACGCGTACAATGGTTCGGACTAACTCGGGTGGGGCCGTCTTCAATACACGGAGCGTGGGAGCGTGCTTCCGTACTCGTGCAGACATCATGTACAACTAATGCTAGAACCCACAACTCTGTTCTTTTTATCTACCTCAGAGACAAAGTCAACCCTGCTGTGGTATTCATTCTTTTCATTATCCCCATCATCAAACACGCAGACCCCAGCTGGGGGAGCCACTGTGGGTGTGTTTACATTATTTTTGCATGTACACGTGGTGGGCCTCTCCGGGAAAGATGCCGGTCCGTAGTCGAAGATGTTCGGGGGTGGCTTGCTTGAGGTCGAAGAGCATATACCCGTGCTGAGGGGTTGTCGCATCTTTGAAGGCTTCCAACGCAAACGGTGTGCGGCCGGGATACATCTGTCTCGCCAGGTGCAGCAGTTGAGTGGTATCTCTCGGGTTTTTGAAGACCACCAGGTAGTGGGCATTTAAGCTGATGTTCCGATGTTCTTTGTTTTTACTGAACAGATTCTGCACAATGTAGATGATGCTGAGCCGTCGATGATGGCTGCCTTTGGTAAAGAGTTGGGTGACCCGCGCATCCGTCTCCGCCATGAGATCATCCAGAACCACCAAGGTGTCGGGTTCCAAATCGGCCAGGTTGGGTAGGCCTTCCACGAACGTGATGGCATACGCTTCCTGCCATTCTCCGTAACACCACACGACTCGGGCAATGGGTGGGGTGATCATGCTGTCGGCGTGTTGAAGGAGCTTCCTGACGAAGTGCGTTTTGGCGGAGCCCGTCGGTCCTGCGATGACGCAAGTGAAGGGATGCTGCCACCGAGGGTCCATGGTTCGAGGTGTATCCGTTGTCGTGGTAACCCGCTCTTGTAAATTTAGTACGAGTGAACTGGAGTGGTGGGTACAACGTCGGTCGTCGTTGTCTGTTTACTGCGAGTGATGATGGTGGTGGGTACAACGTCGGTCGTCGTTGTCTGTTCACTGTGAGGAATGAAATCCGGTGGGTCTTCAGACGTACTTGGTGTACTTGATGTAGATGTTGACTCTATACTTGGTGTGGAGCTCGTTGTGGCTTGTACACGGGGTGTGGTGATGACTGGGCTCGATACGGGGTTGACTGGTGCTCTCTGTAGACCGGTTTCACTGATGGCTGGTGTTCTCAATTGGTTAAGTAACGTGCTGACATAGGCTACGTCGTAAAATACACCTCCGTACAACACACTCAGCAGGGTTAGCAATATCACCACAAAGCCCACTTGCGCTTTGCGCGTTTTGGGAGACGCTGTGTTTAGAGGCAGCTGCTGTTTGTCCATAGCACTGTGGTCGAACGTGGAATGAAGGATGACGGCAGTGGTGTCTGGCTTTATAATCGTTTCACCTGGTTGGCAGCGACCCAGGAATTGAAGGAACTGGGCCAGCCTTGCCATTTGACGAAATGAAACAGTTTGCCACGTCGACGTTCCGTTTTCAAAATCTGCTCCACCGTGTAGTAGTCTTGCTGTGTTTTTACGACAGGCTGTAATTCCCTCTCGTAAAACGTCCCGAGCAACGGTTCCCCTTGGAGATCTTCCAGTTCATAGACTCGCTGCTGTCGGGGTAGGCGCCGTTTAATCAGCAAGTGTTCATCGCTCCAGTTGGGAAAGTAACTTTTCTCGAACTTGCCCTTGACTTTACTGATCCGTACAGGGTCCCCGACCTTGAACACCGCCTTCGGCGTTCGCTGCGATGGCCTGGAGTACAAGACACACCGGAATTGGGCTTCATTGCGTTGGGTGACGGTAATGGGGGCTCTCTCTATACTCCGATGATAGGCTCGATTGTAACCACTCTCAAGTTTCGGGAGAACATCGATGTACCGCCTTTTATTCTTATAGGTGAAATATTTATACATGCGGCCTTTGAATGTCCTGTTGAACCTTTCCACCACGGAAGCCTTGATCTCGTTGTACGTATGGAAGAAAAACACCTTCTGGGCTTTCAGAAACTGTTGGAACGGTCTGTTGAGGAATTCCGTGCCTCCGTCGGTTTGCAAATACAAAGGTTTGCGCCCGGTCTTGAAGATGTCTTTGAACGCCGCTATGAGATTCGCCCCCGTTTTCGTCCGGATGGGTACCACCCACGCATACTTGGATAGGATATCGATGCACGTCAAGATATACCGATTCCCATCGTTGTGTTTGGCAAAGGCGCTCATATCGACCAAATCCGCTTGCCACTGGGCATCTATTCCTCCCACGATGACCCGGTTCCGTAGAAAATGGCGACGGACAGAGCGATGTAAGGTATAGGTGTCTTGTTTTCTTAACCAATCTCGGACTTGGGCACGTTGTATCCCCTGGGGTTTGGCCGCTCGATAGAGAGCCGACAATGCACTATAGGCCGCCAGACTGTCGGGACTGCAGTATAAGCTATCCAACACCTTCTCCCAGCGCTTCATGGTGACAAATGATGATGGACCCTGGCTCTATCGTTTATTTATAACGGTTATATCTTGGGCCGGAGTTTCTTTCTGATTTTCTTCGTTGGCTTCCACAGTGTCCATGGTAAATGACCAGTCCAACTCGTCTGATGACCGCTTGATAAGCACTTGATCCACATCTACTACGGCATCTTCCAATGCAGACCATAGATCAGGGTGAAGGGTAAAATGCACTGTACCCCCATCTAGCCGAGCCAATTGAGCAAAGAAAGGGCCGCGTCGGATGTACACATCGTGATACAGGTGGATGAGGTCGCCGTCCAGTTCACCAGACAACACATGTTTGAATTTGGTCCAGCCTTCCCGGGACAGACGAATGTGAGCCGGGCACGGTTGTGTAGGGTCCGCATCACAGATGTCTCCCACCTCCTCCATGATATCGACCTTATCCGCATACACGTGCAGGAAAACCTCGGGGGTCAAGCTGAGATACGCCAGTATCATATGCTCCGCCATGGTCAGTACGTGAATGGTACCAGATTTGACTGTCTCTCGTATTTATAGGGACAACCCCGTGAGATCAAAGGATCAGGTGGTCATGTCACTGGGCTGACTGAGTCTAGCCGGGTAATCAATGGCATCGTCGTCTGGTTCATGGCTAGACATTTGTTCATTGGGTTCTGCCGCTGCTTCTCTCAGGGCACGAGCCCACTCCAACTCGTCTGATGACCGCTCGTCCAGTGTAAACAGCTGGTCCACGATAGGCACCACTTTCTCGAAGGCTATCCACAGATCGGGGTCTAGATTGAAGCTTCGCGTAGGGTCTTGGTAGCGGCCCAGGCGTGGGAAGAAGGGTCCACGGTGTACGTAGATGGCATTGTCTATGTGGATGAGGTGTCTATCGAGCTCGCCGCTCAACACCCGTTTAAATTTGGTCCAGCCGTCACGGTGTAGCGTAACCGTATTCGATACGGTCTCAGCGGGCGACCAGCAAACATCTCCACGGTCTTCCACGAGGGTGACTTTATCTTCATAGACGTGTAACCCCACCCGGGGTGTAAGGGGAAGGATGGCTCGTAGGACTGGTGACATGCTTGATCCAATGACGATCGTTGAATGACACACACTCTGTCTGACCCTCGTATTTATAGTCAGGTGCCACTGTCAATGCCACAGCGCCAGGGTCAATAGGGCACAGACTATTGTAGGCCAACCAGCCGTCGCTGGTTCCGGCGTGAGCGCTCGTGGTCCATAGCCCGAGCATCAAGGATGGCTGTCATAGTCCAGTAGTGGTGAGTGATGGCACACCTCTCCATCGAGTGCACTCTGTCGAGGACCGCTTCTGTGAACTCGTTCAGGATCTGGCGTCGCCCCTCGTTGTCGTCGCCATCTGCAAACATGGACCGGACCACTGCTCGGTAACCCGTGAGTAAATTAACCACGGTGGCATGCTGTAAAATGGGAGTCGCATAGGGCTGGATCTCCGTCATGGCTCTGCAACCGTAGGAATGAAGGTGTGGGATCCAGAGGGATGTGTTTTATAGACCATGTCACACATGCGCGCCTAGACGTCAGGTGTAGTCCGTGATACATACTATTCTGATGGGTTATGTGGCTCCTATAGAGATAGTACCTTATCGATAATGGAGACTACTTGTTCCAAAGCCGTCCATAGATCCGGGTCCATCCCGATATTTCAACCCCGCACTGCCGGTGATGACGCGCACTGCCGGTGATGACGCGCACTTCCAGAGAACCCGCGCGCGCGCGCGCTGCGGCCGGGGCCGACCGGGCCGGGGAACACCCCGGATACCAACATGGCGGATTAGCCGCCATTAGCCGCCATGTTCCAACATGGCGGATTAGCGGCCATTAGCCGCCATGTTCCAACATGGCGGATTAGCCGCCATTAGCCGCCATGTTCCAACATGGCGGATTAGCCGCCATTGTGGGGAAAAACCCCAGTACATGACAAACACTGACAAGTCTAGACATGCCCAAAGGTCACGCCTCATTCACCCCAACCGGAAGTGACGTCAAATGCAAATTTCTGAGGTCAAAGGTCAAGTCCATTTCAGTAGAACCTACATTGGGTAGTGCACCGGTTGACCTTTGACCAACCTTGCACCCCTTCCGACTAAAAGTGGTTTGGCCCGAGGTCAAAGGTCAATGAGGCTCGACAAAACGTCTATTTCCATACACTTTGGCCACCGCGCATGCGCAGAATGCCGATATTTCAACCCCACATCCACACCATCAGATGCCCCTTCACATAGGCTTCACATTGATACCTCACACGATCCATTCGAACCGTGAATAGCCCATCTCTAACCCAAACACACCCAAAAATGTCTGCTTTCTATACTACGGCCAGGCTGCGCATGCGCAGACTATGGACAACGTACGAACCATTAGTGTAGTCAAGTGCTCCTGCATGAGAGCTTTACGTGGATACCTCACTCGATCCCATCGGACCATTAGTGGCCCACCTAGACTCCAAAACGTCCACCCCGTATGGACCTATACACCCATAGCCATGCAGTATAGGCCTATGGGCCTACCCAGGCCTCGGTGACTTTTTAAAAAAATTTCACCGTTTCGCTCCGGGACACTTCCTATCATGTTTGTCTTGACGAGACGTGAAAAACAAATCCAAACAACCATACCGCAAATGTATAGAAGTAGGCTTCCCAGGGGGGCAAACATTGGTCCTATACCCCCAGTATGGGACTATATGGGTCTATATGGGCTGTATGGTACTTTTTCAAAAATTTCACCGATTCGCTCCGGGACACTTCCTATCATATTTGTCTTGACCAGACTAAGAAAACGAGACCCCACAACCTATACCGCAAATGTCTAGAAGTAGGTTTCCCAGTGGGACAAACATTGGTCCTATACCCCCAGTATGGGTCTATATGGGCTGTGTGGTACTTTTTTAAAAATTTCACCGTTTCGCTCCGCGACACTTCCTATCATGTTTGTCTTGACGAGACTAAGAAAACAAGACCCCACAACCTATATCGCAAATGTCGAGAAGCAGGTTTCCCAGGATGGTCCTATACCCCCCATACCCCATATAGGCATTTTCCCGTAATTTAGGATAAAGTCCGTGTTCCGTATTTTTTCAGGAAAATTTTACATACACCCAACCTGGAACTAGGGGGAGGTAACTCTATTGATAGGCAAGCCCCGTTAAGCCCGGCGACCTATATACCCCCCCATACCCCATATAGGCATTTTCCCGGATTTTTAGATAAAGTCCGTGTTCCGTTTTTTTCAGGAAAAATTTTACATGCACCCACCCATGACTGGATGCCCCTTCACATAGGCTTCACATAGGCTTCACATGGATACCTCATACGATTCCATCGGCCCATTAGGGGCTCCCCTAGATCCCAAAACGTCTATTTCCATACCCTTTTCCCACAATTCCCTATCTGCGCATGCGCAGAATGGTGAGAACGCTCGAGCCACTAGTCCAGTCAGATGCCCCCTCACATAGACTTCACATGGATACCTCATACAACTCCATCGGCCCATTAGGGACTCCCCTACATCCCAAAACGTCTATTTCCATACCCTTTGGCCACCGCGCATGCGCAGAATGCCCGTATTTCAACCCCACACCCAGCCCATCAGATGCCCCTTCGCGAATGCTTCACTTTGATACCTCACTCGACCCAATCGGACCATTTTATCTAGGGACTACTTTTTCTCCGCGGATGAATACGTTCCCTACAACAATTGGAACTCTCCTGTGTTGGAGGTAGCTTTTTGGTCATTCTGCCGGAACTATAGTGCACTTGACCTCTGTGACCTCCCCGTGACCGCCCCAATATGCAAATTTTTTACGGATTTGAAAAAAAATCTCGCTTCTGATTGGACGAGAGCGCTGGTGGCGCCCCCTATCGAGCGTAATTTGAGGGTTCCCGATTGCAATTTAACATGGACCAACAGATGGCGAATTTTCCCGGTGCCCAAAAAATGCGACTCTATTCACGCTTACACTACTACTGTCATGATGTGATCCTCTTTCGTTTCTTCACTAAGGTCGTCCATCAGTACCAAATGTCCTACACTGGGATTGAATTATCCGTCAACTTGATTCGTGGGTATACTCTTCAAGGTCACGGCCAGACTCATATTCTCGAATATGGACTGCTCGCTTTCCCATAGCACTACATAATTCTTTGTGGACGAGACACATTTGTTATCGAGTAGTAATAACTTGTCTATCTATAAGGTTTCCCACTCCGAGTGGGTCCCGCGACTTTCATCGCCAATGGAAGGCGTAAAGATTTCTCAGCATCTAGTATAGTTTTTCACCACTATCGACTCCAGAAGTCATTATTTTTTGCTTTGGAGTAAATCTTCTAACTCAAGCGCTGATTGTCTCTGCCCCTCTTTTTTAGCACTGTCTGCTTCCCGTGTATGTGATCACTAATCAATCTTTCCATATGTCTCGGAATGTAGACTACATGTTTTATAAAAACACTCTAGCAGAGTTATCTCCCTCGAAACTCAATTATATTGAATCGAGCTATCTCCCCTTATTTCCATCCTCTACTACTACTACTACTATTACTCAGAGGTGTATTAAATATGCTAGAGAGATCGCGTGCCCTTTCTATACTACTCATCATCGCGCACTACTCATCGCGCATGCGCAGTCGACCCATTCTACTGTAGGGTGCAAGCCTATCCCATGGAATCTCAGGTTGTGAAAACCCCAGGTCTCTCGCCCCATCCTATCCCACGCCACACCTATATGCGACCCGCTGTGCAGTGAGTAAAGCGGAGTAGGAGTCGGAGGAGTCGGACACGCTACGGATTATACTAGGTAGATTATCTGGATGAACATGTTTACCGATTATATAAAGGAGGACTATGACGACTACATCGATGACAGTAAACAGCAGTATGTATGATGAAGATTAAAAGGGTGAAATTGCAAAGAATGACTATTTTCCAACAATAAAGAAGAGAATACGACAAAAGTGTTATGATCACGTGAAAATTTGTTATGACATGAAGAATAAATATAATATTCAGAGAAAAAAAAGTAGAACATTTAAGGACGGTCAGTCAACATCAAAGTGTATATAGCCTTAACTAAGATGAACCTATCAAACGAAGTATCAAACAGAGAAAGGACTTATTCAAGAAATTGACAGGCGGCGAATATGAGTCGGACAGTGATGGTTCAGAAATATGAATGAAAATAATTTTAAGATGAATGAAAGTAAATTCTGAATATTCAAAAGAATTGTACATGCATATATATACAGTATGTATGACAAGTTTGATATTGTATAAATGTTGTAGTGTAAGCAGTTGATCATTAAAGTATGTATTATAATATATATTACGCCAGAGATACTTCCAATTTTCTTGTATACTATAGTTATGTTTAGACTTTGACCCTTGCAAATATTTTGATACGAAATATATAACTTCCGGCTGGAAGTTGTTATAGTTGTCATAGTGTTATATAGTATCACGTGACATAATAAGCAGGATGTCGTGTAATAAATAAGTCAGGTTAGGTAATAATTAAGCCGGGTGTTACGTAATGAGCAGGATGCGGCGTAATAACATACTCACAACTTGAATTAATCTGTCATAGAAAGATTATCTAATAAGCAGTGTGTTTGACGGTATTATATACACTGTTAAAAATGTTTGTAAAGTTACAGTAGAAAGTATGGTAAAATGTGACAGTGGAATTTACTGTTAAACAGAAGCATCAGTTTCAACTGCTATTTTACAGTTCATAGCTGTAGCAATACAGACAACCAGTGTAAGTTTGCATCTTCTGGATGAACTACAGTAGAGTAAAGGGCAACAACGCTGTATTGTAACATTATCCGGGTGTAAAATTACAGTAAGATTATTAGGTGTATTTCGTATACCTTTCCAGATCTTTTCATCTATAATACACAGAAAACTTCAAGTACAATTTATCTAAAATGTGCAAGGAGGAATAATGAGTTCGCCTGCCAAGGTTCAATCCTCGGGGGTGGTCGTTGGAGTTAATGTACATGTTCAAAGACCAACTTAGCCTCTAATATTGCACCGTTTCACAAAGCTGATGTGCAGGATGATAGAAAAAAATGTGTTTGCTCTTATATTATCGGTGGTGCTGAATATAAATATATATTTAACCGAACCATTACGTTCTGGGAATTTTCTTCTCTACTCTCTTGAAAGAGAGATACCAGGGAACTTGACTTCTTTAAATGCTATAGGCCAATGGACTTTCTGCTGACCATGGATTTGTACAGTTATTTCTGTTGATTTAAAGGAATAGACAACATTTGGCAAACGTAAACTGCGACTGAAAGAACAATCCAAACTGTGCCCAAAAATATTTTTTTCCTATTTTTGAGATTCTTTCTAACGAAGAAAAATACTCCCAAACATTGGGAAAATAACCAGATGTGTTGAATGAAGGGAGCCGCCATCTTTATGGTTTAACCAATGAGCGGCCGAGTGATGTTCACGTGACAACTATCTCATGACGTCAATGGGCCAGAGAGCAAACATGGCAGCAAGTGATTTTCAACTTTTTCCAAGTATCCGACGCCTTGCATTTCCTGGAGTTTTAACCTGACTGATCACAATGGCTGGCTGGGCGAAACCATGCTTTCATCTACGCTGCTTGGGGGCAGTGTCGAGGGGTACAAGAAGTGTCAGGCGTGTTCGAGCCCATTGAAGACGATCTACCGTAGAAATGTATGTACAATGTATGTACCGTAGAAGCCGGCCGGGTCGCGGATTTCGTTTAGTCGGATCTGTTGTGAGATGTCCTGTTAGGAAACGATCAGACGAGCACATGTGCAAGTGCTGACATTAGCTGACAAGGATTTATTCCATAAACTTTCTCAGGTAAATTTTCTCGCACGCTAGATATTTGGGTGGGTGTTTAACGGCCGTGTCATGCTGAACAGTTTCTTTCGGTAACAGTTCAACGGTGAGAAAAATCTCCGGACAATCTTTTCCCGGAGAAATGAACCTCCAGCTAAGGCAGATTTAGTTTCGTTTTCTGGCTGAGTGCCGGTCTTTGTTGAGGCTCGATTCTTTGAATTGGTAACACAGAAATCAGAATTATTCCCAATTTCGGTTACATTAAACAATCTCAGTGAGTTACTGCCGAATTATGTTGACGCATGTTGACGCATGTTGGCGTATAGTGATCAGCTGAAAAGTATTAGCCTATAACGAAAGCATATTTTATCAGACAACTCGATGCTGTGTTTTTTTTGACACTTAGACAGTCTAGACGACAGATCAACCCCGATTTCTCAACAAGGATAAGATCATTGTTATTGTACAAACATTAGCCAGTATCTACATCAGGGTATAGAACACAAGAATGTATCCACACCTGCTGGCCTATTGGGCTGCGATTATTCCAGTGCATGGCAAACTGTGTTTCCTCCCAGTTCACTGCCGTGTTCTGCGGCCCAGTGACGTCACTAAACTTGCCGTAATGGCGGCGCCCTTACAAGTCACAGAATTTATCATTGACGGCTTCTTCTTCGGTTGGAAAAAATTGCAAAATTGAAATAAAAATCGTTTTGGACACTCCTGGAATTGTTCTTTCATTTGCAATATACGCTTATCAAAGGTTGTCTATTCCTTTAACGGTATTTTTGTTGTAATTATGCAATACTACCACTGTTGTAAAATTACAACATATGCTGTAGAAATACAGATATACAGATCGGGGCATCCTGTAAAATACAGTGAAAAGCGTTGGTACCCTTTTTGCCAGCACTTTTTGCTGTAAAATTACAGCACCCTTTTTTACAGTGTAACTGTAAGAGCTTGCCGTTATATTTAGGTGACTTGCACAGCTGGCATCGGTTTGCCTGGATGCTGTAGAGGGATTTGGGATACAATACGTGGGTAAATTTGATCATTTACCGTTTACCATTTAATGTCGTGTAATTGTAATAATTCATGCGAATCTTTTTCTTAACCAAGAGACCTACTCCCTGCCCTCTGCTAATTTTTCAGTACTCCCTGCATCCATCCCAATTTTCATTGCTCACTGCTGCCAACTCCCTATACCCTGCGCCCGACTCATTTCCCATTGCTCCCTGCTCTCAGCTCCCTATACTCTTCTCATTTCACATTACTCTCTGCTCCTTGTGCCTTTATTTTTGACTTTCTCCTTTGACTTTTGACATTGTGACGTTATATTCGATGATAACAGCATCACAGGTGTTACGTCACCTGCAATGATTACGTCATAGGGTTCTCTTTATATCACTCACTGATAGCTTCTCGCTCCTTTCCCATTTCACAGCGGTCCCTGCTTCATTGTCATTTCATATGTCGCCCCGGAACCCCATTTTTACACTGCTGATAGTGGAACTTGTTAACTTGGGCTTTGTGTCAGCAGTCAACTCCCATACACAAAAGGCTGTTTTCCTCGTGTCATATTTTCCTACGTCTAGGTTTGCTTTCAATGTCGTCCATACATAAATCATAGATGGCATTTCCTTTCCAGTGACGATATTATCTCCAAGCAAGTGCGAGTCGGCCCGTGTATCAATATTCAAACGTGAGATTTTCACTTTACCTTACTCCAATGTGAAATATTAATGTTCCTAAGATACCACATTTTCTGTAGGTGGATGCACACGATGGTGGTGGTCCGACCCATGGAGCCGGTGAAAGAAAATTAGTCCGTTGAAAATTTTAGTCCAGTGGTTATCTTTCAAGGATCATTTATTGAGAAATGTTGTTGGAAAAGGAGTTGTGAAAAAGGTTTGGATATCTTGGAATTAACCGATCATAGCGAGTTAATAATTCACATACCTTTAATTTGGTATCTTGATGCAATATTAATGCACATCCGCTGAATATCCGAATGAAACATGTGGTCTGGAGGCTATACTAGTGCAAATCTGGTGGCTATATCAGATAACAACTGTTTTTTATCCTTTTAAACTTTGTCCATTTTTGGTACACAAGATGAATATGAATATCTCAGTAACATTCAAAAACTACCAAGAATGCCCTATCACTATATGCTGAATATGCAGCTTTTACCAACAATTACTTACTTTGAAGTATACCAAAACTTTGTCCATTTTTGGTACACAAGATGAATATGAATATCTCAGTAACATTCAAAAACTACCAAGAATGCCCTATCACTATATGCAGGATATGCAGCTTTTACCAACAATTACTTACTTTGAAGTATACCAAACTTATATGGTGAATATTTCTACTGAACCAGATACATTTGTAATCAGTTCAAACAGATCCCCTGAATAGCTGACTTTGTCTTGAAGTAATACACTTCCGCCTCATCAACCTCTCCCGTCTACACACTACTGTCGAAGCCATTTTTTTTGGTTCAATCTCCCGCCTTTCACTCGAATACAACATCGACGTAGTATTGTGACGGTTCAATTTTAAATCCCAGGAAGCCACGTCATACGACGTCACATCACGCCATAAATCCTGGTTATACCAAGCCAGCGGTGTACACCGAAAATGACACCCTGAGTATAACTCTGCTATCATTGCTGCTGTCAACAATTTTACATGAGCATCACCCTATGAACCACCAACCAAGCACGAGGCCGAGCCCAACACCATCATCATGAACCAGCCTGATTATAACACTGTTATCGACGCTGCTGGCAACACTGCTACCAAAACTGAGCCATAAGACATCAATGTGGGAGCATCACACTATGAACCACCAACTTGGCGTGAGACCGAACTCGGCAACTTCCTGAACAGGCCCATAGGACCGCCGCCTGCGCCAAATACCAGCGGTGACGGTATATTACAGGCGATAAATGTCGCTAATCGGTGGTGGCCAGTGTCACCGAATGTACCCTTGACCGTCTCCAATCAGTGCGTCTTACTGGACACCGCCTCCAAAGGGAGGAGAGGAGAGAGGCACATTCATTGACTTTCGGCTGGACACAAGTCATCTCCTCTTTCCTAGAAGCCGAGTAACTCGAGGATGCGACCAAAGAGGAGAGCCGTAAATACATACCTTTCTGGCCACGAAACCTAGCTGAGATGACCCACGTTTCCAGACGAAGCTATGTAGTGATATAATAAATTTTTAAAATGTAACCAATATTTGTGAACTGTAACTACACGGGCGTTCTATTAGTCTGGTTCTCTCTCCACCACAGGGGGTCTAGTTTTCGTGTTAAAACAGACGATTTACTCTTGTAATTATATTGTGTAGGAAAAAAACGGGCATAACGTTAGGCCTACTTTTGTATTTGAAAATATACTCGGTGTTATAGTTGAATAAAAAATCGTATTATTGTCTCTGTTGTTTTCTCTATTATCAGAATTAAAAAGATCTTCAATGTAGTCTAACTGTTGGGTTACTATACTAACGGATTTCTAACCTGTGGTGTACAGGTGGAGAAAGTATATGGGGTTATGATCACGCACCCCTTACAAACAGGAATGATGTATTCTTTCTTTCTGTTTTCTTCCCCATGGTTAAATTCACTGGGGTCCACCTCTTAGTCGAGATGGGATAGTATTTTTTCTCTTCTTCAAGGGAGTAGGTTAAAATTACAACACATATAAGGGAAGTGGGAAGAGGTGCCGACATACTGACAGAGCCACTTCACAGTATGGTCTTCCGGTTAACATATTCTAAAGCACATACCAAGAATCTAACGATTCGTAATATGTGTTGTATCTCAGGTACGCATTTATTGTACCTGCTCATGTGTCAACTTGGATGACATGACGACACGGCCCCCAGCACCGGCATCAGCGGTATTAGATACAAATCCAGAGAGCTATGATGGAAATGCTCTGACAACTCGTATATTGGTAATTGGTGACCTGTTTCACTGGGACAACTCGTACACTGGGGGTTGGCGAGCTGCATCGTCGTCAGATGAAAATGACGGCATTTAACACAAAAGACTAGTCTGTAATTACAAGCGGCTAGTCCATCATTCATAATCCAGCCGTCGTCCATTAGAGAATATCCGCGTCCATAATCCAAAGACCTATTCCATTTTCCACATAACAGTATTAGCACCAAATTCAAAAAGACAATCATAGTATACATAAACATAGGCTTGTTTCCTGCAAGAGAGAAGCGGTCAACAGTTTTCAATGATGCCGGCAAGACATCATGATGTTCCAAAAATATCAAATCCGTATCGCTGATCAGTATTCTTAATCCATATTATTCGTTATAGAGTCGTCATCTAAAAAAAGATGTATCTCAGTCACGCTTTGATTGTGACTGTTCATATGAGTACCATGAGGATCTTGAAGTACATGGGTTCATACGGCCCGATGTCGACCCAGCATCAACTTCCCACAAATGCCAACATATATCAAAGACCAAAAGGTCTGTACAGGGTGCGGGCCTCGGGGACGAAACGTCCACCAGCAGAATCTTGCCATATACAGGTAAAAATTACAACACATATAAGGGAAGTTGGAAGAGGTGCTGACATACTGACAGAGCAGTATAGTCTTCCGGTTAACCTATTCCGGTTAAAAGGTATATCGAAAATAGTACCCGAGTGTATTATACCCGAGATTATACGTTTGTTTTCAAATATCGAAGGCATTAAACTGGCGTCGTCGTTTGAACCAACAAATGTGACTTATTGGAAGTGCTCTTTCGAACAAAATGGATGGCTCTTAAATTGTTAACACGTGAGGGAGTGGATTATTTGGCCGTCTCGGGGATCCCTGCCAACTTCCGCCGGCTTTCGACTATAAAGGCAGTCAGGACGGTATGGATTGTTGATAGTTCGTACGGGTCAAAATATTCGCCCTGGTCTTTTGTCAAGTACACGCCGCCCAATGTTCCTCATGTCGATTTATCGGGTCCGGTTTGAGGACGTCTGCGGCAGGGTACACGCGTTCTAGGAGCACGACCACCCCTTGAAAGGCCGTACGTGTCCATGGATCGTTCTCCAGCACGGCTGATATGTGGTCCATTTCCATGATAGGTGACGTAATCACACAAGACGTTACGGTATTTGTCTATTCGAATGATGTCAGTAGTATATAGCGCGTATTTCAGCGCATATTGACCTTTGAAGTTGCATATCACGTGACAGAGGTCAAAGGTCACTGAGTGCACTTGAGTTGATCTGTATCCTTTCATCTTGTCTTTGACCTTGGATCATGTTTAGTCGGGTGTTTTTGCCTTCGTAGGTCACGTCGTACCACACTTCATTGGCTCGCACGTTGTACCACGAGTAAGGGTATTGGATATCCACGAGGCCACATTCCCATCGTCCAGGTAAATGCAACGGTTGCGGTAACTGGGTGACGTACTTGGCCACGGTGTTGTCAGGAAACACATCCAGCGAACTGTTACTGGGTAGGGTGAGGGTAAAACATGGCGACTGAGCTGTCCTGCTGCTGCTGTTGGTTTTAATAGGTGTTCCAGGCCTTGGGCGGTTGTGTCCGGCGTCGTGTTCGTCGCGTTGACTTGCTACGTGTCACGGCTCTGGAGATGTGGGATGTCCTGATCAAGGATGGTTTTTTAAAAGTCTTAAAAGAAGGTGCCCGTTGTGGTGGTGGTGTTTTGGGGGTGACTCCGGTTCCCATTGGGATTCCCAAGAAGGTAGTGGGCCACTCGGCGATTGCTGGGTTCGCTGCATAAAGGCCCAGCGGTTGGGGTTCCCCACCAATTCCTGTGGTACATGCATGTCTTTCAAGCCTTGAGCGAAGACCTCCCATCCTCGAGGATCCGTGTGCGACCTGCGTTTACGCATCAGGTCATTCACTAAACCCGTCATGTGGGTCCCCGGGACCACCTGATTCTGTACCAGGAGTTCGCCTTTATCATTCCAAGTCATGTTAGGATTCTGTTTCATCCGTTGTAATACCAGGCCAGCTTGTTTCTTGAACGATGCAGGTACACTCTTCAGCACTTCGTCTTCCACCCACTGTGGGACTGTGGGTGCTACCCCTGGTAATGGCGGCTGTTGGAGCGGTGCTGAGGTCGGCGGTGTGTCACGTGGTGGTGGGGTAGAGAGGGTTTTGTATTGGTCTATGAACGTCATGTACCGTTGAAGCGTCTCATTGCACCGTTGTACTTTCTCACTGTCGCTTAACCCCGGTCTCTGTAAGATCTGTTGCATCTCTCCATCGAGGGTGTTTATGGTCTTCACCGTAGGTGGGACAGGGTAGGGCGATTGGAGGTTTGAAGGAACCGTGGTTCGACGAGGACCATTTTTTTCGTGTGGTTCATTGTCGGCCGAAGAGTCCACCCAATACTGGACCCAACACGGAAGCGGCCAACGGTGCTAAGATGGCCCCGAGAAAGCCACCTTTCTGTAACACCTTTTTCTTTTGTGTTCGAGCGACCCGCTTCTGGACTAAGGTTCGGAGACCTGTCTTATGCTTGGCCAACTTGGTCTTCTGAGCCGGAGTCAGTGGTACGTTGCCTTTTAACAGGTTGTACCCGATCTCGCACAGACAGCGTGCAATGGTTCGGACAAACTCGGGTGGGGCCGTCTTCAATACACGGAGCGTGGGAGCGTGCTTCCGTACTCGCGCAGACATCATGTACAACTAATGCCAGAACCCACAACTCTGCCATTTTTATCCACCTCAGAGAACAGAGACAAAGCCAACCATGCTGTGGTATTCATTCTTTTTATTATCCCCATCATCAAACACACACTCCAGCTGGGGGAGCCACTGTGGGTGTGTTTACATTATTTTTGAATGTACACGCGGTGGGTCTCTCCGGGAAAGATGCTGGTCCGTAGTCGAAGGTGGTCGGGGGTGGCTTGCTTGAGGTCGAAGAGCATATACCGGGCTGAGGGGTTGTGGCATCTTTAAAGGCTTCCAACGCAAACGGTGTGCGGCCGGGATACATCTGTCTCGCCAGGTGCAGCAGTTGAGTGGTATCTCTCGGGTTTTTGAAGACCACCAGGTAGTGGGCATTTAAGCAGATATTGCGATGTTCTTTGTTTTTACTGAACAGATTCTGCACAATGTAGATGATGCTGAGCCGTCGATGGTGGCTGCCTTTGGTAAAGAGTTGGGTGACCCGCGCATCCGTCTCCGCCATGAGATCATCCAGAACCACCAACGTGTCGGGTTCCAAATCGGCCAGATTTGGTAGGCCTTCCACGAACGTGATGTGGGGCATTGCTGCATACGCTTCCTGCCATTCTCCATAACACCACACGACTCGGGCAATGGGTGGGGTGATCATGCTGTCGGCGTGTTGAAGGAGCTTCCTGACGAAGTGCGTTTTGCCGGAGCCTGTCGGTCCTGCGATGACGCAAGTGAAGGGATGCTGCCACCGAGGGTCCATGGTTCGAGGTGTATCCGTTGTCGTGGTAACCCGCTCTTGTAAATTTAGTACGAGTGAACTGGAGTGGTGGGTACAGCGTCGGTCGTCGTTGTCTGTTCACTGCGAGTGATGATGGTGGTGGGTACAACGTCGGTCGTCGTTGTCGGTTCACTGTGAGGGATGAAATCCGGTGGGTCTTCAGACGTAGTGGGTGTTCTTGGTGTAGGTGTGGAGCTTGGTGTGGAGCTCGTTGTGGCTTGTACACGGGGTGTGGTGGTGACTGGGCTCGATACGGGGTTGACTGGTGCTATCTGTAGACCGGTTTCACTGGTGGCTGGTGTTCTCAGTTGGTTAAGTAACGTGCTGACATAGGCTACGTCGTAAAACACACCTCCGTACAACACACTCAGCAGGGTTAGCAGTATCACCACAAAGCCCACTTGCGCTTTGCGTGTTTTGGGAGACGCTGTGTTCAGAGGCAGCTGCTGTTTGTCCATAGCACTGTGGTCGGACGTGGAATGAAGGATGACGGCAGTGGTGTCTGGCTTTATAGTCGTTTCACCTGGTTGGCAGCGACCCAGGAATTGAAGGAACTGGGCCAGCCTTGCCATTTGACGAAATGAAACAGTTTGCCACGTCGACGTTCCGTTTTCAAAATCTGCTCCACCGTGTAGTAGTCTTGCTGTGTTTTTACGACAGGCTGTAATTCCGTCTCGTAAAACGTCCCTAGCAACGGTTCCCCTTGAAGATCTTCCAGTTCATAGACTCGCTGCTGTCGGGGTAGGCGCCGTTTAATCAGGAAGTGCTCATCGCTCCAGTTGGGCAAGTAACTTTTCTCGAACTTGCCCTTGACTTTACTGATCCGTACAGGGTCCCCGACCTTGAACACCGCCTTCGGTGCTCGTTGCGATGGCCTGGGGTACAAGACACGCCGGACTTGGGCTTCATTGCGTTGGGTCACGGTAATGGGGGCTCTCTCTATACTCCGATGATAGGCTCGATTGTAACCCCTCACCAGTTTCGGGAGAACATCGATGTACCGCCTTGTATTCTTATAGGTGAAATATTTATACATGCGGCCTTTGAATGTCCTGTTGAACCTTTCCACCACGGAAGCCTTGATCTCGTTGTACGTATGGAAGAAAAACACCTTCTGGGCTTTCAGAAACTGTTGGAACGGTCTGTTGAGGAATTGCGTGCCTTCGTCGGTTTGCAAATACAAAGGTTTGCGCCCGGTCTTGAAGATGTCTTTGAACACCGCTATGAGATTCGCCCCCGTTTTCGTCCGGATGGGTACCACCCACGCATACTTGGATAGGATATCGATGCACGTCAAGATATACCGATTCCCATCGTTGTGTTTGGCAAAGGCGCTCATATCGATCAAATCCGCTTGCCACTGGGCATCTATTCCTCCCACGATGACCCGGTTCCGTAGAAAATGGCGACGGACAGATCGATGTAAGGTATAGGTGTCTTGTTTTCTTAACCAATCTCGGACTTGGGCACGTTGTATCCCGTGGGGTTTGGCCGCTCGATAGAGAGCCGACAATGCACTATAGGCCGCCAGACTGTCGGGACTGTAGTATAAGTTATCCAACACCTTCTTCCAGCGCTTCATGGTGACAAATGATGATGGACCCTGGCTCTATCGTTTATTTATAACGGGTATATCTTGGGCCGGAGTATCTTTCTGATTTTCTTCGTTGGCTTCCACAGTGTCCATGGTGAATGACCAGTCCAACTCGTCTGATGACCGCTTGATAAGCACTTGATCCACATCTACCACGGCATCTTCCAATGCAGACCATAGATCAGGGTGCAGGGTAAAATGCACTGTACCCACATCTAGCCGAGCCAATTGAGCAAAGAAAGGGTCGCGTCGGATGTACACATCGTGACACAAGTGGATGAAGTCGCCGTCCAGTTCACCAGACAACACCCGTTTGAATTTGGTCCAGCCCTCCCGGGACAGACGAATGTGGGCCGGGCACGGTTGTGTAGGGTCCGCATCACAGATGTCTCCCACCTCCTCCATGATATCGACCGTATCCGCATACACGTGCAGGAAAACCTCGGGGGTCAAGCTGAGATACGCCCGTACTGCCTCCGCCATGGTCAGTACGTGAATGGTACCAGATTTGACTGTCTCTCGTATTTACAGGGAGAACCCCTTGAGATCAAAGGATCGGGTGGTCATGTCACTGGGCTGACTGAGTCTAGCCGGGTAATCAATGGCATCGTCGTTGGGTTCATGGCTAGACATTTGTTCATTGGGTTCTGCCGCCGCTTCTCTCAGGGCACGAGCCCAATCCAACTCGTCTGATGACCGCTCGTCCGGTGTAAACAGCTGGTCCACGATAGGCACCACTTTCTCGAAGGCTGTCCACAGATCGGGGTCTAGGGTGAAGCCTCGCGTAGGGTCTTGGTAGCGGCCCAGGCGTGGGAAGAAGGGTCCACGGTGTACGTAGAGGGCATTGTCTATGTGGATGAGGTGTCCGTCGAGCTCGCCGCTCAACACCCGTTTAAATTTGGTCCAGCCGTCACGGTGTAGCGTAACCGTATTCGATACGGTCTCAGCGCGCGACCAGCAAACATCTCCACGGTCTTCCACGAGGGTGACTTTATCTTCATAGACGTGTATCCCCACCCACAAAGGCGGTGTATCCGCCATTATCCCACAATGGCGGTGTATCCGCCATTATCCGCCATTTTCCCACAATGGCGGTGTATCCGCCATTATCCGCCATTTTCCCACAATGGCGGTCACCTTCGGGTCTTTCCGGTCAACGTATCCGCCATTTTCCCACAATGGCGCTCACCTTCGGGTCTTTCCGGTCAACGTATCCGCCATTATCCGCCATTTTCCCACAATGGCGGTCAGGTCTTTCCAGGCAACTGTCACCTCCATGTCACCGCCATTACATCTTCACAGACGGGGGACCTCTTCGGTATTCTCCGGATCTAGTCCGCCGTTTTGTCTAGAAGACAAGTCTGGACATATCCAAAGGTCACGCCCCATTCACCCAAACCGGAAGTGACATCACACACTTGCGCATACCCACCAAACCACGTGAATGTTAGTCCAGGTGGATGCTCCCCCACATATGATTCACATTGATACCTCACTCGACACAATAGGCCCACTAGGGGCCCACCTAGACCCCAACACGTCTATTTCCATACCCTTGGTCTTCCGCGCATGCGCAGAATGACGATATTTCAACCCCACACCCAGTCCATCAGATGCGCCTTCACGAATGCTTCACATGGATACCTCACACGACCCATTCGAACCGTGAATAGCCCATCTCTAACCCAAACACACCCACACACACCCCCAAAATGCCTGCTTTCTATACTACGGCCAGGCTGGGCATGCGCAAAATGACCCTATTTCTACCCCACATCCACGCCATCAGATGCCCCCTCACGTAGGCTTCACATTGATACCTCACACGACCCATTCGAACCGTGAATAGCCCATCTCTAACACAAACACACCCACACACACACCCAAAAATGCCTGCTTTCTATACTACGGCCAGGCTGCGCATGCGCAGAATATTGACTGATCCCAAAAAGTCCACCCCGTATGGACCTATACACCCATAGCCATGCAGTATAGGCCTATGGCCCTACCCAGGCCTCGCTGACTTTTTTAAAAAATTTCACCGTTTCGTGCCGGGACACTTCCTATCATGTTTGTCTTGACGAGACTAAAGCCCAACTCACACTACGAACATTTTGTTGTATTAGAACAAAAAACTGTTTAGAACATGTTTTGTCTGCAGTGTGAGGTGCCCAGAAACAAAAAACATCTGTTCGGAACAATTGTTCGTGAGATCAAACTTGTTTGATATTGCGAACATGTTTTGCCCTGAAACAAGTTTTTGTCTTCAGTGTGTGGTGATGGTGAACATTTTGCCGAACATTTACCAACAGTTATCCAATCAACTGGCGGGTGTCGGTCATGTGACGAAGCCGCTCTCACATGACACAAAAAAATGGCCTCGCTGCTTGGTCGCGGCGACTGGCGGTCAAGAGAAAATGTTCGAACAAAAACACGAACAAACTGTTCTGTTCTAATACAACAAATTGTTCGTAGTGTGAGTTGGGATTAAGAAAACAAATCCAAACAACCATACCGCAAATGTCTAGAAGTAGGTTTCCCAGTGGGACAAACATTGGTCCTATACCTCCATAACCCGTATATGGGTCTATATGGGTCTCCCTGAACTTTTTTCAAAAATTTCACCGTTTCGTGCCGGGACACTTTCTATCATGTTTGTCTTGACGAGACTAAGAAAACGAGATCCCACAACCTATACCGCAAATGTTTAGAAGTAGGTTTCCCAGTGGGACGAACATTGGTCCTATACCCCTAGTATGGGACTACATGGGTCTCCCTGAACTTTTTCCAAAAATTTCAACGATTCGCTCCGCGACACTTCCTATCATGTTTGTCTTGACGAGACTAAGAAAACGAGACCCCACAACCTATACCGCAAATGTCGTTAAGTAGGTTTCCCAGGATGGTCCTATACCCACCATACCCCATATAGGTATTTTCCCGTAATTTAGGATAAAGTCCGTGTTCCGTATTTTTTCAGGAAAAATTTTACATACACCCACCCTGGAACTAGGGGAAGATAACTCTATTGATAGGCAAGCCCCGTTAAGCCCGGCGACCTATATACCCCCCATACCCCATATAGGCATTTTCCCGGATTTTAGGAGTAAAGTCCGTGTTCCGTTTTTTTTCAGGAAAAATTTTACATGCACCCACCCATGACTGGATGCCCCTTCACATAGGCTTCACATTGATACCTCATACAACTCCATCGGCCCATTAGGGGCTCCCCTAGATCCCAAAACGTCTATTTCCATACCCTTTGTCTACTGCGCATGCGCAGAATGAGGACAGTTCCACGTCACACTCATCCTTCACGAATGCTTCACATTGATACCTCATACGACTCCATCGGACCACTAGTGGCCTACCTAGACCCCAAAACGTCTAGCGGGACCCATACCGGGTCCAGTTTTCGACACTAGATGACCACATTCCGACAAAATGGCCAGTTTTCGACACCGGACGTGCCGCCATCTTGAACCAGAAGGCAGACGCCGCCGCAGAACACTCCTGCGCACACCTCCTCATTAGTCCGAGTTGTCTCCCTTGCGTCCAGGGTGTATAGATGGCGCTACCCATCAACCGGAAGTGACGTCATTTTTACATCCGGGTGAAAGTAGCGCTGATCGGTCTTTTGTCTACTACTAATAATGTTTTCATATGCGTGCTAACTGGTTATTTTACGCACGGTTAGTGTGGGAAAATTGATAAATTTTAGGGCGCAGGCTTCGCCCTTGCCCTAAAATATAAACTTTCCTACAATGCAAAAAGGAAGATTTATGCAGAGTTAACTACTTATTTTTGCGACGTTCCAAAGTAGACGACCAATTAAAATGGACAGACCATAGTCCCTGTGAATCAAAGAAGCTACATAAAGGAAATAATTTTTTTGCAAAATTTTTTAACTTGAACTTTGCACTTGTGAGTGAGTGAGTGAGTGAGTGAGTAAGTAGGATTTAACGTCGTTTTCAACAATTTTACAGCCATATCACGACGGTGCCTACATGTGCCTGGACACGAGAGCGCTCTCAGTTCCTTTTACCCTGGACACTGATAAGCCTAGCTGTGAGCGGGGGTATTTTCATATCCTGAAAGTCCTCGGTGGGATTCGAACCACGCCCGACCAGCAGCCGATATTACGAGTGTGCACTCTTTCACCATGGCCACATTCCCGCGCCCCCTTTACACTTGTGTACTTCTATTGTTTCGATACCATGCTGGGTAGATATTCTCCTTGGCCTCCATTATATTGATCGTAATAATTTCATCCATTCATTCAAATGGCCAGGGCGGTTAACAAATATGTATTCTATCCACACGAGCGCAAAATGGTAGGCCACGTTGACTATTTGAAGCAGAAATCCTGATCCAGGTCTGACGACCGAAATTTTGAGCTAGGAAATTTCGGTACAACCTATTGTCAATCATCCTCATAACAGGGGTTCAATACACACCTGACCGCAGTCGAATGCACTAGCACAGTTTCGACGAATATACATGCTCTCTAGAAAAACATGAGTGAACTGTTCCACTCAAGTTTGAGCCACTCAAACTTGAGTTACTTTTCACTCAACTTGAGTTACTTTTCACTCAACTTGAGTTAAAACCAATAAAGTTCACTTAACTTGAGTGGGATCAATTTCCAGTCTTATGCTTGAGTAAATGTCACTCAAGTTGAGTGCATTTAACTCAAGTTGAGTAAAAGGTAACTAAAGTTGAGTGAAAATATCACTCAAGTATTGAGTGGGATCGATTTTCACTCTTACTTTACTTGAGTGAAGTTTCACTCAACTGTTTTTAGAGAGTGTAAGACAGCTATTCGGTGTGGTCTCTGAAACTGATTGAAACAGTCTATTGGCGAAGCTGACGTTTGGATTGGTCATATCTCGATTTGAAAAAGACACCTTCCAAACAGTGCAGCAATGTAGGGAGAGAGGCTACTGAGTGACACATCCCAGGTTCATTGTTTTATTTGCTAACTAGCCCGAAATGATAGAAAGGCTGCCATAACAACATGTACCTTAGGCATATCTAGATCAATTAATTGGAGCACGGCGCTTTGATTTGCATTCAGCGACAAGGCTAAACAGTCGACATATGATCGCCTGACAAGCTGTCACCCCTACACAGTTAGTAATAGGATCCCAATATAGATAATTTAAAAATTGATAATAAGCAGTCAAGCGACGCATTATCATTATGGTTATAAATGAATAATACTCTTGATACTTGGTATCAACTTACAGATCATGCATCATAACAACAAATGCAACAATTACGTTTCAGAAGTAAGGGGAACAACTCACCAACTTTACCCGAATGACAATTTGGTATGTTTAGCTTAGCCTCCAAACAATTCGCATATAAGGAAATATGTTTTGAAAAGGAGAATAATTTAGCGGTTTGCTGGAATCGAAACGTGGAGTAGTTGCACTTACTGTCTCAGCTATGTCGGCTCACTAATAATACTATATGCGCAGTTGGTTTTACAATACAACGACAATATAGTATTTAACCCTTACGAAAACGAAAGAATAATTTAACCGTATAGGAGATTTGAACCCGCGACCCGTCCAATCTGTAGAGTTGCTGTGAGCCTCTGAGCTATGCCGGATCATAATACTCAGGACTGTGAATCATCACAGTGAAGGCTAGGTGCGAAACTGGCATGACAATTCGATACAGAGTTGTTCAATTGTTTCAGCACTGATTTGTCATCTACGTCTGTTAAGAAGATGAGTTAGACAATCCTATGCTGGAACAATTCATCATAGTTGTGCAGTTATATTGTGCACTTTGGGTTGCAAGCAAGAAATTTGGCACATAGCCATTTTGAATGACCCTCTTTCTGTTAAGATCGGGACACAGCTTCTCTAACCTCATTCGCGCAAGCCAGGGCCTTACGCATCAGGAATTGGTGTTCCCGCCCACCTTGGCATTCAAATCCCTTTAGATTAACATTACCGTCACCTCTGTAGTCACGCCAGCAAATTCAATAATTATCTGTATCAGTAGAAATGAACATATTCCATCTGGCATCGCGAATTGAATATGGAGCGATATATACTGACTAGAAATGTTTCCTATTTGCGGAATTTGATTTTTAAACGAAGAAATTAATTTAGCGCTATGAACTTGAAATTGGTTTTATTTCTGGATGTTTGAAAGTCTTGTTTTGATTTGTAAAATTTAGTGGGTTATCATGTTTATTAACCCACGTCACCACAGGTTGCTAAAGGATTGTTTTCATATGGTAGTTTTTGCCTATGTATCTGTCTGTCTACATGTCCTTGCTGATCTCCGAAAGTACTTGAATGATTTACATACTATTTGACATACCTACACCCTAAGAAACCGATTAGTTAAAAGTCTCGGCAGCCATATCTAGAATTGACCTAATTTCCAACTCGATTTCTGACGAAACGGCTGAATGTTTTGTAACTTTGAAACTTTTGAAACATTTTGGCACACATGATAATTGAAACAAAGCACGGTCAACGCGATCAACACGACTTCATCTGTCAAGTCGTATCGGACTTATGCCAAAATAACAATACCTAAAATTGTGGGTTGTGGTTCGAAACTTACTTTCCTTGTCATGGAAACGCTAGCAGATATGGCGCTGGACGTGTCTCTACAACGAATACAAGTATACTCCGATTATGATAATCCTAAAATTCTGATGCCTATAAGAACATCCTTACTTTTCTAACGTGCATGTGTATTTGCTCATATGCAGACCACTCGCTCTGCTATGCTTTCCACTGTATTACTGCCACAGCCGCAGGTTTTGACTACAATGTAGTCATTTCTCACTTGTTTGTTACCATTCCAGCCAACGGTCGGTGATCGGAGTAAGGCAAGGGAGACTACTAGTAGTATGATTTTCTTCAACAGGTCCCCGTCCACAAGAACACCGTCCACAAGAAGGACGCATCCATCATCAGAACGGTTTCGTCGTTTAAAGTTAATAACCGTTTCTTCGCTTGTATTTTAATATCAAATCATAATGAATAGATATAGAATATATATTCCAACAGTGAACATTTGTGTATTTCCTTTAAAATGCCAATTTGAGCCGAATTTACAACATCTGAAGGTAGGTCAACCAAACAGCCAAATAAAGCAATGGCGGGCAACAACTATCTTGTTCAGGATTTTAAAATATAGAACTGTGCAAGGAACCGGAAAGTGCAATCTCTACATCTTTGACACGTAGCCGTATTATTCTTTCCCTCGTCAACGGTGGTCTTTTTATTTCAAGCGGGCACAACGAACGTTTTAGTATAGTAAAATCAGCGCGCTGCTCAAATCCCTCGCTTATTGAGAAGATCAGATAATTTCTAACAGTTGCAAATAAGTGCTTAAAAATTCAGTAACGGCCCATCAGGCCATGGAGCCTTTATTAAACTCATGGTCAGGCTAGATAATATAAACAGTGTGATAAAACGTGGGGATCGCCATAATATTTGCATCATTTTTCATGCATCCTTTGCTATAAATTTATTGATTATTAACGAATTAGTAGGGAAATGTGGCCTGTTTTCATGTTTGAGTCATGAAGTATATTAAGGATAAATTTCATGTTTAAGGCTAATCTTCGACAGTAAATTTTGTTCAGTCTACAATAATCATAATTTATTTATTGTAATCATAATTTTGTTTATAATTCAGAATGTATATAGCTCTTGCGAAATATGAACTGAAAATGAGGTGTCATAATACCGTACTTTTATAATAGCCGTTTATGTAGGGGTTGGGGTGACGTATTGAGGTGTATGATGGGGAAATATTTTTTAGGGGTTCATATGCAAGGCATTTTATTTGGGATGCTTTGTTAAGGGAGTATAGAGGACGTTCATTTCTAGAGGTTGAATGTTTTTTTTTTAATTTCAATATTTTTTCATCAGGTTAAGAGAAGATGATCCATGACAAAAAAATGAGGGGTCACCACTCTCTAAAAAAAGTTGAGTGAAATTTCACTCAAGTAAGAGTGGAAATTCATCCCACTCAATACTTGAGTGAGATTTTCACTCAAATGGAGTTACTTTTCACTCAACTTGAGTTAAATGCACTCAACTTTAGTGACAATCACTGAAGCATAAGAGTGGAAATTCATCCCACTCAAGTTGAGTGAACTTGAGTGGTTCTCAATTTGAGTGAAAAGTAACTCAAGTTTGAGTGAAAAGTAACTCAAGTTTGAGTGAAAAGTAACTCAAGTTTGAGTGAACAGGTATACATTTCACTCAAACTTGAGTGGAACAGTTCACTGAAGATTTTATAGAGAGCATACGCGTTAAAAAATATGGCAGCCATATGCATGTTTACCACTTTAAAGCCATAACACTGAATACATAGGGAAATTTGAATTTTTTCTTGCTTGATGCTGAATAAATTGAACATTCCAAGGTCAAAGTTTTCCCATTTTGCTATATAATGTCAAACAGATATAGTTCTTGTTGAATAAGTAATAAAAACAGGGGGTCACCATACTTTCTTAGAAAATATTAGCACTATAACAGATAAACTGAGCATTTCTAGTCCCATTTCCAGGAGGGGTGGGGATATGGTATATTACTGAAGATTCATTTATTAGCAATTTACAAGTTTCCTTTTTGTTAAAATTGACTAAGAATAAATGGGGGATGTCGGGGGCATAATTTTCCAACTCGGGAGCACTTTGCACCTTCCAACCATTCGATTGAATCTAAAATGCCAACTGTTTGATCAGTCCTATCACACTATCGAACCACCAGTAAAATGCATAAATGGTTCTTTTGTGTCTTTTTTGATTTATATCTCATTTTGAGATATCTGAGTACTTGTGTTAGGATATTCAGCTTGTTTTGTATAATTCGACAAATTACCATGCTGTAGCCCCATAAGAGCAGGAAAATGAACGTCCTCTACTCCCTTAAAAGTGATTAGGCCTACAGATAAAAAAAATTGTAACACAGCATCAGCCTAATCCGTTTAATCTGACGGGCTCACTTTTAGATAGTCCTCCTCCATTATGAAACCGCTATGATAATACACATAACTTGTTCTGTTGTGTTAGATACTGTGTTTATTTCGTTGTATTTATACTTGTTTCCACACTTTTATCAGGAAATTCGACCTGTTTTGGAAAATTCCACAATTTACAATCGCATTGCCCCATAAGCGTGATCTAATCCCTTAACCCTACCAGACAAAAAAAATTACCTGACACTCCGAAACTTTGTAGTTTATTATAGGTCATTTTGAGCCACTTTGCATAACCCCCTGAGCAGAGAATCATGGGTAAATTCAAAATGGCGACCATGTGATTACCAGAAAAGTGTTCTCGTCATTTTTCTTCAAAATTTCTGCTGTACAGGAGAAGTGGGCAAAACTATTCTATTACACATCAGATTATTATTTCCTTATTTATCATGAAGTTTTTGTGGCAAATGATCGGCCTGGATAGGTCAAAAAAAAACCAGACCAGGTAGGGTTAAAGGTAATGAGAAAACAGGTAACGTCAAGTTTCAATAAATTAAATTGAAATCCCTATGCTACCCCATTAAAAATTCTTTTAACAGAAATTGAATTGCATTTTCCTTTCTGTAGCCAATAGTTTTACACAAAACACTCATCTGTTGAATGCATCTTCTCCTTACAGCGGTTTTTTTAAAAAAAAATTTATGAAACCTGACCTTGCAAGAAGTCGGAATGGTTGGCTCTGCATGGTAACACCCCCTTCACATGGTCACTCTTACTCTAGCTTGCAATACTAGTAGTAGGGTGACAGTATTTCGAGCCAACTTTTCCAGGGAGGTAACTCTTGGTTCCCTTTTTTCCAGGTTAAAGGTATAGGGGACGCCATATCGCCTTTCACCTCTGTGGCGTCTGTCGCGCCAGGGGGCGCCACCAGCTCAAGGTCACGTGGAGGTCAAAAGTAGTTCCGGCAACCTTTAACCTTTGTATTCTTCCGCGGTCTGGTGGTGATGCCGTCATTTCCGCGGACAGAAAGTAGTCCCACGTCAACCAAGTGACTTCCAATGTTAATGTATACGGGGAATGCCTAAAAAGAGTATGGGAATAGACGTTTTGTGACTGGGGTGGGTCCCTAGTGGACCGAATGGGTGGGTGCATGTAAAATTAGGATTTTTTCCCGAAACTATAAAAAGCGAAACACGGACTTTACCCCTAAAATAGGGGAAAACCCCTATCAACTCTAGCCAAAAGGGCTAATATCGGTCCCCGAGCTTATCGGGGCCTGCCTATCAAGTCAATGGGGTGGGTGCATGTAAAATTAGGATTTTTTTCTGAAAATATAACATTAGATTGATCTAATCAAAACCCCTCGGCTTTCCCCAAGTGATAGAGACCCATGTGTAGTGTGAATAGGGGAAGAGATAGTTCTATGTGGGATGATGAAGATATACTGGTAATTAGTTACACTCAGGCATATAGCACAGAAATAGAAAAATTATATATCTGTAAAGGGGCATAACTCTGTAAAATATGGGTCGAGGGGAGCCACTTACGATAGGCATGTGACTTAGCACTCTGTAAAATAAGAACCGAGACGAATAAGCTGTACCAAACACGAATCTTAAGATATAACTTGTACATTCAATTATAGATAACAAAATCTGAGATTATTACATCCGAAAGGGGCATATTAGTCCAGTCAAATTGAGATTTGACCCACCACAAATTGCAACAGAATTGTTTTTGCTGCAGTGCATTTCCGAAAGGTCTCTAGAATAACATACTAAAAGTCTACAAACAGATATGCATGGGAAATATATTAAATTTCAAGTTGAAATTTGAGGTATTTTTTGCGAAAATTCAGTGTTTACCTGTCTCTTGCTCCTATAAGAAAACCTTGTACTTGGTACTAAGCGTTAAAGAAATGGGTCATTACTTACACTCATTCCGTTCGTTATCATATCAAGGCGTTACTCAGCCTAAAATAATACCGTTGCACGAAAATATTTACGGAGAAATTCTAAATGGCGGATGTATGGGGTCATTCTAAATCTGAACCTTTTACCATTTTCATGACAGTCCAGGGAATCTATGTGTTTTTTTAGCTGGACCCAAAACGAATTGCAACATAATTTTTGTCACTAATTTCTAATAGGTTCCCAGAACAACATACTAAAAGTCTACCAAAATCTATTTGGTGGAGATACGACTCTTATTGAAAACAAAGATAGGCCATTTTATAATACATAATATGCCATTATGCCTCATATATATAAAGCAAGGTAGAATATTGATTTTTCCGTGAATATGGACAGTTTATCATCCAGAAATCCAATTAATACATGACCCATGATACAGTATGCCATGGTGGTGAAAACGTGTGTCTTCCCGGTGGGTTTGCTCATAAGCGTAGATAGCAAACTGATAGTTCAGCATCAGGCTATATGAATTATCCATGGTAATGTTCAGTCAGTTAACATTTTTGCCATTAGCATAATCATCTGAAAGAGGAATTCTCTCCCAAAATAAATGAAATGACAAGCTGTGATATATTTTCCTTCAACCGATAACTGCCACAGACAATATTTCCACAAACCCACTCATGGAGATATCTCCCTATTATCACAACATGTGCCTTGTTGAAAAATACAGCTTTGCAAACCATTAATGATCTATCGCAATTGCGTGTCAGATATGTTTTTACGAAAGAAGAATAATTATGCAGATCCTATCATCTAATTATCAAACAAATAATAATCTAGATTATAAGCAAACTTGATGTTCTACCATGACGTTCTACCATGCCATTTACCATGTTTCATTTTACATTTTCAACAATATAGGCCATGCTCCTACAGATGCATCTTCTTCAGCTGCAATCTTTCTTGCAGTTGCACCTGACAACCTCAAAGAGTGCCAGTGGAACTGGTGGCAGTTCAGTTTTCACAGAGAGAAGCCGTCCGCCCTCATTCTTGTGGCTGCAATGGATGGTCTTCCCCTTTCCACTCTAAACACGTGAACCTTGATACTTAGGTGATGCTGATGTTGGTGGAAGGTTTTGTACCTGCACATATAAGGTTCGTATTTGTAACAGAAACGCTTGTATCTCATGCAGCCAATTGCTTCGTCAGTGTTACCATTGTATAAACACACAAGCACCTGCAATAGATAACCTCTATCCGGACTCCCAGTGGCCTGGTTGAACACTTCAGATTGTTGGCGAAATAGCTCATTGAGCGTTGTTTTCTTCACGGCCGCACATTTGGCAATGCCATATATGTCACAGCCCTGAATGGCATGCACAAACAGCATATTTGTGCAGACTTACATTCCCAGCACAGCCTTTGTCTTCTTGACATTCCAAACTATCCGTTTCTTTGCATTCTCTCTTGGCTGAAAGTAGATGTCATTGTCATTCATGTCTGCATGAAAACAGAGCAGAACAGGTCAATATCATCAGCAACCAAAGTTTTGATGCTTTCAGTCGATCAAACGTAGCTTTTACAATAAAAACAACTGCATATGAAACATCCCGCCCTTTCCAACTGGTTACTCATAGGAGTAATGAAGTGTTACTTCTTGACGTTGTTTGCTAGGAATTCGTCTTTCTTTGACTGAATAACCATGTAACTAGCGGGGCCAGAGAGTTTGGAATATCAAGAAGACAAAGGCTGTGCTGGGAATGCAAGTCTGTACAAATATGTTGCTTGTGCATGCCCTTCTGGGCTGTGACACAGTATTCCGACCATATGGCACTGACAAAGGTGCTGCCTTGAAGAAGACAACTGTCACTGAGCTATTTCGCCAACAAGCCGAAGTGTTCATCCAGGTCATGGGAGTCCCGACGAAGGTCATTTATTGCAGCAGCATAGAAAACGCTTATATGTTTATACAGTAGTAACCCAGACGAAGGAATTGACTTGAGGGGAAGGTCATCCATTGCAGCCACAAAAATGGGAGTGGACAATCCATCGGTTTCTCCCTGCGAAAACTGATCTGCCACCAGCTTCAGGGGTTACTTGAGGTTATCAGGTGGAACTGCAAGAAGGATTGGAGCTGAAGCAGATGCGCCTGTAAGGATCATGGCCTGGATTATTTGTTCAAGTGTGTGTGGAGAATGCAAACGACTGAGCTGTGCAAACTCATAAAACCCAGATCTTTGAAAATGACATTGGCGAAGACTGGTATTGAGATTGATAGTGCTGTGAAATATTCCCCAACTTATGGCAGTGTTCATGACGAATAACAATAACAGACATCCACTATATGTATGAGAAGTCACTTCCCCTAATAATGTTACCATGAACCAGAATGTAAAATGAAACATGATAAGTTATGCCGTCAACTTTGCCTATAATTCAAAGTATTATTTGTTTGATAATTAAATGATATATTAGGATCTGCATAATTATTCTTCTTTCATCAACAACATTTGTCTTACAAACAATTGTGATGGATCATAAATGTTTGGCAGATTGTCGTTATATATCTGAACTATTGCTAAACGCGACGTTGAATCTAATTTCTCTCTCTCTCCTGATTGGCAAGGCTGCATATTTTTTTCAACAAGGTACAAACACTATTGAATGCCGGACCTGACACTTGCTACGTGCTTGAGATAATAGAGTTATATCTTTATAAGTTGATGGAACTATTGTCTGTGAACGAAAATATATCACAGCTTGTCAGTTCACTTTCGGATAACAATGCTAATGGAAATAATGCCAACTGGCAGGATATTACTATGTATGATTATACACCCTGGTGCTGAACTATCGTTTTGCTATCTACTTTTATGAGCAAAGCCATTGGGAATGCAAATGTTTTCACCACCATAGAATAATGTATCCTAGAACATCATGTATTGATTGGATTTCTGGATAATAAACTGTCCTTATTCAGAGACAAACCAATATTTTTTACCTTCTTATATGAAGCATGATGGTGTATCTTTGTTTTAGAAAAAGTCGTATCTCCACCAAATAGATTTTGGTAGACTTTTAGTATGTTGTTCTGAGGACCTATTAGAAATGCATACCAGTGAAAAAAAAATCTGTTGCATTTTGTTTTGGGTCCAGCTAAAAAAAACCAGATAGATTGTCTGGACTGTCATGAAAATGGTAAAAAGTTCAGATTTAGAATGACTCCATACATCCGCCATTTTGAATTTCTCCATAAATATTTTTGTGCAAGGGTATTATTTCAGGCTGAGTATAACCTTGATATGATAGCGAATGAAATGAGGGTAAGTAATGATCCATTTCTTTCACGCTTAGTACCAAGTACAATGTTCTCTTTTAGGAGCAAGAGACAGGCAAACACTGAAATTTCACGAAAAATACCTCAAATTTGAACTTGAAATTTAATATATTTCCCATGCATATGGGATTGTAGACTTTTAGTATGTTATTCTGGGGACCTTTCTGAAATGCATAGCAGTGAAATAAATTCTGTTGCAATTTGTGGTGGGTTGACCCCAAAAATGCGCTAGATTTACTGGACTATATCTCCATAAGCCGAGGCGAGTAATTATTTGTTGGCTCGTAGAATACAGCAATATAAATAAGTTTCCAAAATATAGTAGCTATACCAAACACAGTTCTGCAGATATAGTTGGTTACATTCAGGCATGTGGGACAGAAATAAAAATTAATATATCTGTAAAGGGGCATAACTCTGTAAAATATGGGCCGAGGGGAGCCACTTTCGATAGGCGTCTGACTTAGCACTCTGTGAAATAAGAACCGAGACGAATAAGCTGTTACGAACACGGATCTGCAGAAATAACTTGTACATTCAGCTACAAATAACAAAATCGGAGATTATTACATCCGAAAGGGGCATAACTCCATAAGCCGAGGCGAGTAATCCTTTGTTGGCTTGTAGAATACAAAAATATAAATAAGTTTCCAAAATATAGTAGCTATACTGAACACAGTTCTGCAGATATAGCTGGTTACATTCAGGCATATTGGACAGAAATAGAAATTAATACATCTGTAAAGGGGCAGAACTCTGTAAAATATGGACCGAGGGGAGCCACTTTCGATAGGCGTCTGGCTTAGCACTACATACTGCTGAAGATTTAGTGGACGTACATGGCGACGACAATACCCCGAGGCCAAAATGGCCGAGGGGTAAAAAGCGGAACACGGACTTTACCCCCAAAATAGGGGAAAACTCCTATCAACTCTAGCCAAAACGGCTAATATCGGTCCCCGGGCTTATCGGGGCCTGCCTATCAAGTCAGTAGGGTGGGTGCATGTAAAATTAGGATTTTTTTTCCGAAAATATAAAATGCGGAACTCGGACTTTACCCCTACAATAGGGGTCTGTATTATACAATATAAGGGAAAATGCCTGTATGGGGTATGGGGATGGTCATTTTTTTTCGTGGGCTTTACTATGGGTTGTGGGGTCTCGTTTTTATCGTCTCGCCAAGAAAAACACGATGGGAGGGGTTCCGGAGCGAAGCGGTGAAATTTTTGGAAAAAGTCACCGAGGTCTGTATACAGCCCCATAGGCTGGCTGTGAGGGGTATAGGTCCAATCTGGGAAATTCACACACGTTCATTGTGATATGGGTTGTTTGGTCTTGTTTTTCACGTCTCGTCATTTAGAACACGATGGGAAGAGTCCCGGGGCGAAACGGTGACATTTTTGGAAAAGTACCATATAGCCCATATAGCTCCATACTGGCTATGGAGATATAGGTTCAACCTGGGAAATTCACACACGTTCATTGTGATATGCGTTGTGGGGTCTTGTTTTTCTCGTCTCGTCATTTAGAACACGATGGGAAGGGTCCCGGAGCGAAACGGTGAAATTTTTGGAAAAAGTTCACCGAGGTCTGTGTATAGGCATATGCTGGCTATGGGAGGGATAGGTCCATCCTGGGAAATTCACACACGTTCATTGTGATATGGGTTGTTTGGTCTTGTTTTTCACGTCTCGTCATTTAGAACACGATGGGAAGGGTCCCGGAGCGAAACGGTGAAATATTTGGAAAAGTACCATATAGCTCCATACTGGCTATGGGAGGGATAGGTCCAACCCGGGAAATTCAAACACGTTCGTTGTGGTATGGGTTGTGGGGTCTTGTTTTTCTCGTCTCGTCATTTAGAATACGATGGGAAATTCTCGGAGCGAAACGGTGAAATTTTTGGAAAAGTACCATATAGACCATATAGCTCCATGGATACTGGCTATGGGAGGGATAGGTCCATCCTGGGAAATTCACACACGGTCATTGTGATATGGGTTGTGGGGTCTTGTTTTTCACGTCTCGTCGTTTAGAACACGATGGGAAGGGTCCCGGAGCGAAACGGTGAAAATTTTTGGAAAAGTACCATATAGCCCATATAGCCCCATACTGGCTATGGGTGTATAGGTCCATACGGGGTGGCCGTTTTGGGGTCTAGGTGAGCCCCTATTGATCCTATGGTGTCGTATGAGGTCGTATTTTGAAGCTCTCGTGGAGGAGCATCCGGCTGGACTAATAGTTCGTCCGTTTTCAATATTCTGCGCATGCGCAGTCTGGCCCATAGTATAGAAAGCAGGCATGTTGGGGGTATGTGGGGGTGTGTTTGGGGTAGAGATGGACCGCTATGGATCCGAATGGGTCGTGGAAGGTGTCAAAGTGAAGCTTGTGTGGGGTAGAGTCAGAATGGCGTGTTTTTAAAATGCAAGTCGCGTCAATCTGCGCATGCGCAGTTGGGTGTATAAGTCAAGTGGCCATTTTGGGTCAGTGCAGGAAGGTATTTGGTGTCGAGATGGACCATCCTTGGTCCGATTGTGTCGTGGGAGGTGTTATCTTGTAGCTCTCGGGGTGTACATCCAGATTTGAGGGATGTTCACGTCATCTGTGACGTCATCAGTGGGAGTAGTAGCGAAAGTGGGCATTTTGAGGCAGTGAAGGAAGGTATTTGGTGTAGAGATGGACCATCCATATCTGTCACGCATTATACCATATCTTTGTTGTGTTATACTACTTTTACCCGAGCAGTAACACCCAGGTAATTGACCAACCAGCTGGAGAAACTGGACACCGTGGACCCCTTGGAATGGGCCCAACGACAACGCCCCAACACCAAGTGGACAGTGGAGACGGTGACAAATGTTACCTTTTTCGTTACCAAGCTGACCGGCCCCCTCGGCTGAATGAGTCACCCGTGCACTGATGAATACCATAACATGCCGTACATACTCTATATGTCTACATGCTGATCGTTGACTTGAGCTCAGTAAACACTTGTACCTAATGTGACGGTTCGTTAAATAATAAAACATGGTGTTTGATATTTCAATGTGTTTTGCTGTGAACATACTAAACATGCCCAGGGCGGCTCCCCCAGCCTGGGTATGATGTAACATTGGAGATAATAAACTGTATGAACATTGCTGAACTTGTTGTTATTCACGACAACGGCTATCCGATTGTAAAATACAGAACATATATTGTATAATACAGGACATATATGGTACAATACAGGACAGATATGGTATAATACAGCACAGATTTGGTATAATACAGGACATATACTGTATAATACAGGACAGATTTGGTATAATACAGAACATATATTGTATAATACAGCACAGATTTGGTATAATACAGGACAGATACTGTATAATACAGCACAGATTTGGTATAATACAGAACATATATTGTATAATACAGGACAAATATGGTACAAAACAGGACAGATTTGGTATAATACAGGCCAGATATTGTATAACACAGGACAGATATTGCATAATACAGCACAGATATGGTATAATACAGCACAGATATGGTATAATAGAGGGCAAATATTGTATAATACAGTACAGATTTGGTATAATACAGGACATATATGGTACAATACAGGACAGATGTGGTATAACACAACAAAGATATGGTATAATGCGTGACAGATATGGATGGTCCATCTCTACACCAAATACCTTCCTTCACTGCCCCAAAATGCCCACTTTCGCTACTACTCCCACTGATGACGTCGCCGATGACGTCACATATGACGTGAACATCCCTCAAATCTGGATGTACACCCCGAGAGCTACAAGATAACACCTCCCACGACACAATCGGACCAAGGGTGGTCCATCTCGACACCAAATACCTTCCTGCACTGCCCCAAAATGGCCACTTGACTTAATACACCCAACTGCGCATGCGCAGATTGACGCGACTTGCATTTTAAAAACACGCCATTCTGACTCTACCCCACACAAGATTCACTTTGACACCTTCCACGACCCATTCGGACCCATAGCGGTCCATCTCTACCCCAAACACACCCCCACATACCCCCCAACATGCCTGCTTTCTATATTACGGGTCAGACTGCGCATGCGCAGAATATTGAAAACGGACGAACTATTAGTCCAGTCGGATGCTCCTCCACGAGAGCTTCAAAATAAGACCTCATACGACACCATAGGATCAATAGGGGCTCACCTAGACCCCAAAACGGCCGCACAGTATGGACCTATACACCCATAGCCAGTATGGGCTATATGGTACTTTTCCAAAAATTTCACCGTTTCGCTCCGGGACCCTTCCCATCGTGTTCTAAACGACGAGACGTGAAAAACAAGACCCCACAACCCATATCACAATGAACGTGTGTGAATTTCCCAGGATGGACCTATCCCTCCCATAGCCAGCCTATGGGACTATAGACAGACCAGTATCCATGGAGCTATATGGTCTATATGGTACTTTTCCAAAAATTTCACCGTTTCGCTCCGGGACCCTTCCCATCGTGTTCTAAATGACGAGACGTGAAAAACAAGACCAAACAACCCATATCACAATGAACGTGTGTGAATTTCCCAGGATGGACCTATCCCTCCCATAGCCAGCCTATATGCCTATACACAGACCTCGGTGAACTTTTTCCAAAAATTTCACCGTTTCGCTCCGGGACCCTTCCCATCGTGTTCTAAATGACGAGACGAGAAAAACAAGACCCCACAACCCATATCACAATGAACGTGTGTGAATTTCCCAGATTGAACCTACATGTATATCCCCATAGCCAGTATGGAGCTATATGGGCTATATGGTACTTTTCCAAAAATTTCACCGTTTCGCTCCGGGACCCTTCCCATCGTGTTAAATGACGAGACGTGACAAACAAGACCAAACAACCCATACCACAATGAACGTGTGTGAATTTCTCAGATTGGACCTATACCCCTACAGCCAGCCTATGGGGCTATATACAGACCTCGGTGACCTTTTCCAAAAATTTCACCGCTTCGCTCCCATCGTGTTTTTCTTGGCGAGACGATAAAAACGAGAACCCACAACCCATAGTAAAGCCCACGAAAAAAAATGACCATCCCCATACCCCATACAGGCATTTTCCCTTATATTGTATAAACGTCCGAGTTCCGCTTTTTATATTTTCGGAAAAAAATCCTAATTTTACATGCACCCACCCTATTGACTTGATAGGCAGGCCTCGATAAGCCCGGGGACCGATATTAGCCCTTTTGGCTAGAGGTGATAGGGGTTTTCCCCTATTTTAGGGGTAAAGTCCGTGTTCCGCTTCTTATATTTTCGGAAAAAAATCCTAATTTTACATGCACCCACCCCATTGACTTGATAGGCAGGCCCCGATAAGCCCGGGACCGATATTAGCCCTTTTGGCTAGAGTTGATAGGAGTTTTCCCCTATTTTAGGGGTAAAGTCCGTGTTCCGTTTTTTATATTTTCGGAAAAAAAATCCTAATTTTACATGCACCCACCCCATTGACTTAATAGGCAGGCCCCGATAAGCCCAGGGACCGATATTAGCCCTTTTGGCTAGAGTTGATAGGGGTTTTCCCCTATTTTAGGGGTAAAGTCCGTGTTTCGCTTTTTATAGTTTCGGGAAAAAATCCTAATTTTACATGCACCCACCCATGACTGAATGGCCCTCGAGGAGCACTTCACTTTGATACCTCACTCGACCCATTCGGTCCACTAGGGACCCACCCCAGTCACAAAACGTCTATTCCCATACTCTTTTTAGGCATTCCCCGTATACATTAACATTGGAAGTCACTTGGTTGGCATGGGACTACTTTCTGTCCGCGGAAGTGACGGCATCACCACCAGACCGCGGAAGAATACAAAGGTTAAAGGTTGCCAGAACTACTTTTGACCTCCACGTGACCTTGAGCTGGTGGCGCCCCCTGGCGCCACAGAGGTGAAAGGCGATGTGGCGTCCCCTATACCTTTAACCTGGAAAAAAGGGAACCAAGAGTTACCTCCTTGGAAAAGTTGGCTCGAAACTAATACTTTTGCAATTTGCTCAACTCTGACTGACCATAGCTCATATGACTGGAATTTTTCGATGTAACATTTCATCTTGTTTTGTGTTTTTGTGACTATTCCACATTTAACGACAATAAAATTACCAATCACTTTCATTCTGATTGTTTTAATTTGTGCTATTTAAAACTCTGAATGATTTGACGATAAAAATGCAACTGTGGCGTTTTTTTCTTCAAATGCATTTGTCCCCTGTCGTTTGAGAACCAAGATACAAATAATATACCCGCGAAGACCGGAACATTAGGTCGTTCTCCCGATGGGTGCTTTACAAGAGGAGAGGAAGGAAATATTACACGCTTAAAACTAAAGTGTTGACCCTTACTCGTGAAGCGTTGAAATAACCCTTGAAGTGTGTCCACAGGGACAACACCCAAAGAGCAATCCCTGTGGACACACGTAAAGAGTTATTTCAACACTTTACGAGTAAGTTTTAGCACTTTTTAAACGTGTACCGTCCCCCTGATGGATACTGTATAATATGGATGATAAGGCGAACAGTTGCCCGGGGAATACAGCCTCCCATACAGCATCCACCAGCAGAACGGTCATATTTTCCTTCCTCCCATACAGCATCCACCAGCAGAACGGTCATATTTTCCTTCCTACCATACAGCACGCACCAACAGACCGGTCATATTTTCTTCCTCCCATTCAGCATCCACCAACAGAACGGTCATATTTTCCTTCCCCTAGTCATATTATATTGCATCCACCAGAAAAATGGACATATTTTCCTTCCTCGTCATATTATACATTATCCACCAGCAGAACTGTCATATTTTCCTTCCTCTCGGTCATATTATACAGCATCCACGAGCAAAACGGACATATTTGCCTTTCTCCCACTCATATACATCATATTATACAGCATCAACCAGCAGAACGGTCATGTTTTCCTTTCTCTCAGTCATATTATACAGCATCCACCAGCAAAGCAGACATATTTGCCCTCCACACAGTAATATTATACCGCAATCGCCAGCAGAACTGTCATCTCCTAGCACTGGATAATCTCTATGTTAGCGACGCTGTGGGGGATATATTTACTCCCATTCACTGGATTTGAAGGAAACTACTGATATCCTAGATGGAACATCATATCTGTACCCGTACTTCTACAAGAATGGTCAAGGCTTTGTAGCAACTACTGATGACACAACTGTCTTAATCTGCATGCAGAGTCGCCAGCTAATGTGGGAATTGCGACAATAGCGGTTGACACTGCATGTAGAGTCGCCTGCTAATGACACAATTGTTGGCAGCATTGAAAACCGTTGAATTTCTCTGTCTTGTGTTTTTATTATTTTTATTTCATACACATTTGAAATATGTGCTAAATGTCATGTGAAATGGGTCTTTCGATTATTGATGCGGAAATTCTTTTTATGGGCGATTCGTAGATTTCACATTGTGACTGCATAACTTCGCATCGTGGTTTGCTGTTTTCATTTCACATCGTAAATTGGCGACGTCGAACCGTGCATGGCTTCGTATCAGTCCTCATACATAATACAATATATTGATATCCATTCTCGGTCATCATACCATACAAATAGAAACACAATGATATGTGGTGCAGGTTTTGTACCATCGATTCTGATTCAAAATGCATTCATTCGATATTTAAGGGCGGGAATTTCATAATTCGTGCCAAGTATTTATATTATAATATTTCGTCGCAAACGTAAGGATTATCCAGCTGTACCCTTAAAGGGTCAAAATTGGTCATTTTTTTTTTTATTTCTTCGTTCAAATATTCACTACTTCCTCTAACATTTGGTGAAAAAATGAAATCAAAATAATAAATAGATGTGCTTCAATATTAGGGTTAAAACTTTAGTTTCCGAGGCACTGAAACAATTAAACAGATTGCCTTAGCTTGGGCTTGGCTACTATTACTTTTGTCTGTACATTAATCTACCCCTTTCTGATCAAAATCATGCAAACATCGATTGAAATTGCAGTTTAAGGGCCGCTTCCCGTACGGATTTCGCAGCCCATCAACTCAATGTTTTATTTTAATTACACGTTACATTTCTTAGTTTGTTAAAGATGTTTACAAGCGCTGTATTATCAAATAAACAAATAAATAAGTAAATAAATATATAAATAAATAAATCAGTAAATAATAATAAATGGGCGGATGGAGATATAAATAGAATAGATGGATTGTCTATGTACAGGTTCATTGGTTGGTTTTTGATTAGGTTGTATTGGTAAATGTGTGTTCATTGTACATTGTAGTCGCGTGGGTGATTCCTTTGTCTTTGTACCCATCTGTACACACAAAGCCGTCCAGAAAAAACTGGGAGAACCATAGGCAGGTTCTTCCAGAAATCTGTACCTGTAACAATTGCTTGGAGTGTGTATTGGGGTACAGGATGGCAGGTCTACATCCTATATTGGTGGAAGTCAAAGGATCATATTTGCATTAGACAATCGTTACATCGGTGGCATCTCAGGTGTGGCACATCTGATCAGTGGGTATGGTTTCAGTTGTCCATGGTTGTGGTAATGCAAACATCCGTATTTTGGTTCTAATTATAACAGTGATACTTCACTCAAATACCCGCCGGGAAGTGATTTACACAGGTGTGAACAACTCTCAGCGGAACAAGTTTAAATTGGACTTTAAACCGCCTTGATGAAAAAAACTTAGTGTAATAGTTATCCAGAATAAACAGGAATTCGAGTAGGTCCCATTAGACAGATTAAAAATGTATTTGACAATAAAATTCAAGAAAAAAACACATTTTTCTCGATTTCTTGCCTTTCATTTTTGTACAAAATCCGAGATTTAAACGTTTATTTCTCGAAAAGTATCCATGCTACGCTTTTGAAATTTGGCATGCTTGTTACTTATAAGGTGATCTAGTAAACTGTATCTCACTTTTTGTAAATTCGGATTAGTTTTTTAATTATTCAACTTTTAAAACAAACCACCGTAAAATGGTACGGTTTTTTTTTCAATTTATTTCAGTAAAATAGCTGTAAAAACAAAACCAGGCAAAAAAAAAAAAAAAAAATGAGATAAAGTTTACTAGTTCGAATTGTCTCCTATCAACGTATACCATCAAAGTTGAAACAAGACCAACAGTTTTCATGAAATTTCAATTGAAATATGGACGCTATTGTTTTCATTTTAATTTTTTAAAATTGGAATATTTTCTACACAGTATGAGTGTCGGTTATCATATAGTTGGAATCCCTACAATGTACGCTTTCATAAAATATAAAATAGTTTATTATGGTTATCTTGTATATTTATTGATACAGGCGACGAATTGTCACGGGGGTGCAAAAACTGCCTCTAAGGGGACATCTATCCTTAAGCCATTTGTCACTCGTACATTTTCGGGCACTGTGGCAGATATTTGGCCATTGCCTCGCTTAGTTCAGATAGCTTTTCGATGTAGTATACGGTACTTGCTTTCTGAAAATTTAGGTAATATGGTCAAATGCAACTAATGATACGGAATTTTATCCATTTATGTGGGACACCACAAACTGATTAAAACTCAATTTTAATTAATATAGTGCTTCTAACATGACACTTTTGCGTCAACGTGATCCCGTTTGACTTAAATAACTTCACCTAAATCATACGACAAACACAATTTTATTATTTAATTTGCCTGTTAGTTTGAAGAACAAGTATTGAATATCATATTATAGATCGCGTCTTCATGCCTGTCTTCATACGCTGATAAGAATCCGGCAGATTATATTGTGTTTCTATTGTGTTTATTCTTTTTCTTGTTAATCAATAAATTACGGTAAATAAGTTACCGTAAGGTAACTGGGTGCGATTTTCTAAGTCAAAATAACAGCTTTAGCTACTATAAGGAAGGGACCGTACCGCGGTGGCCTGATGGCTAGAGCATCGGCCTCATAAGCGGTAGATACTGGATTCAATCCCTGACCAGGTCATACCAAAGACTTGAAAATGGAACTTGTTGCTTCCTCGCTACGCTCAGCATCGAGAGGATAGAACAAGGACTGGTTCGCTCGGTGTCAGTAGAACGTGACTGAGTGGCGTGTCTGCAGGCCTACGGCATGATATTTCAGTGGGACAGCACTATAAAATGGCAGCATTAGATCTGCTCTGTTACATACATAAATAATTTTATTGCTATTGTTATGCCCGGATCCAGGGCATTTCCCCCAGTGGACATTTCCCCCAGCGGACATTTCCCCCATGGACATTTCCCCCAGTGGGCATTTCCCCCAGTGGACATTTTCCCCAGTGGACATTTCCCCCACCCTATATTTTTAGGTTATTTTGAACGTAGTTTTTAAATAATTTGGCAAAAACACAAACATTTTTAATATATTTTTTTTATTTTCTATAAAAAGGATATTAGGATTTCCACATATGTTTTACGATAAATGAGTCAAATAGATATAAGATATTATACATATACACAGTATATAGCAGTATTATACAGTCTTTTAGCACATTTTTCTCACCCGACCATGTTGTTGTTGTTGCTATTTTCGTCGATAATGAACCTCCGTTAAACCATACTAACAAACAAAAAATCTTTTAGATTGGGTTTGAGAATCCCCCAAAAATATAAATTATGTGACTAAAATTCGAGTTATGTACATCCGGGGGTTTTAATAAGTTTGAAATAACTAGTTAGAACGCTTAGAATGCTTCTCCAGCCATCTAGGACCCAAGAGCTTCTGGACCCCGGCCTAACGTGCTACGATACTATTTTCACTTCAATCTCTGAGTATTGTTTCAAAATGTGTTATAAGATTGTATAATACTTATATATACTGTGTATAGGTATAGTATCTTATCACTATGTGACTCATTTATCGTAAAACATATGTCAAAATCCTTATATCCTTTTAATAGAAAATAAAAAAAAATATTTAACAAAATGGTGTTTTTGCCAAATTATTTAAAAACTATGTTCAAAATAACCTAAATATATAGGGTGGGGGAAATGTCCACTGGGGGAAATGTCCACTGGGGGAAATGCCCACTGGGGGAAATGTCCATGGGGGAAATGTCTGCTGGGGGAAATGTCCACTGGGGGAAATGTCCGTACACCATGATCCAGGGCATTTCCCCCAGTGGACATTTCCCCCAGCGGACATTTCCCCCATGGACATTTCCCCCAGTGGGCATTTCCCCCAGTGGACATTTCCCCCAGTGGACATTTCCACATTATTTAAAAACTATGTTCAAAATAACCTAAATATATAGGGTGGGGGAAATGTCCACTGGGGGAAATGTCCACTGGGGGAAATGCCCACTGGGGGAAATGTCCATGGGGGAAATGTCTGCTGGGGGAAATGTCCACTGGGGGAAATGTCCGTACACCTGTTATGCCCATAGGGCTAAAAAGCAGATACATGAACATACATTAGAATACACATGTATAGACAATACACATGACAGACAGAAATTTACACATATTTGACAAGACATTTATAAAGTACATTTACACAGACACCATTGATGGTAAATGAAGACAATACACATACAAAACAAGCCATAAATGTATGTATGACATAAACAAGAACCATACATATTTGACAGAGCTTTACAAGCAGCATTTGTACAAACATCGTGGACGGTACATATCAAGACAAATGCAATAAAGAAAGTCTTGCACACATGTAGGTACCCCCGCCCCCCCCCCTCCCCCCCCCCCTTTCCTTCCCCGTGATGATATAGCTGAAACAAAAAATGTTGAAAGCGACGTTGAACCCTATTCACTCACTCACTCACTTACTAAAATGAAATAGAGGTCCGTAATCCATACGCAATATAACCATTGGAATCCGCATTTTTGTATAGCCCGAAACCGTCCTGGTGATGGACGTTCTTCTCGTGGACGTTCTCCTCGCTGATAGGGATCTGCCAGTGTCTCACTTCCGGTTCGAGTGCTCATAATGAGCAGACGAAGTTGAGTCAGACGCCTAAAGGCGAAAACGAAAGAAAGTGAACGATGGGATTGCTATTTCTTGTTCAGACAGGTCTTTATTTTGTGATATTCGTTTTCGGGTTTTTCGTCGCCATTCCACTTGCTGTCACAGAGGTATGTGTTGTGAAGGGAACGAAGTCCAACCCGGCAACTGCGCCCGTGGGGATAGAGCACTGCGACGGTGTTGAAAAATGGGGTCCTTTTTATAATTTATTGAAAAATTTTATATGAGACCTCGACCATCCAATATCCCACAGGCCAGGCAACTGTGGTTGAGTTACGGATAATGATCATAAAAACAAAATACAAGTTGATAGGAGGGAAAAGTTAATAAAGAAAAGTAAGACTTTTGCATGCCGCTCCTGATTTTCTTGCCGCTCCGAACATTTTTTTTATTTTTTAACAATGTCTAGGACAAGCCAACATTCCAGTCAGATTCGCCAGTTGATCTGTTGATAGAAATTTATCCTGAATCACCATCTTACTTTTGTCGTGAAGGACAGCAGCCATTGAAGACCTTTCATGCTATATCGTGTTGTTTGTAGTTTAACAACGGGATTCCTGGGCTCTATGAACAATATGCTAAGGGTTAAGGCCGGCGCACATGTTCGAGATTCTGTAAGTCTTAAAAAGCGGACCAGATCGCAAGAAATCAGCTAGGTGTGTGGCTTTTACTCATGAATTCATCGCATTAAGCAACGGTCGGACGTATCAAACTATTTAGATTTCTCGTGACTGAGGTGTGAGCAATCGGACATCATCGCGAAGCTAGGTGTGCGGCAACTCCTCACTGAATCGCAAGCAATATTTTCCCTTTAACCAATAAACACTCAAGCTTTTGGTCAGATGTTAGCCCATTATCATTATATGATCTTAAAGTGGTAGCGCTGACAAATATTGTCACATGATCACTTTAATTTCTTAATTCTTCCAATGATGTTGCGAAGATGTGCAACAACCTCTTTCTGTTGACATCGTTAGTAACTATGTGATTCAATGGTTCCGACAGAATTGGTGTGTGCCGGCCTTATAAATTTGACAAACTATTCTGTTTACATACTTTTTAATGGACAATTTTCTGATTTTCAGGAATGTAACCTTACTGAATTGGAAATAGTTCCACAACCAATTTAGTCTGTGCGTTGGATGAAAAGGGCAATGATTCTCATAGACTAGCTCTCACAGAAATAGGGTGCAATTAGGGCACACTTGAGGCTCAAATAGAGTGCATCAACTAAGACAGCTAGGGCGCAACTGAGACGCACGCCCCATCTGCGCCCTCATTTTGTCATTATAGACTCATTATGGCTAGAGCGCAATAAGAGTGTGTTCCAAATATTTTAATATGCCTTATATGTGCCCTATTTGATAATGGGGTGCAGTTGGGGTGCAATTTAGGGCGCAGTTGGGGTGCTATTAGAGTGCAGTTGGGGCACAGTTGGTGAACAGAAGAGTACACATAAATTGTAAATAAGGTGAAAGATGCTTATTGGCATCTACCTCATCTAATTAAGTCTAATTTTACTTTGCAGGTACATATAATCTTCATCCACAATGTGCATTCATGGTTTGAATTACATTTATAAGAAAATATATGTACATGAAATTAAGTCCGCTGTTGTAGACTAGAATTGGTACATTATGGAGTCAACTGACACTTTTGCTCATTCTTCCTTGAGTTTTTATTGATATCAAATTTCTTCTACACACATCTGAAACCCTTATACATTACCCACTGGCTGAAAACAGAGACAAAACACTCACCAAAATCATGTGAAATGGGCATAAACTTCAAATTTAAAACGATTCTCTGAAACCTATGTCTGCCTTTTTTTTGGTTAATATCAGCCAATAAGATAAAGGTCATGTGACAGTTTTGACCAAACAGATAACATGCTATTGTTCTGTTATTAGGGTGCAGTTGGGGTGCAATTAGGTCGCAATCTTGGAATAATAGCATGAATGATGTACCTGTACTGGTTGGACACAATTGGGATGAAGATAAGGATCAAGATTGTATTTAAGCAAGTTTTTTGTTGAATTAATATTTCTGAAAGTATCAAAGTCCAAATGTCACATCAATGAATTTGTAGCCCAGAGTAGTGGGGAAAGCAGACGGGATGCAGCCTGAATTTTTTGGTAAAAATTACTTCAGTTAAGAGTTTTATAAAGACATTTGCATGCATATACCTATGTGACTACTAGCTTTATGAATGTTGATAGAAAAAAGTCCAGAGGGCACAGGCTGAGTTATGGAAAAAGTTGTTATGTCCACAGGGCACAGGGCGCAGTCTAAAGTTTGGAGAAAACATGTACCGGTATGCCCACAGGGCACAAGTAGGGTGCTGTCTGAATATCAGATAAAATTTCAAACTAAATAAGGCGCAGTTTGGGCGCGCACCCTATCTCCAGCTTCTAGGGCGCATTCCTGAGGAGTGCAATTAGGGTGCAGCAGGGTGGATGAGATGAAGAAATAGGGGACAGTTAGAGTGCAGTAGATATACGAGGCACAAATAGGGTGCAAATGGGGTGCAGACTCAGACTGGGCATGCACCCTATGCGCGATCTATTTCCGTGACTGTGAGGGAGTTCAACTGGATTGAAATACATGTGCCAGACAAATATGCAAATAAATGTTATCTTCTGCATTGACTGGAGTCGATGAACATGTATATGTAGGGTACGTTGGGCATTTGGACCTGCTGAATATGTGAATCAAATATTGAATGAGTTTAATACATGTAGCATATAATGTGTACAATATATGGTGAGCATTTGACCAGTCAAATACGGAATGTGTGAAGGTTGGGTTCACCATGTATGATGAAATTTTGGTAATTCCAAAGTATTCAACCTAAATAGCTAGAAATCTGTTTTAATTATGCAGTCCCAGCATATTGTCAAACAAATTATGGTCAACTATATTTGAATCCTGCACAGTTCGACAACAATATGCAGGGCCCGAAATTGCCACAAGCCCGGCAGCCCGTGGCTGGTGAATTCAGAACTGGTCTGGTTGAATTTAGTTCTAAAGCTAGCTAACCAGCCCAACTGGCTGGTTATAATTAAAGAATTTCAGCTTTGTATAATAAAATATACCAGCCCGATGGTCTGGCAAAGTTTTACAGTAAATTCATGCCCTGATATGCTCTTCCATCTTACACTTACAGAATAACTTCGGTGGAAACTGTATTCTATATGGTGATATCCAGTGGCAAGGGAGGTCGTTTCTAGCCAAGTTTGGATCTGATTCCATGTGTAGTTACAACATCTACCTGCATGTAATATTCGCTATCCTCTATTCTGCTGCTATGGGGGCTCTCCATGTGTTCCTCGTGATCAAGGAAAAACGGAATGAGAAGTAAGACTGTATTATGATTATGATTATATCAACAATATAGAGGATATTACATGGTTACGTATTTATCTCTTAAAAAGTGGAACGATAAACTCACAACAACCCAAATAGGATTTATAAATCAAGTGCATAAAGACAGCTAGTCACTACTTTGATGAAACATTCTCTCTGTAAATCATGTGAGAGCCAATATACATGTAAGCCTGCACAACAAATTTTAAATTGGGTTTGGAGTGTAACAGTTGACTATCCAAACTAGTACAGCATTGCTTTGTTTAGGGATTCAGTGTACATTGACCTTTTGACCTGAAAATCAACAGGTCTTATTTGAGAATTCACTGACTTGACCTTTTGACCTCAAAATCAACAGGGTGTATGTGACTTTGTTCTAGCTTGATGTCATCATATACAAGGGTCACAATGCATTGAAGAGATCACATCTCAAAATGAAGATGTTTGCTGGATTTCACTTTGTATGATTGCATAGCCCTGAATTGCTCGAGTTATAATACAGAATCATGAGGCTCAACTATTCCCTAATGATCAGGTGACCTTGATCTTTGACCTTGTTCTCAACCCATAACATCCCCCTAAATCCACTCAGACAATCAGTGACTGGTAAATGACATATATTCTAGCCATATTATACTTACATGTACTAGTTACTTATATGAACCAATGGATCACCACATACTTTATAACATACATTTTTGTTAACTACTGGACTATCACATACTTGCTAACAGATATTTATAGTGTGCACCGTCACATACTTGCTAACAGATATTTGTAATGTGTACCATCAGACTTGCTAACAGATATTTGTAATGTGCACCGTCACATACTTGCTAACAGATATTTATGTGAACCACTGGATCACCACATATTTGCTAACAGATATATGTGAACCACTGGATCACCACATACAATTGCTACATGTATCAGATATTTATGTGGACCTCTTGACCTCCGCAGACTTGCTAACAGATATTTATGTGCATCACCACATACTTGCTAACAGATATTTAAGTGAACCACTGGATCACCACATATTTGCTAACAGAACCACTGAATCACCACATACTTGCTACATGTATCAGATATTTATGTGGACCTCATGACCCCCACAGACTTGCTAACAAGATATTTATGTGGACCTCTTGACCACCACTGACTTGCTAACAGATATTTATGTGGACTTCTTGACCACCACAGACTTGCTAACAGATATTTATGTGGACCTCTTGACCACCACAGACTTGCTAACAGATATTTATGTGGACCTCTTGACCACCACAGACTTGCTAAGAGATATTTATGTGGACCTCTTGACCACCACAGACTTGCTAACATATATTTATATGGACCTCTTGATCACCACAGACTTGCTAACATATATTTATGTGGACCTCTTGATCACCACAGACTTGCTAACAGATATTTATATGGACCTCTTGACCCCCACAGACTTGCTAACAGATATTTATGTGGACCTCTTGACCACCACAGACTTGCTAAGAGATATTTATGTGGACCTCTTGACCACCACAGACTTGCTAACAGATATTTATGTGGACCTCTTGATCACCACAGACTTGCTAACAGATATTGATGTGAACCATTGGATTACCACATATTTGCTAACAGAATAAATGTGAACACCATATACTTGCTTTAGCACAGATATTGATGTGAACCACTGAGTCTCCACATATATATATATGTACTTGCTATTATTTGTAAACCACTGGACCACCAGATACTTGCCAATAGATACATGTATTTATGTGAACCATTGGACCACAGATTACTGGACCACCAGATATTTGCTAACATGCATGTATTTATGTGAACCACTGGACATCCATATATTTGCTATGAGATACATGTATTCATGTGAACCATAAACCAGAATTGCCAACAGACATTTGTGTGAACCTAAATCGTAAACACTTTTGATCAATTACTGAATTAGAGCTACATATAGTACATGTATTATACTTTGTTTTAAGTTTGCTTTAAAGTAATCAAATTATTAGCTATCTTAGTAATTCCTGTACCATTGAGGGAGATCTACTGTAAAGTGATCAAGTGATATCATTATGTACACATGTACTTGTATTAAATCAGCAGTTTCCTTCCTTATTAGATTGGAGCTGCCTGTTCTTTTCAAGGTGGGATTGATTATAGCTAATGGTGTGATAGCCTTTCTCACCCTGGTGTCTGCGGGTACGCTGAGCGCAGGTCTCTCCTCATGGTGCTCTGATCTCATGGTAGGAAAGGATCATGGTGTGGCCATAGAGACGTAAGTCATTTACAATAAAAGCCAGTCAAATTAAATTTGGTGTTTCTCATAATCCTGCCGAGCTACCCATATATGTTTTTATTAAAACACTTTAGGTCAGTAAGTTTTAACTTTTGTGTCTTTCAGCAGAATTTTGTGAGTTTATGCTAAACACGAGGACTGATATTTCAAATGAAGAAAAAAAAATTAACCCAATGTGCAATTTTAATCCTAGGCTGTTGTTCAGTCATATTTTCCATGAAAACATCTAAAAACGTACGAGGTTACCACAAATGTACCAGCATTAATTAGCCACAGCTCATTCTAAGCAATTTACAAACAATAGTAAGCTAACCCATGGTTAGTTAAGCTGTGTGTCAAAATTGGCAAATCACTATCAGATATTAGCCCCTAATATGTTCATCGATTTAATACCATTACTTGATTTCTCCAGTTTTTTAAGTCAAGCTGTTTATATAGATCTGGAAAACTGTTCTCATGGGGGTTCGAAATTTGGCATAGTTTATTCTGAACTAGGTAAAGAAAAACAGACTCTGCCTCAGTTTGTGCTGGTTACTAAGATATTAATGTTCAAAGTCTGACCAGCACATTTTGTTCAGTTAAATAAAAAAACTTAAAATTCCACAGAAAAAAATTTGGGCCAGATTTTGAAAAAAAGGAGTCACCAGTATATTTTGAGGCCCTGGTCTACTCAGCAAAGGTATTAAATTTAATGGAAAACTTTGAACTTCTTGAAAAATAAATGTTTGAAAATGGAGGCTCAATTTATGAAAAGATAAGCACATTTAAATTGGAGTAACTTTATACCTATCCATCTCACAAATGATATAGTCGCATATTTGTAATCCCAGACAAATAAGCTTCCAATACTATATAATAAGGCCATCCTTAAAAATATGTGTGTTGGGCGTAACCCGCCCGCCCCATCCAAAACCTGCCGACCCAAAAGTTTTTATTGGCCATCTGTCGACGAAATGTTTTTTTTCTTCTTCAAACAGCCATGTTGTTGTTGTCATCGTTAAATCGCGTAAGTCGTGAATTTGGCGGCCAGAGTTGCATAGATTGTCAATGTGACAGGGGTAGAATTTGTTCATTCAAAGAGATTTATTACATATTTCCTGAAAAATCAAGTCAAATAGCTGACCTGTAATCAGATATAACTTCGGGATATCCCTTCAGCTTGCTGCTTGACGTATGTTTTGATGGCGCAATACGAAAACTAAATATCGGAAACCTTTGCTTGTTTATTTTTTGGAAGCCGCGAATGCGCTCTGTAATGGTTCCCGACTGGCGCCAGTCTGTACGAATGAACACGCGGTCGTCAAACGGAAAGTACCGTACACGAGGGTGAAAATGAAAACCTGGGACGTTTACAAACGATGTTTTTGGAGACTGGCATTTGAAAAGTTGTTGACCAGAACTGAATAAAACTAAGGATCTGAAGTAATATACAAGAGAATGTTATGGCCACAGTAACTGTGCAAACAACACAAAGTGAAAAACTCCACCAGGCATGAGGCACGTGTATAGATAACAACAACAACGACATGCTGTTTTTACTTTCGGAATGAAACGAGACCACTGACACGCTTGTGACTAAATCACCGGACCTTGGTAGTTGTATGTCTCTTTAATCTGTAAGTGGAAATTCTTCTAGGCAATATTTTGGTAGTGAAAATGGTTCACATTTGGACTTTTGACTGAAAATATGCAGACTTGTTGAAAAAGTTTCAGGGGCCAAATGGCGAGTAGTATGTTATTCTGCGGTCGCCAAAACGGATTTACGGTCGCAAATGACGAGCTGGCGACCAGTGAAAAATACCCATCGAGTTAAGAGTGGATTAACAGATAAACAAGAACAACAACAAATTGGATATCATTTAGCAGATGGATTAGATTCAGATTCGTTCAAAATTAAAATGACATTTAATTTTTCCTAAGACAGCACATCAGGCAAAGTAGAATTCAACGGTATGAAATTTAAGAAAATGAAAGTGGATCGTTTCCTCAGAGATGTCAAAAAATACATTGCCGATCTGCCTGTATTGAGACCTGAACATTCAGAGCACAGATTATTTGAGGTCATTTTAACTTTAATGGCTTTGTACTTCTTGTAATATATTATAATGTCTGTGGCTCTCGAATTTTGATGGTGAGTCAGATCTATGACTGTAAAAACCAACACGGTATAAAATTTTGTGGGACAAAAATAGAAATTTCCTTATTTTTATTGTTGATGTTGCGTATCTGTTATAAATCCATGAAAAACTGTCAAAGAAAATAAAAAGTCTGAACTCCAGAATTAAATAAAAACTTATTTATTCAATATAGCTACAATAGTAAAGAAGAACTGCCCACATCCTCACCCGGAGAAAGAATAATATACCGTAATCTGGGGTGACTGAAAACACTTTTTGGGGTCTTTTTTTTTTTAAGTATTATAAATTCATTTTTGAAAATGCTATATATTACATGAGCAGTGTGACTAACGTCACAGGACCTACGAAGTACAGTAGGCATTAGGACTCGAACACGAACTGAACTCTTGGAAATCCCCACCCCCAGTTGAAATCCTGCTCATATTAAGATGGGCACCGCCCAAGTCAGAATCGCCAGTGCTTTTCATCCAAAATCACCAGAAATTTTCATCAAAAATAGGTCAGCTCAAAACTTGTTGGTAACAGTCTCTTAATGCGCCTTCATTCCAAAATAAATAACGATCGCCGATTTAATTTTACAATTTCTTAATTAAAGGAAACAGATTGAATAATATAGGTTTAGTAGATTTCAAGCTTTACGTGTGAAAATACATTTACATCTCTTTAATGGTTTTCAGTGCCCTTGTACAGGATCAAAACAACTTTTTGAATCACATTATTTTCCCAACAATACAACACATTTTTATATATAGTACTATAGTAGAAAGGTAGCATTTATGTAGTTTACGGTAATTCAACTCAAGACCCTACACCTTCTATGCACAAGATAATAATGATTCTATGTGATTCTCCTGAGCATAGCCGGTAAAGACGAATAAATAGCGTCTCTACATCTTCTGTAATAGGGCCATGTGGCATAGTGGACTATTTCAATGACAGGGTATTTTTAGACGGACAGTAACTGATACTCATTGGCGATAAAACGCTGGAGCAAAACAGACCACAGTTTTCTTGGCAATGATGAAATGATTGGATGTGAAAGAGGATACATGTTACAGGCTAAACCTTACATATATATATAGCAATATATTGAAGTGTTAATTATAAATCTAATTTTAGTCAGAATTATTTCAGATCAGAACTTGATGGTAACAATGCCCTAATGCACGTTCATGCCAAAAATCAAGGTTCTAATGTCAACGGTTCTCCTTATTTTGCCGACGAAAGGATTCGGATGGACTCACTCATTACCGGACAATTTGCGATCTGTAGCCTACTTCGTAGGAATAATCTTAAACTCCCTCCTGGTGTCTGACCTTTCCGATGCAGGAGATTGGTGATCATCGGATCAAAGCTTTTTTCATTTTCACTTGTTCAAAGTCACCCCATGGTTGGGGTGCCTTGGAACGCAATTCAAAATGTTTCCTACATCTCACTTGACCGAACATATGATTATCAGTTTCACAAGTCCCTGCCTTTCTGGTGAGTTACTGTAGTTTTTCCAACCATCAAAAAAAAGTGTAAAAATCGAGGTATTGTTTATGAGCTAATAACCAAAGAAAGAAACAGAAGTCTATGGCTTATTCATATTAGACAGAACCAGACCCCAGCTGGTTACTTACAACACCACTTTTGGTTCGCATCTGCAAAATAACAACAAGAGCCATTCTGAATGTGTTCAAATTCACCCTAGGTCACATTTAGTAAAAAAAAAAAAAAAAACATTTTCCTACCGCCCTACCCACATTAGTGAAACAGGGTCGGGTTACGCCCAACACACATATTTTTAAGGATGGCCTAATATATATATATATATGGTTACTTATACTGATCATGTTGATAGTTCTCACAATAAAACAACAAATATCAGCTGGTGTTTGAATGGCTGCTCACATGGGTCAAGCCCTTAATCAATAAAATATTATGAACAATATCTTGCAGTGAACAGGAGTAATAGAAAACACAATGATCTTCTATATGTTCTCGCTCAATTTCAGTTGTTCTGATGCAGAATACTTTGCATGGGATCAGTCGCTTGTGTCCATTTATGGAGGAACCTTCCACAGCTGCATATCAATGTCAATAGTAAGTATGTCTGGTCCGTCGAGTCATTAAAAGTAAATATACCCATCTATTTTCATGTTAAAATAAAGCCTTGGTTGGTATTTATTTTTCTTCCCTCCCCCCCAAGTGACTTGGAAATGCTACTTTCCGTCTGTCCATCCATTCGCCCGTTCTACACAAGGTGTGAACATGATATCTTGAGAACAATTCAACCGATCTACTTCAAACTTGGGGACTCTCTTCACATCAGCGAAGTGACAGTTGGTATTGATTTCCTTCGAGCTGCGAAATCCAAGATGACAGCCATTGGCGGCTGGTATTGATATTCACTGAGCTGTGTAATCCAAAATGGCTACTTCTTGAGAACAACTTCAAACTTGACCAGTCACTTCACATCATTGACAGTTGGTATTGATTCACACCTAGCTGCGCTTAGGGCAGCATGGTTTACCATACCATGTTTGTCTGGCACAGGAGGTAGATTAAAGTTCCAAACAAATTAGGCTCTCTGATAGGACCATTGTGATCACCAGTGTCTGTACAGCCTAATTTTCAAAATTCAATTTTTTTTGTAGTTTTGGTTAGGTTTTTGTTAGGGTTAGGGTTTTGCTAGGGTATGTTTGTTTGGGTCATCATCGCCGTGTGACCAATAAGGTTAGGTGCGACGTGAAACTTCAAACAACCAATCACACCTAGCTGCATAATCCAAGATGGCTGCCGTTAGGCTCCTGGCATTGACCTGGGATGTCATTGTCCACACCCCAGGTCATGGTACATGTAAAAAAAGGCTTCAGCACCTCAGACAGTATGCGATTAACTTGGGTACCAATGGGGTTCCCTGATATGAAAAGGAATAGACTCCATCCACCCGTGGGGTTCCCGGGTGTGAACAGGAATAGGACCCAAATGTCGTGACCTGGGGTGTCGTGTACACTCCAGGTCATGGTAAGAATAGGCCTCAGCCCCTCAGAGAGTTCGTCGTAAGAGGCAACTAACTGGAGCACACTCTCCCATTGGCCACCACCTCTCCCTCCCTACATCACCTCATGACCACCACATATTCCTCCCAATATCACCCTTGACCACCACCTCCTCTCCCAACATCACCTCATGATCACCACTTTCTCTCAATATTTCCTCATGACCACCACCTCTTCTTCCCAACATCACCTCATCCCCACCGCCTCTTCCTCCCAACATACCTCTTTCTCAACATCACCTCATGACCACAACATCTTCCTTCCTTCATCACCTCATGACCACCACCTCTTCCAACATCACCTCATGACCACCACCTCTTCTTTCCAATATCACCTCATGACCACCATCTCTTTTTTCCAACATTACTCAATGACCACCATCTCTTCCCCCCAACAATCGTCGCTATATAGCTGAAATATTGCTGAACACAACGTTAAACCTTATTTCTCTCTCTCTCTTTCTTCCTCCCAACATCACCCCATGACCACAGCTTCTTCCCCCCAACATCACATCGTGATCACCACCTCTTCCTCCCAACATCACCCATGACCACCGCCTCTTCCTCCCAACATCACGGTCACCTCGTGACCACCACCTCTTCCTTCCAACATTACTCCATGACCACGATCTCTTCCTCCCAACAATCATCACTAAATAGCTTAAATATTGCTGAACATTACCTTAAACCTTAATTCTCGCTCTGTCTCTCTCTCTCTTCCTTCCAACATTACCCCATGACCACAGCCTCTTCCTTCCAACATCACCCCATGACCACCATCTCTTCCTCCTAACATCATCCCATGAACACCACCTCTTCCTCATCACCTCATCCTCTTCCTCCCAACATCACCCCATCTTCCTCCCGACAACATCACATGACCACTGCCTCTTCCTCCCTTCATCATCTCATGACCACGACCTCTTCCAACATCACCTCATGACCACCACCTCTTCCTCCCAACATCACCCATGACCACCGCCTCTTCCGGGGATTGACCTGGGCTGTCGTTGTGCACACCGCAGGTCATGGTAAGAATAGGCCTCAGCTCCTCAAACAGCTTGTCGATGTTAAATCATATTCACTCACACTCTTCTGCCCAACATCAACTCATGACCACCACCTTTTCCTCCCAACATCCCCCCATAAACCTCACAACATCACTCTGTGAACTTCACATCACCCTGTGTGACCGCCGCCTCTTTCTCCAAACATCACCCAATGACCACCACATCTTCGTCCCTTCATCACCTCATGACTACCACCTCTGCCAACATCACCTCATGACCACCACCTCTTCCTGCCAACATCACCTCATGACCACCATCTCTTCCTCCCAACATCACCCCATGAACACCACCTCTTCCTCTCAACATCACCTCATGACCACCACCTCTTCCCCCCAACATCACCTCATGACCACCACCACTCCCCCCATCACCCCATGAACACCACCTCTTCCTCACAACATTGCACCATGACCACCACATCTTCATCCCTTCATCACCTCATGAACACCACTTCTTCCTCCCAACATCACCTCATGACCACCTCTTCCAACATCAGCTCATGACCACCACCTTTTCCTCACATCACCCATGACCACCACCTCTTCCTCCCAACATCAACTCATGATCACCACCTCTTCCTCCCAACATCGCTTCATGACCACCACCGTTTCCTCACAACATTACCCCATGAACACCACCTCTTCCTCACATCACCACATGACCACCACCATGTGGTGATTGGGAAGGGAAATGTACTGTACCCACTGGGTTTTGTGGGTGTGTAAAATAATAAGACCCTAACGTCACGATTGACTGAAAGATTGTTGAAAGCAACGTTAAATCATAATCACTCACTCCCCACAACACCCCATCATGACCACCTCCTCATCGTCCCAACATCACGGCTTGACCACCACATCGTCATCCTACTAACATCACCCGCAAGATTCCTCCTTCCAACACCACTGACCCATAATCACCACCAGTCCTCCCATGATCATCAGCTTCTCCTCTCAACATTTTCCAACATAGTTAACCATCACCTCCTCCTCTGAACACAACCCCACAGGCCCCGTGGGGCTTCCGTGGATTGACCTGGCATGTCGTTGTGCACACCGCAGGTTATGGTAAGAACAAGCCTCAGCTCCTCAGAGAGCTTGTCGTAAGAGGCGACTGACTGAAGCACCTGAGGGGTTCCCGGTGTGAAAAGGAATAGGACCCCACCCATGTGGTTCCCGAGTGTGAAAAGGAATAGGACCCAACGTCATGATATGACTGAAATATAGTTGAAAGTGATGTTAAATCATATTCACTCACTCACTCACTCAGTCACTCACTCACTCACAACCCCACAGCCACCACCTCATTTTCACAACACCCACAACCATCAGCTCCTCCTCCCAACATCATCCCATTACTACCTCCTCTTCCCAACACCACCCCCACCACACTGCCTCCTACCAACATCATGCACCTCACCACCTCCTCCCAACACCACTCACCACCACAATCACCACATCCTCCCAACATCATTCCAACACTAGCATCACTATGACCAATGATCCCACAACTCCCACTACCTCGTCCTCTCAACATCACTCACCACCACCTCCAACATTATCCCAACACTATCACTTCCGATCCTCCCACCCCCACCACCCCACCACCTCCTCCCAACATCACTCACCACTACATCACCACCTCCACTCAACATCATCCCAACACTATCACTTCTGATCATCCCACAACCACCATCCCCACCATATCCTCCTCCCAACAACACTCACCACCACCATCACTGCCACCTCCCAACATCATCCCAACACTACCACCTCTGATCATCCCACAATCACCACCTTCCACCATCTCCTCCTCCCAACATCACTCGCCACCACCATCACCACCACCTCCCAACATCATCACAACACTACCACTTCTGATCATTCCACAACCACCACCCCCACCACCTCCTCCTCCCAACATCACTCACTCACTACCACCATCACCACCAACATCATCCAAAGACTGCATGTACCTCCTTTGCCTTCCAAAAACATATGTATACCAGTGACTCACCTCACGAAAGCTACATGTATCTTCCATTAACTTACAATAATGTCTTATTTGTGGATTTTACACCTGTTAACTTGACATATCTGATGAAACTTTTGTTTTGCCTATTCACAGGCCTGTGCTTGGCTTCTCCTCCTAATGTGGCTGGCTCAGGTTGGCTTGGGCCTGTGGATGTTCTTCAGGGAGAGGAGTCATCCTCCTCCATCTCAAACAACCTCTTCCAATGTTCCCAAATACTGAACAATTCATTTGAATTGCAAAGGTTCTTTTGAACTAACTATATTTAGTATGGTATGTTTGTTTTAGATATACCTCCTACTGCATTGCGTTATGTAGTAGTTGAGCAGCAAATCAGTGACCACGTATTGAAAAATAGGCTCAGTAAAACACATATAAGATTATATGTAAGAATTTATCCCACTGAATAGATATTTGAGAAAAACTGAAATGTGTGTCTGCTCTGATACTGTTACGGTAATGTTACGGTGAAGGGTAGTCACTGCTGTGGCACCATGACACTTTCTACACAATATTTTCACAGGTGGGGAACTTGTGTGAAATTGAGGAATTTAGTTCTTCATTCTGAGATAAGATTGACATCCTCAAAGTTGGTCAGTTTATTCTCTCAAAATCCAGCTTGTCATTGGGATTCACACCATCCAGCCACATATTCTTGGTTTGTGGGTGGTCATTGTGAACAATTTTGTCTGTTGTGACATCTGATCAGTGGGATTAACTAAATTATGGATTCATTTCATACATTTTCCAATTGTGGTTAGATCCTATTATCATGGGGGTACATGTTTTTCCATTAATTAATATTTCCAGTTTACTTTGAGTAGGCAGAATACGTTTCATAAAACTATAATAGAAAGTCTCTAAATAAAATATTCTTTTCAAGCTTAATTTGGACATTTTGTTGGCAAAAAATTCTGCGAAAGTATAAAGAGAAAATTTGAAAATTGAATTGTGCACTCTGTTGACAGAGTTATGTATTTAACCATCATAGTTACATTAGCAATGTTCTGATGTCTTTACATAATCAAATGTTTTGTATTTCATCTCAAGATCTGTGAATTTCTGTGTGGTTGGAGTAAATGTGCCAGTATAAATATGTACAGATGCTGTGATCTAGATACTACATGTATGTAAATACAAGGATCCTGTACAAGGACCATGGGCTCATGAAGTTGTACCATATCAGTGACTAGGTCTTCTCTTCAACCATATCAGAGCATAGAACAACCACTGACAGTCTGCTATAGCCCTTTCTGGAAAATGTATGATGTCTCCCTGAATCTGAGATCAGATCGAGGCATGAAAATGTGTTTCTGTTGATGACCTCAGTTTCGCATTTACCAAGTCCCAGCAATTATTATTTTAAGTTGCAGATTGAGAAACTATTTCAGACTTGTTCGAAACACTGTTCAATACGGTTCATTTCTGCGGTTCATTTCTGTTTACATTTTTGACCTATGAACCGATAGCTCCTTTATACATTATGTACGTTCAACTTGGTTAATATTGTAGAAAAATTGAACACTCAATTCCGAAGTTCTCTGCACTAGTGCGCCTCCAGTGGAACAATGGAGATAAACATTTTTGATTGAGGCTATTTTACTGATATGGAGAAGACCTTTTCACCAGTGTGGTACCAATTCTCTGTGTACTTGTTTTTCACCGATGAGGAACTTATGTTTGTATGTTGAGTTGCAAGTATATTTTCTTAAGGATAGCTATCCCCTTAGAGGCAGTTTTTGCACCCCCGTGACAATTTGTCGTCTGTATCAATAAATATACAAGATAACCATAATGAACTATATATTTTATGAAAGCGTACATCGTAGGGATTCCAACTATATGACGTTGCTACTGTGTAGAAAATATTCCAATTTTAAAAAATGAAAATGAAAACAATAGCGTCCATTTTTCAATTGAAATTTCATGAAAACTGTTGGTCTTCTTTCAACTTCGATGGTATACCTTGATAGGAGACAATTCGAACTAGTAAACTTTATCTCATTTTATAAAATTTTTGCTTGGTTTTGTTTTTACAGCTATTTTACTAAAATAAATTGAAAAAAACGTACTATTTTACGGTCATTTGTCTTAAAAGTTGAATAATTAAAAATCTAATCCGAACTTACAAAAAGTGAGATAAAGTTTACTAGATCACCTTATAAGTAACAAGCATGCCAAATTTCAAAAGCATAGCATGGATACTTTTCGAGAAATAAACGTTTAAATCTCGGATTTTGTACAAAAATGAAAGGCTAGAAATCGGGCAAAATGTGTCCAGCTATACATCTGATGAAATAATCTAAATTTTTTGCTTGAATTCTATTGTCAAATACATTTTTAATCTGTCTAATGGGACCTACTGGAATTCCTGTTTATTCTGGATAACTATCACACTAAGTTATTTTCATCAAGGCGGTTCAAAGTCCAATTTAAACTTTAAAAACTTGCTAATACTTGTTCAGCTGAGAATTGTTTACACCTGTGTAGATCACTTCACAGCGGGTGTCTTGAGTGAAGTATCACTGTTATAATTAGAAACAAAAATATGGATGTTTGCATGGTTTTGATTAGAAGGGGGTAGATTAATGTAAATAAGTAGGACGAATAGATAATTAGCTTACCATAATACTGCGGAAATGAGTTTTGGAAAGGGAAATTTAGCAGACAAAAATAATAGTAGCCAAGCCCAAGCTAAGGCAATCTGTTTAATTGTTTCAGTGCCTCGGAAACTAAATTTTGAAACCTAATATTGAAGCACTTCTATTTATAATTTTGATTTCATTTTTTCACCAAATGTTAGAGGAAATAGTGAATATTTGAATGCAGAAATAAAAAAAAATGACCAATTTTGACCCTCTAAGGGGATAGCTATCCTTAAACATGCTCACAAATGAAGGAGGTTGTGAATTTACTGAAGGTAATATTGTTGGGATAGGTGAGATAAAAAATAGGTTATCATTACCATGATTCACAGATCTGTCCTTGGTTTACGCTCTCCCAACATTAATATTTTTAATTGTTTGTTGATATTTTTTTGTTTGGATAAAAATAGATTTTCCATGTTTTTTCAAGATTTTCATCATTACAACATCAGGCCGGTGAAAACTTTTTGATGAACCATGAATTCATTTTATGCACCTGACCATCGTAGTTTCTCCCAGACTGATATTTCAGTCTGTAGGCCTTTTCTTCAAGAAAAATATGGTTTTGTATGTTTTGGATTGAAAAAAATAAATAAATAAAAAAAAGTCAATAAAAGAATCCAAAGGAGTCCACACATCCTTTATTTTGGCAATTTAGCTATTTTCAAGGCTTTCTTGGGACGAATGCCTCCAAAACTCTCCAACATGCTCAGGTTTACGATTTAGCACAAAATAAGATTTGTTTTATTATTTTTCGTTTCGTAAATCTCGCTATTAGGTTATTATTTACACCATGATCTAAGATGGCACAATTTGCATGATAGCGCTTTCATTACCATAATTCATTTAAATAAAATTTTCTATACACTACGCCATACTAGAATTCATTGAAATATTTTAATTTTCTGCTTTCAGCAAATTGTGTCCTAGGCCTGAATGTGGGTACCTTGCTTGCTTGCGATTGTTTTTCATGCTGATCAGCCTAAAGGTGGCACCATCTAGGCACCAAGTTAAATTTTGTTTCTTGACAATAGAATTTCATGGATTTTCATGCGGATCCACCTGTAGGTTGTGTCATGTGGGGGCCACAAATTTGGACAGTTCGTCATGTAAGGATCTGCAAACCGGGAACACCATGTGAGGTAGCTTTTCCAGGTAGCTTTTGTCAGGTTCAACAAAGGTTCCCTACTGTCACCTATTGTGTTTTCCTTACATGACAATTAGGCCACAAATTTGGGAATTGTTGATCTCTTGTCACAGGATCTCACTTGAGATTGTTTTCCATGCCAGGTATTGAACATTACAGTTCCGAGCCAAATCAGTAGTTTCAATGTTGGGAGACTTCAACTGCTCGGGTTTTCATTTATATGGTTGCTGTGACATTATCATTTTATTTAATGACAATTTTCTTTTTATTTTCAATTTTCTTTTATTCAGTCCATCAGTCAAGAGTTACTCACCTAGTCAAGAGCCAGAAGCCCACTGAAAATGAACTTGTTCAGATAATCTATATATTTTTTTTTCATTTTTTCGTTTTCTTTAACCAGTCCCTTAGTGAAGAACCAGTCTCTGTTATGTCATACATATACTTTTCACAGGAATGAAATATACTATAGCAGTATTTTTTGCAGAAAAAAGAATACATTGTATTCTGTGGCAACCAAGGTGCATGTGTCTTCACATATACATGTAAATGCCTAAACACTCTCTCTTTAACATAGTGCAAGATTTCTGACTTTTACGAAGGGCCCTGCCTCCTAAAACAAATAATAAATATAACACCTATTCCCACTGGTTGCCACTGATCTATTATTTTAATCTCCATTTTGCACTTGACTGAGGGGGGAATTTTTAACTTCATTGTTAGGTTGTCGAGTTCAAATTGAATGAATTATGAATGGCTACTGTCAGGGGGCATATCTCACTCATAAAATTCACCAATTAACTGATTACAGCCCATTTCAAGACTGCGGATCTGTAGTGTGAGTAAACATGATTGTCTAGGCATGACTGTCATGAGTTGAAGTCGAGCCTTAAAAGAGTTACCCCAGACTCGAGAGGTTTTCAGATGCGCAGCTTCATATTATTCTATATTGTGAAACTATACCGAATTTGGAATATGTACATTGATTATGAAGAAAATGACATGGATTTTAGGCATTTAAATAACAGTCGATGTTAACAATAGTGGTAATGATAATATTATCGAAGTAGTAGTGAAAATTAGCAACACGGACTAATCATTGCAACATTAAAATTACTCAAAAATTGTGTGGGACCCCCCAACTTTTATTCTTTATTTGGAATCTACGTTAAATTGAGAACCTTTAAACAGAGTATGAAGAAAATGACATGGATTACATTGGGGAGCCTCAGTCTCATTAAAATCACTTGTAACAGATGCATTTGAACATGTTGATGCTTGTTTTTGCTGAAACCACTTTTTTGGCCTCATGGGCGAACTGTTTTTCTATTTTTTATTAGTTGTGGATTTATATTTTATATTGACCTTTACATTTATGATGTACATTTACATGTATGGCATATACAGTCCAGTCTATTTTGTCATCAATGGAGAGTAATCTAGTTACATGTGTATTTTGTTGTCTGTATTGGAGACTGCTCCAGTGATGTATTGGGGAGACCATTCTCACATGATTCTCTTTGTTGGATACCAAACAGTGGCCTGTGAATCAAGAATTTTAAGGGATGCATGACTTAGGGAGTGGATGTGTTGGAAGAGGCCATACACAGAGCAATTTACGGAAGAATGTTCATTTGTCAAGATTTTAATGTTCTATTTACGTGAATTGCATTTTGCATCTTGTGTTTTACACATATGAAAGAAGATGAGTAATTTAATATAAGGAGTCCTCTTCCAATACCCGCACCCTGGTGTATCCTAGTCCCTACGGGCTATAGGGTACAGGGTGCAGCACAGGCGCGCATGCATGCGATGACTTCATGCTCTGAGCTCAACAAGCTTTGAGCTCCAAGAGCTCCGATCCAAGAGCTCTGCCACTCGGGAGCTACCACCACCGGGCTTTGACGCCCGTCAACGCCCGTTGGTGGTGTTGGTGGTGTGTGGTGGTGTGTGGTGGTGGTGTTGGTGGTGGTGGTGGTAGTGTCTGTAAATATAGGAATGAACATGTGTCCCTCATCAGTCCATATGTATTGGTCGACTGATGAACATGTCGTGTACGTGTACGTTCTGTCAGAGAACCTTCTCTCGTCGCGATAGTATGCTCAGGCACATTCAACGCAAACACAATCAAGAGACACAGCCGAGTCCCGATATAGGTCCAACAAGAGCAGTAGTGCATCCCTATACGATGAAGGTGAGCGGCCCTACGGCATGTGGAAAGTCATCCCTGGTGATGAAGTTCTTAGAGGAAGGTGTGGCAACCCCAGCTCCGACACGTGTTGTTTGGTGTTATAGCCAATGGCAGCCCGCCTATGAAACTACAAGGTTACAGAATGTGAGCTTCGTTCCAGGGATTCCCCACGACATAAACGAACCGTATTACTTTGACCCCGAGCAGACCAACGTGGTAGTGCTAGCTGATCTGATGAGTGCCGCCAAGAACATTTCACTCGTCGCCGACTTGTTTACTAAAGGATCCCATCATCGGAATCTGTCCGCCATCTATTTGACCCAGAATCTCTTTCCTCAAGGGAAGGTGTCCAGAGATATTGCCTTGAACTGTCAATACTTTCTGTTGTTCTCCAATCCCATTGACAGAGCACAAATCCGTGTGTTTGGTTGTCGAATTTATCCTCAGAACATCGACCATTTCATGCAGGCGTTTCAAGGGGCGACAAGTCGTCCGTACGGCTACCTGTTCGTAGATTTAGAAGCCCATACTCCCGAAGATCGTCGGCTGACGACCCACCTGTTACCCGGCGAGGGATCACCGCAACGTCATATACCCCTACACCATCCGCCGAGTCCACTCCTGGCAGAGCAGCAACACCCAACCGTGAAGGACCAACCCAAACCCGTACAAGGGAATGAGCATAATGTGAACTTGAGGCTATGGAAGGATTTGTTCAAAGAAAGTATGGACGCCGAGATGGGCGAGACGTTGAGGGCCACAGAAAACAAGTTTTAACACAAAGGATATTCGAAAAAAGAAGCCGTAATTTGAGCCCATAACAGATTGGCACTCAGACTACGACGGGCTTTACGTCAGCAGTATGTCGACCTTGTGACACATATGAAATTGTTGGATAAAGATGCGGTTCATATGGAAATCGAAAAAACAGCGTCGATGTTGAAAACCTCGGGCATGAACTGGAAAGCGGCGTATGTCAGAGCAATAGCACAAAAGCAACATTTGTTCGAACGCATCATTAAACGACGTTAAAGCGTTAAGAAAGTGTGTTAAAGCGTTGAGAAGAGCGTTAAGGCGTACAGATAGGGCGTTAAGGCGTAACAGTGGGCGTTGGCGGGCGTTACTGTCTATGAAAGCAAGTGTATTCCCAAAACACGCACAGTCGACGTTCAACCGTCAACATGGCTTATACTTGTTCTGAGTGTGAACGCACGTTCACCAGATATTATGATATGATGCGACACCAGAAAAATATACATGGGATTGAAGACTCCGAGAAGTCCGTTGAGGCGGATGCTGATACAGAGACTGCTGAGAGTGTATCGACTGATACCGAAACAGAGATTGCTGATAGTCTGTCTACTGATACGGAGAGCTTGACCTCAGATAGTCAGCCTACATCGCAGGAAAGTGAGGCAGAACCTACCTTTTGGGATCGTATTGTGACAGCAGCTATCAATACTCACGTTACAGCGATCGAGGACGTGGGACAGGATAACTTACAGGAGGCGTACACTCAAATGCGCCCCCGCATCAGGAAAACAGCCATGGCGATCTATGAACAGTATACATTACTACCGCTTGAAATGAAAGGCGACCCCACGCACAGGTCCATCATGAAGACCAAGCGTCACTTGGAAGAGAATATGGGGCTACCACCCACCGAGGCCCTGGAAAATGCGATCAGAATGCGCAAACAACTGTTTCATGACATGCTGCCCGAACAATATCCAGGCTTGCCCGACGAGGACTAGAACAAAAGGATGGAACTTTCTGAAACTGCGACTTCTGATTGGACAGCCGGGAATACATCTAACGAATATGACTGATACAAAGGACGGGCGCTGATTGGACAAGAGTCTTCTTGAATTGTAAACCTACCCATCTCTAACTATAAATACGGAAACACGCATGTTCGATGTACATTTCTCACAACCTGTACCAGACACGATCAAATGGAGAAGCCAGCCAATTCCAAGGCAGACGAGCAATCGCTGAAAATTGATGAACAGGTACAGGTTCCCGCTCGACTTCCCAAAAGAGTTACCAAAAGATACCCGCCCATAACTATGGAAATGATAGATGATTTCTTCAGTGTGGGTTACAGTTCAACCAGGGGAGAGCCCGGAGATCTCCGCTACCATCGCCAGCGATGCCTGACCTGCCTTTAAGGTGTACCCTCGGCCGGGTGTGATCTTTGCACGAGGAGAGAGGAGATTTCCCAGTGGGCGAAGTGAGAGCTTGCCACCAAAGGCCGTTTTTCCTTGTATGGAAAAATATGATCGCAATTATCACGAAAGAGAGACTTCTAACATATGTACAGACAGATGAATGAATGAGTAAGAATCATATTAGGTCACACCGAGCAAAGATGGAGCTTTCTTAAGGACGACTTCTGATTGGACAGCCGAGAATACATCTAACGAGCAAGAACGAATATGACAGGACCAAATGGTGGACTCTGATTGAACAAGTGACATCTTGAATTGTAAACCTACCCAACGCGGCTCCCCCAGCGTGGGTATGTTATGATGGAGGGGAAAATAAACTATATGAAAAAACTTGTTGTTGTTGTTCTCTCATCCTCGTTGTTGTTGTTGTTCTCTCCTCTGTCTACATCATGACGTCAAGGCGTTATGCTAGGGCGTACCGACGGACGTTGACGGACGTCACTGCATTTCCAATGAATTAGTGCCTAGAAAAATGAGAGCTTTTGGGTTAATTCACCAGAGCGTTGAAGCGTTGAGCTTGGCGTTGGCGGGCGTTGCCACAAGATGCCACTTGACACGACGCATTCAGATCCATAGTGGTTTAGTACCCCAAACACACCCTCACGCACCCCAAAGATGCCTGCTTTCTATACTACGACCAGACTGCGCATGCGCAGAATGATGAAACCCGACGATACACTAGTCCAATCGGATGCTTCTCCACGAGAGCTTCAAAATAAGACCTCATACGACACCATCGGACCAATATTGGCCCATGTCGGCCCCAAAATGTCTGTTTCAATATACTTGGTCTACTGCGCATGCGCAGAATGACGATATTCCTACTCCACATCCACCCAATCGGATGCTCCCTCACGACTGCTTCACATTGATACCTCATATGACTCCATCGGACCAATAGTGGCCCATGTCAATCCCAAAACGTTCCTTCCAATGCCCTTTTCCCACAATTCCCTGTTTGCGCATGCGCAGAATGTTGACAACGGCCGAGACACTAGTCTTGGCGGATACCCCCTCGCATATGCTTTACATTGATACCTCACTCGACTCCATCGGCTCACTAGGGACTCCCCTAGACCCGAAAACGTCTATTTCCAAACCCTTTTCCCACAATTCCCTGTCTGCGCATGCGCAGAATGTCGAAAACGGCCGACAAACTAGTCCAGGTGGATGCCCCCTCACGTATTCTTCACAACGATACCTCACTCGACCCCATCGGCCCATGTTTGCGCATGCGCAGAATGTTGACAACGGACGACACACTAGCCCAGGCGGATGCCCCCTCACATATGCTTCACATTGATACCTCATACGACTCCATCGGCCCATAAGTGGCTCCCCTAGACCCCAAAACGTCTATTTCCATACCCTTTGTCTACTGCGCATGCGCAGAATGACGTCAGTTCCACGTCTCACCCACCCAGTGGGATGCTCCTTCACGAATGCTTCACATTGATACCTCATACCGCTCCATAGGACCTATAGTGGCCCACCCAGACCCTAAAACGTCCATTTCCATACTCTTTTCCCACAATTCCCTGTTTGAGCATGCACGGAATGCTGACAACGGCCGAGACACTAGTCCAGGGGATGCTCCCTCACGACTGCTTTACACTGATATCTCATACGACTCCATCGGCCCATTAGGGGCTCCCCTAGATCCCAAAACGTCTATTTCCATACCCTTTGTCTACCGCGCATGCGCAGAATGACGATATTCCAACCCCACACCCAACCCATCAAATGCCCCTTCACGAATGCTTCACATTGATACCTCATACGACCCGATCGGACCATCCATACCCCATACAGGCATTTTTCCGTATAGATTTAATATGCAAATGTTCGAATCAGGGAAGATAACCCGGAATTTGCCAAAAATCACAAAAGTGCATCAAAAGTTACCTCCCTGTTGGAACTCTTCTGTGTTGGAGGTAGGGTTTGGTCTCTTGAGCTGGTGGCGCCCCCTGTCGGATGCAAGAGTTACCTCCCCCGGCAAAATACGACCTTTTCCGTGTTTTCTATACTACTTAAATATGATCAAGAAAAAGAGACGGCATTGAAAAGTTTTTACAATTCTACCATGCGATTTATCATCAAACACAGATTTGAGTGTGCGTAGAAAAATGGAGGGTTTCCGATGGAATTACATCTTCAGTGAGAAATTGCTCTCTTGACGGATGCCACGATAAAATATTCGTCGGTTAAATTTCATGTTTTTTAATTATATGCTTAGCATAGGCATCTACAGTAGCAAAACGAGCCAAAGACTATTACCATGCTAAAAGACCACCAACACTAAAACAATATAAGCATGGCAACTTGGCCTGTAGATGTTGGTTAGAGTTATTATAGTAACCATATATAATTGTGAGTTGTACGGATGATTGTCTCTGTTCAAAATATCCCACGGTGAATGTTACAGTGAATATCCCACAGTGAATGTTATGTGAATACCCCACAGTGAATGTTTGACTATTCCAGTCCCTAACATTTGAGAGAGATCGGCTATCATCGATCCGTTCCGATGATGTGACTTTCGGATGACCAACTTTGGTAATGAAAACACTGCTATTGAATTCTTCGCCCGGGAATATCAACTGAGTTCCTTGACCTAGGTCATTAGGATGAAGGTCAAATGCTTGAGGAGTCACCACGTTAAGAGTTAGGACAAGGTCGCCCCAATAGACGCTCTTAACTACTATCGACAAATACCAATATACAAGTTCTGTTTTTGCAAACAGCTTTATCTGTAGGAGTTGGTCAGAGATGGTTGAATTCATCTTCGTCACACCAAGCCAATTTTTTTACGCCCGCCAAAAGGCGGACGTATTATGTGATGGCCGTTTCCGTCCGTCTGTCTGTCTGTCCGTCCCTCCTGTCCGGTCTATATCTGGGACAGTTTTCTATCCACAGTTCCAATTTTTAGTGAGTGGATACCTTACGGGGAGGCGATGTGTCGCGTACCAAAATGAAGGTCGAGGTCAGAGGTCAAAGGTCACTGGCCTGAAAAGCAGGAAATCACTGAAGTGTTCGTGTCCGGTCTATATCTGTGAACGATTTCTATCCACAGTCGCAATTTTTTGTGAGTAGATGCGCTAGGTGAAGACGATGTGTCACGTACCAAAGTCGAGGTCAGAGGTCAAAGGTCACTGTTGCCTAAAATCAGGAAATCATTGATCATTGACAGTTTTTCATATACAGCTCTAATTTTTGGTGAGTGGATGCCCTAGCGGGGAAAGATGTGTTGCATACCGAATGTAGGTCGAGGTCAGAGGTCAAAGGTCACTGTTGCCTAAAATCAGGAAATCATTGATCATTGACAGTTTTTCATATACAGCTCTAATTTTTGGTGAGTGGATGCCCTAGCGGGGAACGATGTGTTGCATACCGAATGTAGGTCGAGGTCAGAGGTCAAAGGTCAGTGTGACCGAAAAATCAGGAAATCATTAAAAATTTCTAATTTTTTGTGAGTGGATTCAGTAGGGGGAAATGAAGTGTCGCATGCAAAAAAAAAATAGGTCAAGGTCGAAGGTCAAAGGTCACTGTGACCCCAAAATCAGGAAATTATTAAAAATAACATTTTTTGTGTCAGTAGGCACATTAGGGGGACACGATGTGTCATCTACCAAAATGTAGGTCAAGGTCAAAGGTCAAGGCCACTGTGACCCCGCCACTGTGAGCCCATTGGGAAATTATGGGGAGCCGTTTTGTCATGTACCAAAATTTAGGTTCAGGTCAATAGTCAAGGTTACTGTGATCCCAGAATCAAGGTCAAAGGTCATTGTGACCGAAAAATCAGGAAATCATTAAAAATTGTTAATTTTTTGTGAGTGGATTCAATAGGGGGAAATGAAGTGCCGCATACCAAAAATTAGGTCGAAGGTCAAAGGTTACTGACCCCCGAATCAGGAAATTATTAAACATATTTTGTTCTTGTGTCAGTAGATACATGAGGGGAACACGATGTGCCACATACCAACATGTAGGTCAAGGTCAAAGGTAAAGGTTACTGTGACTCCAAAATCGTGAAATTGTTAAAAATCAAGATTTTTTTTGTGTCCATTGAGGAATTACGGGGAGACTGTTTGTCATGTACCAAAATTTAGGTCAAGGTCAATAGTCAAGGTCACTGTGACCCCAGAATCAAGAAATCATTAAAAATTACTTTTTTTTGTGTCAGTAGATACAGTAGGGGGGCATGATGTGTAACGTACCAAAATGTAGGTCAAGGCCGAACGTCAAGGTCACTGTGACCCCCAAAATAATGAAATTCATAAAAATCACGATTTTTTTGTGTCCATTGATACATTGATCGTGTAATGCGATGTTGCGTTCTGTCCATTCATCCATTAACATTTGTTGTCCATGCGATATCTCTAGTTTCAAGGTATGGATTGGTACCAAACATTGAGTATACCTAACTCGAATGGCAAAGAGGAGCCATACATTTTGAGATCATTTGGCAACGCTTTAGTGTAAGATCTCCCATTGAAAAGGTAATACCCTGGACAAAAGACTGACAATACAACTTGCAGCAGATCCTTTGTTAATTATATTTCGTGAGTCTTACACCAAATCATTGCCGATAAATTTGTCAAAGGTCAAGGTCACAGTCCCCCAAAACTGAATCAAGTTTAGCTGACAATGTGTTAGGTTGGAATATTCAGAGTTCATTCCCCTACATGTATATGGCATTTGTCCTGTGGAGTTGGGAGAGGGATCCTTTATCACACTTCATACCTGTTTATTAACTCAAGAACAAAGGTTTACTTCATCACTTTCTTCTTCCTTCATGAAAAATTCTCTCGCCAGTAAGGAATCCATTTGCAGGAAAACTACTATTTTCTTGTGTTGTCGATTTCAGTGTGGGATATGCGAGCTCTCAGCTCTTGTTTCAAGGTCAGCTAGTTACCAAGAGTTAAGCCCATTTTAATTTATCATTCAATATAAGATGTGATACCTGGTATATGTTACATTCTCCGAAGCACAAAATCATAGACCTTTCTCTGGATTGCTACATGTAGCTACCAATTGGAATCAAGGCTAATAAACAACCTTGCAATTTGGACCAGTGTAATTCCAGATATACGGGCGTATATTGAAGCCCCTTGGGCTCTTGTTACACTTACGCTCACTCTGAAGTACAACTTGAATGGTGTGCGAAGATGAGTGAAATTAAACACCGCAAAACTGTTATCATGAACTGTGTGGGATGAAAATCAGGAGAATACAATATACAAGCGTCTCGTCAGTCATTCAATATTCAGCCGTCGTCCATTAAAGAATTTCCGCGTCCATAATCCAAAGACCCAATTCAAAAAACAGCATTATCAACGAAACGTTTACGAAACTTAACGCCATAGATCTTGCACGCTAAGCTCGTATTTTGCTATCAGCATGCGATATATATCGTCAAATTTGAGAAACTTTCCAAAAACTGTCCCATCTTACGTTTAATGATATGATTTCCTGTGCCCTTTACCTTAAGTTCGAACATCGATGTGAATAGAGTAAATCGGTTATACAACTCCTACGACAACATTCACAACTGTTCAGGTTATTCAGTGGAATATAAGGCACTTACAAACTAATGGTTTATTAATCACACAGGCCTAAGTCTAGATAAATAAGACACTACCGGGTGTATATGCATAAACCCTAAATGGTATTGGAGTATATTGGAACTATATAGGGTATAGGCATTTTAACCGGTCTAATTTATTTTCGTTTTTTTCTAAAAGATGTGATTAATAAACCATTAGATTGTGAATACCATAGAGTGGAATATATAGCCTACTTTGGTCGTGGAATTCCGCTCGGTTAGCCCCTAATGTTAAGCCAATATACTTCGTGTTACAATTCATTTATCAAGTGTCTTACCTGGCCGGTTCGATAAGCCTCTATGACGAGGATCGATAACAGGGAAATACGTCAGATCAAATTGATTTGGTACATTTCAGAACGACCTTGAGAGCACACTGTTTACATGAAATACAATCCGAAATGTATTAGTAGATATAGCCTTATATTCGTGTAGTTCCTGGACACTGGCCCTGTCGTTCGGCTATGTCGGGTAGCCTATTCACGACCACTTGTTGAAATATTGCAGAATTCACCCGGGCCAATATTTAAGTCCATTAAAATTGCCCACAAAAGCACCCCCGAAATGAAATTCCCTCCACTCGTTTGCCATGAATATCCACTGTTGTACCATATTAGCCAAGTTGAGACCAGTGCCGATTCATACATCAACCATTCATATACAAACTCTATTGAGAAATAGACATAGTAATACAATATAAGATTCTATGGTCTGACCTCCTTTATAACAGCCATCAAGGTAAATCAAGGTATATCATAATAGGACATGTAAATGTACACACTGCGGCGACATGGAATATTTTGTTGTGCTTGAATATTTCTGAACCCATAAACAACATACCTAGCAACGGAGTCTACAGTAGCGTGACAAGACTACCGGTGGGAGAGGATCTTTTCCCAGGCGTGTTCGTGCGCTATATGCTACGTTCAAAGATTATCAATCGGGTATTTCATAATGTCTGTTTTCAACCTGGTGAAACACACAAGATGTACAGCATGTCCGACTGATTGATTATTCTTGGCTGTTCTACGGAACTTATATATACACATGGAACCTATTGTAAAACTACCATTCCTGACGACGACATGAATAAATAAATAATTATCGAAGTATTGATTTACAAAATGCAGTCATGTATTATGCCAAGCTAATCATTGGGTTCCAACACTGTATCTTCGTATGTACACAGATACTGTACCTTCGTATGTACATAGATACTGTGTACCATTGGTAACACTGTACCTTCGTCTGTACACAGATACTGTGTACCATTGATAACACTGTACCTTCGTATGTACACAGATACTGTGTACCATTGGTAACACTGTACCTTCGTATGTTCACAGACACTGTACCATTACTAACACTGTACCTTCGTATGCACACAGACACCATGTACCATTGGTAACGCTGTACCTCCAGAAGCACACAGACACTGTGTACCATTGGTAACACTGTACCTCCGTATGCACACAGACACTGTACCAATGGTAACACTGTACCTCCGGATGCACACACACTGTGTACCATTGGTAACACTGTACCTTCGTATGCACACAGGCACTGTGTACCATTGGTAACACTGTACCTTCGTCTGCACATAGATACTGTGTACCATTGGTAACACTGTACCTTCGTATGTACACAGATACTGTGTACCATTGGTAACACTGTACCTTCGTATGTACACAGATACTGTGTATGATTGGTAACACTGTACCTCCGTCTGTACTGATACTGTGTACCATTGGTAACACTGTACCTTCGTGTGTACATAGATTCTGTGTACCATTGGTAACACTGTACCTTCGTATGTACACAAATACTGTGTACCATTGGTAACACTGTACCTTCGTGTGTTCACAGATACTGTGTACCGTTGGTAAAACTTTACCTTCGTATGTACATGGATACTGTGTACCATTGGTAACACTGTACCTTCGTATGTACACAAATACTGTGTACCATTGGTAACATTGTACCTTCGTATGTTCACAGATACTGTGTACCATTGGTAACACTGTACCTTCGTATGTACACAAATACTGTGTATCATTGGTAACACTGTATCTTCGTATGTACACAAATACTGTGTACCATTGGTAACACTGTACCATTAGTAACACTGTACCTTCGTATGCACAGACACCGTGTACCATTGGTAACGCTGTACCTCCGGATGCACACATACACTGTGTACCATTGGTAACACTGTACCTCCGTATGCACAAAGACACTGTACCAATGGTAACACTGTACCTCCGGATGCACACAGACACTGTGTACCATTGGTAACACTGTACCTTCGTATGCACACAGACACTGTATACCATTGGTAACACGGTACCTCCGGATGCACACAGACACTGTGTACCATTGGTAACACTGCACCTCCGTATGTACACAGACACTGTACCATTGGTAACACTGTGCCTCCGTATGCACACAGACACTGTGTACCATTGGTAACACTGTACCTCCGTATGCACACAGACACTGTGTACCATTGGTAACACTGTACCTCCGGATGCACACAGACAGTGTACCATTGGTAACACTACCTCCGTATGCACACAGACATTGTGTACCATTGGTAACACTGTACCTCCGGATGCACACACACTGTACCATTAGTAACACTGTACCTCCGTATGCACAGACACTGTGTACCATTGGTCGCACATTGATTATATTTGCAAGAAGGTTTCAAGAAATATAGGCATAATTAACCATATTAAAACATCAGTCAATAAGACGACTCTTTATATTTTTCTCTTAATTCTGCCATACATATCATACTGCAATTTGCTTTGGGGAAATACGTATCCCACGCATCTGAAACCTTTGACTATACTGCAAAAACGGACGTTACGTGTGATAACCCTATCTTCAAAACAGGAACATACGGAACCCCTTTTTAGAAAGCTCAAAATTCTGAATTTAAACAAGCTCAACGTGTACTCTTCGCTTCTGCTTGTTCATAAATTCTTTTACCGCCCTGATCGTCTGCCTGTGAGTCTTCGCCATGTTTTTACTAAGCAATCCGCAATACACCATTATCATACTAGGGGACACGGTCTTAAATTATATCGACCATTTTATCATTCCAATTTATCCTTTCATACTGTCACAATTCTGGGACCTTGCGAGTGGAATAAATTACCATCCTCCATTCAATCAATTGAATCTATATCGCTGTTTAAAACGAAAATTAAAGTACATCTTATTAATAACTGATTCGGTTTCACGTCAATATTATGTAGCGTGTATCGGTTCATTTCTTTAAAGTGATCGTGGACCCTCAGGTAGAGTTTCGATCAATTGAGGGACCACTGGAAACAGTGTCGAAATGAGGCAATATATGTATGCATTTGGTATGCATTAAAAATTTGTATTTAATTTGACGTTTCACTTCGTCTGAGAGTTTACGTTCACTAATAATTATCAAATTGTCGTTTTTATACACACGTTTACTGTACATGGGATAGAACAAGCCTTTTGGCTTTATTCCCGTCAGTTATAATGGAAATATTTGTTCGCTCATGTTGAAAATTATATATGGTGAATAAAAAATCTAATCAAATCAACACTGTACCTCCGGATGCACACAGACACTGTGTACCAGTGGTAACACTGTACCTCCGTATGCACACAGACAATGTGTACCATTGGTAACACTGTACCTCCGGAGGCACACACACTGTACCATTGGTAACATTGTACCTCCGTATGCACACAGACACTGTGTACCATTGGTAACACTGTACCTCCGTATGCACATAGATACTGTGTACCATTGGTAACACTGTACCTCCGTATCCACACAGACACTGTGTACCATTGATAACACTATCTCCGGATGCACACAGACACTGTGTACCATTGGCAACACTGTACCTCCGGATGCACACAGACACTGTACCATTGGTAACACTGTACCTCCGTATGCACACAGACACTGTACCACTGGTAACACCGTGTCTCCGTATGCACACAGACACTGTGTACCATTGGTAACACTGTACCTCCGTATGCACACAGACACTGTGTACCATTGGTAACACTGTACCTCCGGATGCACACAGACACTGTGTACCATTGGTAACACTGTACCTCCGGATGCACACAGACACTGTACCATTGGTAACACTGTACCTCCGTATGCACACAGACACTGTGTACCATTGGTAACACTGTATCTCCGGATGCACACACACACTGTACCATTGATAACACTGTACCTCCGTATGCACAGACACTGTGTACCATTGGTAACACTGTACCTCCGGATGCACACACACACTGTACCATTGGTAACACTGTACCTCCGTACACAGACACTGTGTACCATTGGTAACACTGTACCTCCGTATGCACACAGACACTGTGTACCATTGGTAACACAGTACCTCCGGATGCACACACACACTGTACCATTGGTAACACTGTACCTCCGTATGCACAGACACCGTGTACCATTGGTAACACTGTACCTCCGTATGCACACAGACAATGTGTACCATTGGTAACACTGTACCTCCGCATGCACACACACTGTACCATTGGTAACACTGTACCTCCGTATGCACACAGACACTGTGTACCATTGGTAACACTGTACCTCCGTATGCACATAGATACTGTGTACCACTGGTAACACTGTACCTCCGTATCCACACAGACACTGTACCATTGATAACACTATCTCCGGATGCACACAGATACTGTGTACCATTGATAACACTGTACCTCCGTATGCACACAGACCCTGTACCATTGGTAACACTGTGCCTCCGTATGCACACAGACACTGTGTACCATTGGTAACACTGTACCTCCGGATGCACACAGACACTGTGTACCATTGGTAACACTGTACCTCCGGATGCACACAGACACTGTGTACCGTTGGTAACACTGTACCTCCAGATGCACACACACTGTGCCATTGGTAACACTGTGTCACAATATATCACAGACACTGTGTACCATTGGTAACACTGTACCTCCGGATGCACACACACACTGTACCATTGGTAACACTGTACCTCCGGATGCACACACACACTGTACCATTGGTAACACTGTACCTCCGTATGCAGACACTGTGTACCATTGGTAACACTGTACCTCCGTATGCACAGATACTGACTGTGTACCATTGAGTAACACTGTACCTCCGTGTGCACGGACACTGTGTACCACTGATAACACTGTACCTTCGTATGCACACAGATACCGTGTACCATTGGTAACCCTGTACCTCCGTATGCACACAGATACTGTGTACCATTGGTAACACTGTACCTCCGTATCCACAGATACTGTGTACCATTGTTAACACTGTACCTCCATAATGCACACAGATACTGTGTACCATTGGTAACATTGTACCTCCGTATGCACAGAGACACTGTGCACCATTGGTAACACTATCTCCGGATGCACAGACACTGTGTACCATTGGTAACACTGTTCCTCCGTATGCACACAGATACTGTGTATCATTGGTAACACTGTACCTCCGTATGCACACAGATACTGTGTACCATTGGTAACATTGTACCTCCGTATGCACACAGACACTGTGTACCATTGGTAACACTATCTCCGGATGCACAGACACTGTGTACCATTGGTAACACTGTTCCTCCGTATGCACACAGATACTGTGTACCATTGGTAACACTGTACCTCCGTATGCACACAGATACTGTGTACCATTGGTAACCCTGTACCTGCCTATCCACACAGATACTGTGTACCATTCCTATACAAACTGTATTACACAGTCACAGTTAAAAAAACATTTTAGCTCACAAAACACTAAAAAACAGGTTGAGTAGTAGTAAAAGTGGAGATAAAGTAGTATTCAGGGGCCGACAACTCTTGCTGGAAATTTCCTGGTTATCTCATCTGATCCGGCACTGCAGTCAACAAAGGCTGGCACGTTATCCATTGAGTTTTGGGGTCGAGGGAACTATCACTGGTCCAAATGGGCCGTGTGGCGTGTCCGAGTGAAGCACTCATGGGGGAGCATCCGAATGGACTGGTATGTAATGGAAATGCCGTCCATCGGAGCATGCGCAGTGGAAAAAATGCTTTGAGTGGACGTTTTTGGGTTGAGATGGACCAATATTGGTCAGAATGGGTCGTATGGGAAGTCATGTTGAAGTATTCGTGGGAGAGCGTCCGAATGGATGGGTGTGTGATGCAAATACCGTCAATCTGCGCATGCGCAGGTAGAGAGTAATGGGAAAAGGGCATTTGAGTGGATGTTTTGCGATCGAGGTGGACTAATAGGCCACTATTGTACATTGTGGGGTAGACTAATATGACGTCATACGTAGTAGAGAAAGCGCATTTAAAGTCCAGTTGCCCCCTTAGTAGTAGACAAAGTGCAAACCCCGTATATTAGCCCTATGACCTTTGCGGAGAGTGTTGCCTTAATGCCCTATCTTAACGCTTTAACGCCTATCCTAATTCCTTAATGCTCATCCCAACAGCTTGATGCCATGATGCAGACAGATGAGAGAAAGAAAGATAAACATATTCACAAGTTTTCATATAGTTCATTCTCCAAAATGTTACATCATACCCAAGCTGGGAGAGCCGTGTTGGGTATGTTTACAAATCAAGTATGCTCTTGTCCAATCAAAAGACGCCATTTGATGTTGCATCAACTTTTTCGCTCTGATCCGTTTGTTGTAACCATCGTCGGGCAAGCAAGGAGACTGTAATGGTAATATATCCTGGAAGAGCAGTTCGAGCATTTTGATCGCACTTTCCAGGGCCTCGGTGGGTGATAGCCCTATATCCTCTTTCAAGTGATGCTTGGTCTTCATGATGGACCTGTGCGTGGGGTCACCTTTCATTTCAAGTGGTAGCATGCTCTACTGTTTTTGAAGTGGTAGCATGCTATACTGTTCATGTATCACCATGACTGTTTTCCTGATGCAGGGATGCATTTGGAGGTACACCTGTTGTAGGTTATTCTGTCCGGCGTCCTCAATCGCTGCAGCATGAGTATTAATAGCTGCTGTCGCAATAAGATTCCAAAAGATAGGTTCTTCCTCACTGAGGCTTCCCTGGGACATTATCTGAGGCTGATTATCTGAGGTCAAGCTCTCCATATCAGTATATAGACTCTCAGCAATCTCTGTTTTGGTACCAGTCGGTGGACTCTCAGAATCAGCTGGCATATTATCAGCATCTGCATCGATTTCTTGCGCCTTATTGTCTTCAATCTCATGTATATTCTTCTGGTGTTGCATCATATTGTAATGTCTGGTGAACGTGCGTTCGCACTCAGAGGAAATATAATCCATGTTGCGGTTAAACATCGGCTGTGTACGTTTTTGGGATAAGTTTGCTTTTATGGACAGCGACGCCTGCCAATGCCAAGCTTAACAATTCCACGCCTTGATGAAATAGCTCAGAAGCTCTGATGGGTCTAGACATTCCATGAAATTGACACCAATTCACCGAAATGCAGTGATGCCATCAACGCCTGTCGTTATGCCTTAACGCCCGTCTCAATGCCTTAACGCCCTATCTTAATGTCTTATTGCCCTACCTCAATGCTTACTGCCCTATCGTAATGACTTAACCCATGTGCAACCATCCAATCACACGCACAAGTTTTGACCATTGGCCCCTGACCATTGATGAAAGTGGCATCATCACCACCGTAGGGCATAGGGTACACCAGGGGTGTGGGTGTACCACCGGATGTCACTTTCGGCGATGTCCGGTGGTGACGTAACTTTCATCAAGGGTCAGAGGTCAATTATCAAAACATGTGTGTGTGATTGGATGGTTGACAGAAAGTGTTTTAAGGCATTATGATATGGCGTTAAGGCGTTAAGATAAGGCATTAAGATAGGGTGTTAATGGGTGCGTGAATAGGATTTAACGTCGCTTTCAACATTATTTCAGTAATATCGCGATGAACTAAGCACAACCCAGCCAAGTTGCATTCATGCTACTTCAAAGAAGAAATCTTTGAAGTAGCATGGAACCAGCATCCCTATAAAACGTCGAGGACAGCGCACAAGGCAGAATGTTTACATAGTGCAATGAAGTGCTACTACAGTGCTAAACATCACATTATCAAGTTCCTGTTGCTTCTCAGTAAAACGTATTAAAGCAACAGGAACCCGTGCCCACCGGACACCAACCAACCACCCGCTAGGGCATTAAGGCATAACGACGAGCACTGACAGGCATCACTAGATTTTGATGAATTATTGTCAATTCCATGAAATATCTAGCCCCATCAGAGCTTCTGAGCTATTACTACCTCGTTGAAGTTATACGTGGACTATCCCAGCTCAGAATATATAAGGGTACCACAGTGTGGATTAGGTGAATCAGCGAAAAACAACCTCAGCCATCCTCTCACTCATACCATCCTCACTCCTACCATCCTCTCCCTCATACCATCCTCTCACTCCTACCATCCTCTCACTCATACCATCCTCTCACTCCTACCATCCTCTCACTCCTATCTCACTCCTACCATCCTCTCACTCCTACCATCCTCTCACTCCTACCATCCTCTCACTCCTACCATCCACTGGTTAAGTTTTATCTCCATCAGAAAAATCGTTCTTGAGTTATGCCATTGAAAGGTTTAATTAGCATGGCTGAAGGGTGAAGGCCCCGGTGGCCATATTGGATTATGCAGGTTGCCAAAAAATAATCCCAGCCATCCTCTCACTCATGCCAACCCAGTGTCCAAGTTTGATAATATTTATTATATACCTGTCGATAGATGATGTCATATATTGCAATCATGATTTCTGTCCATCTGTTTGTCCAGACAGGGCTAACATTTGAGGTTTAGGGGGTAGTAACTGTGCAACATTGTAATAAAACATTGTTGCAATTTTGTTACAATGTTGCACAATTACCCGTTTCAAGTTTCCTTAAGAGGAATTACATTCTAAAATAGTTCCTTACAGAGGAAAACTTGTTGATAAGAGAAATTGCATATTGAAAAGAGTATGCTAGTCTGAAGAATCACATTTACTAATGTAGTGTATTAGGGGCTTAGACCCCAATTCCAAAAAAAGGCCCCCCAAAGTATGCTCAGACGAGAAAAACTTCCACAAAGTGAGTGAGTGAATAGAATTTAACGTCGCTTTCAACAATATTTCAGCTATATCACGATGAACCAACTAAGCACCACCCAGCCCAGTTGTGTTCCTGCTACTTCAAAGAAGAAGCAGCATGGAACATGGAGCATTCATGCTACTTCAAAGAAGAAATCTTTGAAGTAGCATGGAACCAGCATCCCTATAAAACGTCGAGGACAGCGCACAAGGCAGAATGTTTACATAGTGCAATGAAGTGCTACTACAGTGCTAAACATCACATTATCAAGTTCCTGTTGCTTCTCAGTAAAACGTATTAAAGCAACAGGAACCCGTGCCCACCGGACACCAACCAACCACCCGCTAGGGCATTAAGGCATAACGACGAGCACTGACAGGCATCACTAGATTTTGATGAATTATTGTCAATTCCATGAAATATCTAGCCCCATCAGAGCTTCTGAGCTATTACTACCTCGTTGAAGTTATACGTGGACTATCCCAGCTCAGAATATATAAGGGTACCACAGTGTGGATTAGGTGAATCAGCGAAAAACAACCTCAGCCATCCTCTCACTCATACCATCCTCACTCCTACCATCCTCTCCCTCATACCATCCTCTCACTCCTACCATCCTCTCACTCATACCATCCTCTCACTCCTACCATCCTCTCACTCCTATCTCACTCCTACCATCCTCTCACTCCTACCATCCTCTCACTCCTACCATCCTCTCACTCCTACCATCCACTGGTTAAGTTTTATCTCCATCAGAAAAATCGTTCTTGAGTTATGCCATTGAAAGGTTTAATTAGCATGGCTGAAGGGTGAAGGCCCCGGTGGCCATATTGGATTATGCAGGTTGCCAAAAAATAATCCCAGCCATCCTCTCACTCATGCCAACCCAGTGTCCAAGTTTGATAATATTTATTATATACCTGTCGATAGATGATGTCATATATTGCAATCATGATTTCTGTCCATCTGTTTGTCCAGACAGGGCTAACATTTGAGGTTTAGGGGGTAGTAACTGTGCAACATTGTAATAAAACATTGTTGCAATTTTGTTACAATGTTGCACAATTACCCGTTTCAAGTTTCCTTAAGAGGAATTACATTCTAAAATAGTTCCTTACAGAGGAAAACTTGTTGATAAGAGAAATTGCATATTGAAAAGAGTATGCTAGTCTGAAGAATCACATTTACTAATGTAGTGTATTAGGGGCTTAGACCCCAATTCCAAAAAAAGGCCCCCCAAAGTATGCTCAGACGAGAAAAACTTCCACAAAGTGAGTGAGTGAATAGAATTTAACGTCGCTTTCAACAATATTTCAGCTATATCACGATGAACCAACTAAGCACCACCCAGCCCAGTTGTGTTCCTGCTACTTCAAAGAAGAAGCAGCATGGAACCAGACCCCCCCCCCACACACAAAGTTCAACTGTTGGCCTGTTAACTTTTGTCTGTGCGATATCTCCAGTTCCGTGTCATGGAATATCAAACTTTGGGTATACCTTTCCTATGGGGCAAAAGAGGAACCCAATTCATTTTTAGGTCAAAGGTCAAGACCACTGTGATTAAAAATACAGCAAATCATTGAAAATTGTTGTGTTTATGCAATAAGTAGAGTTTAGACTTTAGAATTGTGATGGCAAAGAAGTACGAGCCTACTGATTTTTAACCCTCTGCTAAGTTTGGCCGGAGGGTATCGTCGGTTTGTTCCATCCGTCTGTCAGTCCATCTTGCTTGTTCACACAATGTCTCTTGAAGAATTATAGCCGTGCTTACTACATTCATATAACATAAGCAACTGGCGATGGGTCTAGGTGAAATTTGAGCATTGGTGATAACTTTTGGAAGATCACATCTAGGCTCTCCAAATTCATACCACATATGGAACTGGTGATTGACTAGAAGCCTTTCCAATTTGATTGACCTTGGTCTATTTTATAAGGTACATTGGGTGAGTTGATGAGATATGTTGAGTGAGTTGATGAGGTACACTGAGCGAGTTGAATGTAATGTCATAGTCAGTCATGTCACTGGTCAAAAAGCAACGACAACTGATTAATAAGTAATATTGGGTATCTGTTATATATTTTACATGTACATATCATTAGCATGCCATTACCCATATTAAACACATATTGCGATGAGCTAACTGGGAACTGATGTCCTTTTTCATTCATGGCTGGGACGCCCATTGGAGAATGTTATTAATGAAAACTGTGAAATACTACTCAAAATATAAAGTTTCAATGATCATCAGTGCCAACACAGTATAGCTAGGAACATAACTCTTTGGGCGGTGGACGTGTTGGTAACTTTCCCGGTGTAAATCGGGCTGCCTCAAATTGTTGTCTTTCCTCCACTGTCAATTCCTCAAGAGGTGTATACACAGAGGACCTGGGACCAGTGGATCTGGTTTGACCAGTCTGGGGTGAGTTTAATGTAACAAAACCTTGACCACTGGCAGCTTGATCCACAGAAGTACCTGCAGATGCCCCAGTGGAGGCAAAAGGTGTTGCGCCAAAAGGTGTTACTCCACTGGTTGGGCCTAGAGGCGATGCCCCTGCTGAACCAAAAGGTGTCGCTCCACCAGATCCAAAAGGTGCTGCTCCACTGGAGCCAAAACCTGTTGCTCCTGCAGTTCCAAAAGTTGTTTGCCCAGTGGGAGCCACCACAGACCCAAATGCAGATTTTTCTGAAGTGTTTCCAAAAATGCTAGTTTGGCTAGGAGAGCTTCCGAAACCACCTCCACCCCCGAAGGAAGTGATACCCCCAAACACATTTCCTGCTGAGCTGTTTTGCACAGGAGCTGCCAGACTTGCAAAGCTGGACGGTTGGGTCGGGTTTGATGCTGGTTGGCCAAATGCAGAACTTGATCCTCCAAAAATGGATTGACTTGTCGTGGAAGTGGAGGACTGTCCAAAGAGGTTGTTTGACGGCTGTGACGCATTGCCGAAGACACCAGTGGTAGACATACTGTCAAATCCTGCAAGAAAAATTCCAAATTCATCTGAACTGTGCTAAAGGGTGAAATGATATTAATATCCTTTAAGCAAAAAATACAATCAACTGCAAATAAGCATTACAAGTTGTTGCTTCAATATCGATATTTTATGAAAACCCAAGCGGTCCATGCCCTCACCATCGATACAATAACAGTATGGCAACACGAAAGATTTATAAAATGTTGTATTTAAAATTGCACATTGAATGATGGAAACTTTTGTTTGTATATTGAGTGCTTAAAACATTATCTGAGAATAGAAAATAAATTATTTGACAGCTTATAGTCGTTTTAATGAAGAAATGAACATGTTTCAAAAAATGAGATACTTTGGTTCTGAAATGTAAACGGTAGAAAATATGCTAAATAGTGACATGTGATATGTGTAGATCATGTCATGAAGATTGCCGAAAACAAGCAGATCTATGCAAATACTCTTATTAGGGAGTTCAGCTCAGGGGCTAAATGATGTACGAATTTAATGAAAAACACAATTTCACTGTCCTGCAACTTTGCGTGAATTTACGTGCTAAACATCCGTAAAATGAATTGTTTTTATCAGACAGTGTCCTACAATAAATATTCTTTAAACTCCTTGTGGTTTTTATTAATTTCTCTTTGCTATTTCATCGTACATGTTAAACATTTCATGTCCAAATTCGGCCAGAGACTGTACCAGCGAAAGACGGACGTCGCCATATTTATCAAAACAGTCGAAACTCCGACGTTCGTCATCAGGGAGCCAATGGAAAAATGTCTTTCAAACGAACATGGTTTTAAAACGAGAATCTCGTAGATTGTCGTGATATGCGCGGTTTCAAAAATTTCCCACGGGAAGGACTTACCAGGTCAATTTTCTTCGTTGGTGGCCGGCCGACGGACGACCATGGAGGCCGCAGCTAGTCTCACGCGTACAGTCGGAAAGCTGAATGTATCCTGCGCCTTTTGAACTGGAAGATTTTGATAAATTTAAGCCAGCTATTCCACGAAATGTCTCTGGAAAAAACAGTCCCCTCCACTTCCGAAGTTGCCGCCATTTTGTGACGCTTTCCTATGAACCCGATTCCTATCACTTCCTGAATTCGTTGGGAGTATGAAAACACATTGGTGGTTTGCCAACCCTGTTCCCGCTGACTCAAGGCGCTGTCTCCCGCTGACTCAAGGGAGATAATTGAGTAGTAGCTTTTGCCATCAGATTTACTGTCTTCAGTTTTCCAGCTGTATTGACCATATACGTGTTATGATCTTTGAAAAATAATTATAATATCGTTCTCTCAACAGAATATTCTTACAGTTATTGTGATAATTAATTTCTTCATTATTTATTTAAATTAAGTTACTTATTTTTTCCATATGCAAAATCTTCATTTTTCTTATTATTTTTTTATTTTTTTAATTTTTTTTTTAACAAAACTATTTTAATACAGGGAATAGGTGTGTTCAGGTTTTAGATAATATGGAAAGCTCTTGTATACATTTTGAATTCATCTTTCTAGAGTATTTGAAAAGATAATTACTTTTTTTTTACCACACCCCACCCCCCCCCCCCATCCCCACCCGGCATGGGGCATATACAGCTTTTAATCTAGGTGGCAGCCATCTTGTTTTTTTTATCGCAACTTTCATTTCTTCTTCTGATACTTTGCCAGATATCTCAAATATTTCAAATTTGGGTAGCTGAAGACATATGGTGGTGGTCATTTGCTGTTTTGATTCCCCTAAATGTCCATTTGATCTGAATTCAGAATATCTGTAATATGCAAATTTATGCAAATGAGCGGATTATCTTCATTCCGAGAGAAAAATAAATATATTTTTTGGAATCGTCATAAAAAATTGACTTGAAGTGTGTCGTTTTGGTGAAATTATATGAAAAATGGTCAATATTGTTACATTTTTGTCTCTATTTTGCGATTTTGTCCCCTTTTTCAGTGCCATGGGTCCAATGTAGGAGTATATGGTCAGAGTTCCGAAAGAATGTCCTTTATAGGGATCTTCAAATGACACGAGCTTCGCTAATACTTGATCGATTTCAATTTCGTAAACTGAGATATATTCCTCTCAGAACTAAATTTGATAAAAACTTGATTGTCTGGATGATAATGTAAAATAAAATTTGAGCTGAACTAGTCTTATACCGAATGTCAGTTGGTGAAATCGTTCTTCAGTTCTTGCAGTCACAAGCTTAGAATGGTCGAATCTGAGGTCAAGGCCATGGTGGCCATATTGCATTATGCAGATGGGTAAAAAAACAAACCCTGCAGCCATCGTCCAGTGATATCAAACCAATGTTTTTAGTTATTGCAGTAACACACTTATTTAGCATGACAGCCATATTGGATTATGCAGGTTGCCGAAGTCCTAGCAATCCTAGCCATCACCTCACTAAAATCAAACCAATGTCCAAGATTAATGTGAATCGGAAAAATCATTTTGAGTTATTGCTTTCACAAGTTCAGGTAGCATGGTGAACAGGGGTCAAGGCCACATTGGATTATGCCGGTTGCCAAAAAACAACCGCAGCCATCCTCTCACTCATACATGTACCAACCCACTTTTCAAGTCTAATGTGAATCGGACAAATCGTTTTTGAGTTATTGCAGTCACAAGCTTATGTAGCATGGTTCATTAGGGGTCACGGCAATGGCGGCCATATTACATTACGCAGATTGCTGATAAACAATCCCAGACATCTGCTCACGCATAGCAACCAAATGTTCGCGTTTGATGTCAATCGGACAAATCATTTTTGTGTTATTTTTTTGTCACAAGTTTATTAGCATGGCTAAATAGAGGTTATAAGGCCTTGGTGGCCATGGCAGCCATATTGGATAATGCAGGTTGCTGGAAAACAATCCCAGCAATCCTGTAACACATACCAACCCACTGTCCAAGTTTGATGTCAATCAGATAAATAGTTTTTGAATTACTGCAGTCACAAACTTATTAGCATGGCTGAAAAGACTGTAACACATACCAACCCACTGTCCAAGTTTAATGTCAATCCATCAAATTGGTTTTGAGTTATTGCAGTCAAAAGCAAAGGTAGCATGGCTGAACAGGGTCAAGGCCTCAGCGACCATGGCGGTCATGTTGGATTACATAGGTTGCCGAAAAACAATTCCAGCCATTCTCTCAGTCATACCAACCCACTGCCCAAGTTTGATGTCAATCGGACAAAGAGTTTTTGAGTTATTGCAGTCACAAGGAAAGTGTGACGGAATGACGAAATGATGGATGGTATCCGGTGGGGGACAATAAAAAGTCAACACCGGTAACTTTTTCCATGCTGTGACAGAATATGAGATTGAGAGGTAATTTGCTGATTAAAACAATGTATACATGTATTTCTAAATAGACATATCCATATTAACTAACAATCTGACTCCGATACTTAAGAAACTCATCTGATTGGCTAGATGTATCACCCAATGAAAATATTGGATTTATTTTTGAAAATTTGAGTTGACCAATCAATTTCTTCTGTTGACAATGGCGTGTGTGGTGAGTGAGTGAGCAAGTAGAAAAGGATGAGTAAGAAGAGCTTAATCAATCTCCTGGCTTCAATTGAGTCTACCTTCCATCTAAACGGCTGCAGGAATGATCTATGCCCTACCGTAGTAAAAACGTAGAACGGAAGGAAAAGTTTGTGTGATTCCATGATCTTCCACTGGTTTAGAGTTTTGATTGGCATGGATGAGCACGTGATCAATAATGCATGAATAAAAGAACGTAGCGATTCTTTTTCCAGGTTGTAGTCATAGATACATGTACCTACCCCGCCCATCCCTCTCATTTTCTCACTGAGAAGTCAGCCATTGTGTTGCTAAGCCACATCACAGCTCTGTATATTTTGTAAAACTGCTGTACCAAAAAGGGGTCATTTGCGTTCATTTTGATACAGTACCGTACTGATGTTATTTATGACATAATTTAAATATATAATGGCATGGTTGACAAAAATGCATATTTTAGAAACTAACTTATATGACATGTTTCAAGTAATACACCGCATGCTTAATAAAGTAACAGCTCATTAGATGTTTGTTGCCTGTGGGGTGAGATTAGATTTAGAGCCGTTTGTTAAATGTGGAAAATAGATCAAGCTTGGTGAATGGAGCCTGATGTATGGTAGACTAGTTTACCACATTAACTGACCTGTATTTCCACCAAAACTACCGGTACTACTACTAGCATTGCTGAACGCTCCATCACTTGGCATGCTTGAGGATGGCTGTGGAGAAATCCTGTTGGAGTAAAACAAGTGAGAAATGACTGCATTGTAGTCAAAACCTGCGGCAGTGGCAATAATACAGTGAAAGACATATCAGCGGAGGTAGTGGTAATTGTAGAAAAAAAGCGCCATCTGCAAGTGTTTTCATGCCAAGGGAAGTAATTTTCAACTTCTAACCCACAATTGTAGGAATTGACTAATAGGT